>JAKSZU010000001.1:265510938-265985938 GCA_026018925.1 Tupaia tana | reverse complement strand
CACCCTGCTGCCCATTGTCCTGGGATGTCGTCGCCTCGGACACCCGTGCCACTGCTGATCACACTGGGGACGGCCTGAGGGATTTGGGGGCACCTCTGTACCTCTGTCCTCAAGAAGGGCTTTGGCGAGGAAAAAAGAACACATTTCAACACCTCCAGATTCTGAAAACGGATTTCTCCCAGGGAAACGAGACTCAGAGCATGTCCTCTTCCTGAGAGGGAGCCAGGGAAACAGTGGGGGCAGGGAGTGGGGAGAGGGGCGGGGCTTGGCCCAACTCCGTGACAGGGGCCACCTGCAGCCTGTGAGCTGGCCTGCGACTTCCCCGACTCCCAGTTCTCCTGCTCAGTGGGGTAACCGTCCCTCCCTCACGTGGGGTGTTGGAGGCCAAGTGGATGGAGCAGGTTTCATCCTCACCCATTCCCAGGGTGACAAGCCTCCCTGAGACCAGCCTGGTGCCACCGAGTGTCGCTGAAGGACGTCCCAAGCCACAGGAAGGGCCACCTAGTGCTGTGTACTCTGGTTCTGAACCTGAGCCCAGGTCCTCATCATGTGACCTCAGTGACGGACCAGCCCTCTCTGGGCTCCAGTCTCCTCTCACAAATTGGGGGCAAGGATCTCTGCTGTGTGAGGTCACCAGGAGGACTAGCAGGGACTTGGGGGCAGTGCCAGGCACAGGCCTTGGCCTGACTGGTTGGGGTGGGACCTCTTTAGGCAGGGCAGGGGCTGTCCCCCCCTTCCCTCCACCCCCGCTAACTCGGCTTTGACTGGCGCCTTCCCCTCCTCCTTCCTAATCCCTTACAGGACAAGTCCTTCCTCATCACACACTCCTGACTGTGAATAACCCCATTGTGGTTGGCACAGTTTCAGTGCTGTCTCCTCCAGGAAGTCCTCCCTGACTGCTGGGTCTAGGTGGGGACTTGGTAGAGTTAATGAGCCCAGATGAAAACAGGCTGTGTATACCAATGAGCGTTTCTACCCTTTCTCGCCCTTCAAGTCCTAGTCTCAGAACCCCTGGGAATGGCTACAGAGGAGCAAGGGGCATTTCCTTTCCAGCTGTTTTAAAGTAATGTAATCACAGGCCCCCAGACTTGTCCTGGTGTCTCTTCTGTACTGCTCAGCCCATGAGGGCCCCAGGCCAGACCCCAGGGCCCTGCAAGCCGGCCGGGAAGGTCTGAGAAAGCTCGCTGCTGCCTGTGGAGCCTGAACTCGAAGGCCTGCCTGGTGGCGAGGGTGTGGGGGCTGAGAGAGGGGGCTCTGGTGTCGCGCCCACCTCCCACTGGGCAGCCTGCCGTCCCCTGCTTTGGGAACAGGATTCCCCTTCGAGCTTCAATATGATGCAAAGGGTTTCACGACTACATCACATTAGTTTGAGACGGATTGGTGCAGCCAAACCACCCACTTTTTAAAGTTTTTAATTGTGAAAAATACATGTAGCATAAAAAGGACGTTTTGCTGTTTTTTTCTTTTTTTGCCATAGGGCACATGCACTTTCTGGAGTGAGCGAGCGAGCGAGAGAGAGAGAGAGATTATCCCCAGAAGGATGGCCTTGCTGCAGTCCCCTCTATTCTCCTCTTGGGACTTTGGGCATGCACACACACGTGCCCTGTATGCTCTCAGCCACCAGGTCTAGGGCTCAGACCGCCGCCGGCCGCGCGGGAGCCCAGCACCTCGGCCGCCACGCTGCTTGCTGGCCCCATGGCCGTTTTTCAGCATGCGGCTAAGCAGAGCCGAGCATGTCCACGTGGCTGTGCAGCTGACCTCCAGAAACCTCGCCCTGCACGCCCCGGAAGCCGAGGCGGGCAGCATGAACTCGCCACCCCCACCCAGCCCCGGCGACAGCGTTCTCTTCTGGGTCCCTGTGAGCGGGCCGCTCTAGGGACTATGCGGACATGGAGCCACACGTCTGGGCTACCCCTCAGCCCGAGGTCCTCGGTTTCATCCCCGTGGTAGCACGCGCCCGCATGTCCTCTCCGTGAGGGCTGATTTCTCACACGACGACGCCGGGACTGGTCCCGTTTTGGCCCTGTGAACGACAAGCTGTGACCAGGGTGGACAGTGTTCCTTCCGGACTCTGCCTTCCCTTCTTGTGGGGTGGGTGCAGAATTGGGTTCCTGGATCGGAAGTTCGTTTCCTGCTTGAGTTTTTGAGGACCTGCTGCACCTTCCTCCATAGTGGCCCTGCCACGCGGCCGTCCCTCCAGCGTGCACGGGGGCTCCAATTTCTCTGCCTCTTTGGCAACATGAGGTCTTTTCTTTCCTTCCTATTTTACTTTTTCCTTCCTTCTTCTCTGTCTCCCTTTCTTTTGTTTAAAGTTTATTTCTTCTAGGAGTGAGTGATAGAGAGGGAGCCCAAGAGGGAGACAGAGACAGAGAGACAGAGTCCCCCTGCCATGACCTCCTCACCTCCCAGCCCCAGCCCTCCCTGGGTCGTGTGCCCGCGTGTGCTTGGCACACTTGGGGACATCTCTGGACAGGAACTCAAGACCCTTCCTTCTCTGCCTCCCCCCTCCTTTCCTTTCCTTCCTTCCACCTGTCTGTCTCTCCCTGCATCGCAGCCATCCTAGCGTGGTGGGGCCCAGGGCCTGGGTGGTCACTGCCAAGGAAGCTGCTGGCTGGGTCCTGCCTGAGGAAGGGACACTGGGGTGAGATGTGGGGGGCGGAGCTACGGGTCAGGCCCTGGGGAAAGGTCACATCAGGTCAGGGGACAGCAGGAGGGGAGGCCAGAGGGCACGCGCAGGGACTGGGGGCAGGGAGGTCAGCAGGGCCAGGTCAGGAAGGCCCTGAGGCCCCGAGGAGCAGCTGGGCTGGATCGGCCTGTCCTGTCCTGCAAACACAGCAGCTTACGCCAACCAGGTCTATTGCCTCCCAGTTCTGGAGGGTGGAAGTCCACCGTGGGCCTCAGGCAGGGCTGCTGGGGGCTCCCGGCAAGGCCACCCCCTTGGCCTTTTCTCCTTCCCATCACCGGCCTCCTTTGATTCACCTTCCGGCATCACAGCATGCTGAGGCCGTCCTCCCACATTAAAGGCCTCTCGTGGTTACCCAAATCGAAAAGTGCATTAAAAGTAGGGAATCAGCAGTTAGCGTAATGGCTATGTCGCTGGACTCCCACTTAGTCGACCGCGGTTCGCGTCCCGGACACGGTGGCTTAAAACTCACGCCGGGCACATGTGCGTGCGTGCCCAAGATCCCGAGAGGAGAATGGAGAAGGGATTGTGGCGTGGCCATCCCCCCTGGGGGGTGATTTCTCACTTTCTGTCTCTCTGTCTCTCTCTGTCTGTCTGGCAAGCACACGCGCCCTATAGCAAAAACCTCTAAGAAACAAAAAAAAGCATTAAAAGTAGCTATTTAATGACTGCAGTAAGCTATATAGCCCCGGCTAGGGGTACTTTATAGTATGTTCATCTACCCATGGAGTTTATGCCTAAAGTCAGACTTGTGTTCATGATATGTATATATCAGCTTTGCTTGGTTTTGAAAGTCTTTAGATCAGTTAAGATCTTCAGTGAATCGGGACCAGCAGGTGGTGTGGTGGTTAAGGTGCTGGACACTCCCACATGGCCGAACACAGTTCGACTCCCGGACTGGTGGCTTGCTTTCTCACTTTCTCTCTCTCTCTCTGGTCAAATTAAAATACATGAATAAATAAATAAAATTAAATAAGTAATTCTTGTAAAAAAAGGTCTTTAGTGAATTAATAAAATGGGGGAAAAAAAGAGGAGGGCATGGAAAGCAACTGTAGATACCAGAGACGGTATATCTAAGGGTGGGAGACGGCAGAGGTGAGAGGGAGGGAACCAGGGCGGGAGGAAGAGCAAACCGCATGAGAAAGTAGAAATGGCAACGTATGTGTGGATGTGACATGCACGGCAACGTCCTTGACTGAGCCAATATGCAGTGTACTCTGGATGGGAAATCTCATTTTGCATACTGTAATGATGCACGGTGAATGACTAAATAAAGACATTTAAAAAAGAAAGGACCTCGCGGTTACCCAGATAATGCAGGGTGATCTCACCACCTTGAGATCCCTAACTTAACCGCCACTTCCTTTTGTGAGGACAGGCACAGACTCACAGAGGGTATCCCGAGACCCCTGAGACATCCTGACGTGGTATCGCAGGGTCCTTACTGCGCAGACCGCAGGGCCTGCCTAGCTGTCCCCATAATCAGACACTCTAGGGGTATCGCGTCAGTGGGCTCATGCAGTGTTCGTCCTTCGGGGGCTGATTTACTTCATTTCCCATAATGTCCTCAAGGATGATGGGGAGCCATTGGAGGTGTCCAGCAGAGGAAGGCCATGACAGATGAGAGAAATATCCCCAGCCAGGCTGCTGCAGCCGGGGCGCGGGAGGAGCGGGCGAGGCCAGGGGACGAGGACTGGCCTTGTAGACGCCGTGGGGGCATAGTTCCTCCTTCATGGTGGAGCCCAGCCTCTCAGCGGTGCCTGCACCCAAGGGCCTGAGGACGCTCACAAATGAGTGAAGCAGAGGAGAGGAGCAGGGCGGGGAGGGGGCTGGAGGGGGGCAGGTAGAGAGAGGAGGCCAGAGGCTGGAGGCTGGAGGCCGGAGGCCGTGCTCCTTGAGCCCTCGGAAGTCTCCTGACAGGCTGCCCGGGCTCTGCCCAGCTCTGTGGAGGACTCATTCTGCGCACTTCCTAAAGATGGAAGTCAGTTACTGCTGGGCAGCTCGGTGCTGAGATGGCCCCACTTCCCGGCCCAGAACCTGCCCTGGCCTAGGGTCAGACTGAACAAAGGCAGGCTCTGGATCTCTGAAAGGGGCTGGCCCAAGGGCACTCTGTCCAACAGGGCACAGAGCAAGCCCGTGACGGCTCCATGTGACTGGGGCAGGGACAGGTCATCGGGAGCCGCAAGGGCAATGCGGAGGGTGTGGGGCCTGGGCGGCATGCTCTCGGAGGGCTGCAGGGGCCTGCCCTCTGTGCTGGGGAGCCTGCAGCCCGTGCCCCATGAGCCAGCTGAGCAGACTTAGCATCCCCGAGAATATTCCAGAACCTGGCCCACTCTCTCATGGCTCCTGGCGCTTCATCTCCGAGGCCTCGCTCGGTCCGAGTCCTCGCGCACCTGCTCTGTGGGATGGTTTAAAGCATGAGGCTGCCCCCACTCTGTGAGCTCCAGGTGCCAGGCCAGGCCTCACGCAGCCCAGAAAACCTGCTGAGGGCCTCGGGTCCTGAGGGTGGAGTGTGGACCCTGGTTGGGGTCGGGGTTGGCCAACACACTTCAAGGGCCTCAGAGGCCCCAGGGTGGGGGGGAGCATCTGGACTTGAATGTGCTGGTGACTGGCCGGCCACACAGCACCATGAAGCCTGGGAGTGGCAGTCATGTTATGGACAAGAGACGACAAGGTGGCTTGATCAGGCCTGGGCAGGACAAGGGGTCCCATGAGTGCAGAAGAGCCCAGGCCCCCCAGCAGAGAGGAGAGCCTCTCTTTCATTCTCAGGTATGGAGTTTGCCCTGAGCTGAACCAGCCTGTGGCCCCAGAGGCCCTGGTAGCCAAGGAGGGACAGACAGCGAGATCTCCTGGGGGCCCTGCAGGGGCTGGCGGCTCCTGCTGGGGCGATAACAGCGTCACCTTTGCCCGAGCCCCACCCGGCTCCCCACTTCCTCCTCTGTTCCACTCTGTGCTGGGACACGCAGACAACACAGGCTTCGGCCCTGAGGGCTCACCACACCATAGATGCGGGGGCTTTCGCTTCCAGAGACCCTCGGGGCAGGCCGGCTCTAGACCCGCCCCGGCCTGCTCAGCTCTGGCACCCCGCTCCAGGGTGTCCCATTCCCTGCCTTTCACAGGGCAGTCTCAGCAAGTGCACATACTCCTGCCCCAAGGCCTTCACGCTCGCCCCTCTCACCGCCTGAGCACCTTTCTTCAGCGGGTGGCTTACCGCCCGTGTGCGAGGACACGGGCTGAGGCTGTGACAAGATCCACAGGAACAGTGACTTAGATGTGGGACGGTTTAGTCCTCGGTCAAGAAATATGGGTCCCACAACAGGGTCTGTGCTATGTCCTGTGTCAATTTAAAAAATGTATTTGCTGGAGTCGGCAGGTGGCGTGGTGGTTAAGGGCACTGGACTCTTACATGGCTACCGTGGTTCAAGTCCCGGACTTGGCAACCTGCTTTCTCACTCCCCTCCTTCCCACTCTGTCCCGCTCTGGTCAAATTAAAACAAATAAATAAAGTTAAATAAAATAATTCTTCTTCTTTTTTTTTTGGAGGGGTTTTTGCTATAGGGTGCGTGCGCTCACCAGACAGAGAGAGACAGAGAGACAGAAAGCAAGAAATCACCCCCCAGGGGGGATGGCCATGCTGCAATCCCTTCTCCTCCATTCTCCTCTCGGGACCTTGGGCATGCACGCACACACGCCCGGCGTGAGTTTTAAGCCACCGGGTCCGCGACACAAACCGAGGTCGACTACATTGGAGTCCAGTGACATAGTCTTTATGCTAACTGCTGGTCCCAATAAAATAATTCTATTTTAAAAAAGTATTTGCTGGGGCCAGCAGGTGGCGTGGTGGTTAAGGTGCTGGACACTCCCACATGGCTGACCAGGGTTCAAGTCCTGAATCTGGTGGCTTGCTTTCTCACTTCCTCTCTCTCTCACTCTCACCCTCTGTCTCTCTCTGGTCAAATTAAAATATAAATGAATGAATAAATACAATAAAATAAATAATTATTAAAAAAGTATTTGCTAATAGTGAGAGATAGGGGCCCAGTTTCATCTATCTGCAGGAGGATACCCAGTTTTCTCAGCACTATTTGCTGAAGAGATTTTTCTCCGCTCATACCCCCTTCCATATTGTCCTGTGTCCTTTGTTAAAAATCAGTTAATCAGTAGGCCGTAAGCTTTTGGGGTTCATTTCTGGGGTCTCTTTTCTGTTCTATTGGTCAACATGCATGTTTATGTGCCAGTACCACACTGTTTTGATGATCACACCTTTGTAATATATTTTGGGGTCAGGGAGTGAGGTCTCCTACTCCACTCTTTTTGTGCAGTATACTTTAGCAATACTTTTATAATTCCAGACAAATTTTATGATTGTTTTTCTAATTCTGTGAAGAATATCTCTGGTAATTTGATCAGGATTGCATTAAATTTGCAAATTAATTTGGGCAGGATTGACATTTTGATTGTATTAATTTTTCTACTTTAGGAAGATATAATTAAATGTAAATAATAAATAAGTATAACGTTAATAAAAAATAAAAAAAGAACTCCATCATAGAAGAAAACCCAGGGCACTCACAAATATGTAGAAATTGATCCAAGAATACTAAGTAACCAATGAGTCAAAAAAATAAAATCAAAGAGGAAATTAGAAATTACTTTGAGATGAATGAAAATAAAAACATATACAGTTAAAAAAGTATTCAGTTTTCTCTTTTGTTTTTGTTTTTGTTTTTGTCATAGGGCCTACAAGCTCGCCAGAGAGAGACAGAAAGAGGGAAACTGAGAAGTCACCCCCTGGGTGGGGATGGCCAGGCTGCAATCCCTTCTCCTCCATTTTTCTCTCGGGACTGTGGCATGCATGCACCTGTCCAGCGTGAATTTCAAGCTGCTGGATCTAGGACTTGAACTGTGATCGTCCATGTGGGAATCCAATCCCTTAACTAGCATGCCACCTGCTGGCCCCATGCATTTGCCTTTTTTTTTTGAGAGGTTTTTGCTATAGGGTGCGTGTGCTCACCGGAAAGACAGAGCGGGACAGAGAGACAGAAAGCGAGAAATCACCCCCCGGGGGGGATGGCCACTCTGCAATCCTTTTTCATTCTCCTCTTGGGATCTTGGGCACGCACGCACACGCGCCCGGCATGAGTTTATGCCACTGGGTCTGGGATTCAAACCGCGGTCGGCTATGTGTGAGTCCAGTGACATAGCCATTACACTAACTGCTGGTCCCTGCATTTGCTTTTTTAATGCTTGTAGCCTGAATGACAGACTCTGCAACCCTGGGTCTGACAAGCTAGTTATGTGTTTTTGTTTTTTTCCTCACAATGTATATGAACATATGTAAATAGCTATTGAAATAGAAATCGCGATTTTTTCCCTTGGGTACCCTTTAAAATCATCTTGCTACTTCTCTTTGAGAAATGCCGAAGCACGGACCGGGAAACCAAGGCACGGTGCGGGAGTGGGATGTGCCTGAGCATCTGAGAGCCAGGCCCAGCCGCCCAGCCGCCCAGGCCATCTGCCTGCCCCAGGTGGCCACGCCGCGTCCCCTGCTGTGTGCTTGACGGGCAGAGCGACGGCGGGCTCTGCGGCCTCCAGCCTGCCCTGGCCGGTCTGTCCTGTGTCCCGAGGCCCTGCTGAGCCCTTCATGGCACGTGTGGCCTCAGGGTGCTCCTCAGTCAGGTGTGTGCACCAGCCAGTCTGGCCACGGTCCCTCTGGTCGCACCTCCTTCCACCTGCACCCCAAATTCTTTTCCGTTTTGTCTCGCCGCCGGTCCCGAGCCCAGAAGCTCTTGCTGGTCCTGACCCCCATACCACCTGGTTCTTGCAGTTGAGAGCCGCACCCTCACCCCGAGAAGCCCAGCCCCCACCTGCAAAGCCTGGGCTGAGCTCCATCATGGCTGGCCTCTGTGAGGACCCTCTGGCCCGGGCAGAGGGGTGGTGCCTGCCCGTCCTCCTTGCTCGTGGGTGGGGGAAGCAGACTGATGCGGGTCAGCTCTGAGTCACCCCCACGTAGCGAGCATCTCTCTCTCTCTCAAGGCTGTTTCTTAGAGTGGCATGCCTGGGATTTTGCACCCCCACAATTGGGGCCTGAAGGAAGAGCCCAGAGGTGGGAGGAATGATAGTCAGGGGGCCCCATCTGAGCCTCCCTAGCCTGTCCCGGTTGCCATCAGGTCCTGCCTCACATACAGAGATCCCAGCAAGCCCTTCTCCTCGTCTTCTGGGCTGGGCACCTGCTCTGCACCTACAGGCCATGCTCTTGATGGGCCGGAAGAACTGTGAGCTCTGGCGGTGGTGAGGGCTGGGTACCAGATCTGAAGTCCCCTCTCGAGGCCTGGAAGCTCAGCAGGAAGGAACGCATCGCTACGCAGACTATGCAGACACAGGCCACTTCACTGGGTGTCCACAGAAGGGAGGTGAAATCCAGTTGGGGCGTTATGGAGGGCTTCCTGGAGGGGTTGGGAAGGCACAGCCCACCTCTCCACTGTGCGTCTCATGCTGTGCTGGGTGCTCGAGCTACATCCCATTACCTGTCCTTTGCTGTACCTGGTGAGGAGGTGGACACAGGGGAACCCTGCTCAGGGACCACCCCCTGCGAGGCAGCCAGCAACAGGTTAGACAGCAGCCTGCGCCAGGACTGGGATCTGGATCTTGTCTGGTGCTCGCATTAGTCATCCACTGCTGTGTAACAAAGAAGTCCCAGGCAGTGTGTTTGCTAGCTCACAGCTTCTGTGGAGCTGCAGTTCCTGGGCTCAGGCCCCAAGTCCTCTGCTCAGGGCCTCCCGCAGTGGGTGGCTGGCAGGATTTGGGACCTTTGGGCTGTGGACTAAGGGCTTCCGTTCCTCGCTGGCTGATAGCTGGAGACCGTCCTGAGTTCCTTGGTGCATAGGCCTCCCCAGCACACATCTTGCTTCACTGAAGCATGCAAGCCAAGGACACAGGAGAGTCCGGCAAAACGGAAGCCCCAGCTTCCATAATCTGATCACAGGGTGACCACCCATCAGCTCAGGGAGGTGAGTCCCAGGGTCCAGCCTGCCCTCAAGGGCAGGGGCTTACCCCAGGGGCGAGCTGGTGGGCAGGCATCCCTGAGATCTCAACCACCTCCCACCACGGGCTAAAGTGTCTCCTGGCTACTGCCTTGGGAGGCGGTGACAGAGAGGTGGCATGCAGGGAGTGGGGCAGTCTGGGCAACGGCGGCTGAAGTGTTCCTGACTCTCCTAGTCCTGTGGCTGCCCACCCCAGGACCAGGCTGCTCCCTCCCTGCCCGCTTTGGCCATCCCTGCTGTGTCTGCACCCACCCTGGCTGCAGGCTGCTTAGGGGCGGGCTCGGTCGGGACGGGAGTTTTCCCGGGTGTTTTCTTTTGCGATCGCCCCTTCCCCTGTACCTCTTTTTAGGCTAAGAGGAATTGAGTATTTGTTCTTCAAATGTTTTGCAAGTTTCCTGGAAACGTCAATGATCCCAGGGGCCTGGGGCTGCCTGCCGACCTCCACGCGCGGCTCCAGCGGCCTGGGCTGGGAGGCGGAAGGGCCATTGCAGCCTTCCCGGAACCTGTGGTCAGTGGCCAGGCTGGGCCAGGGTGGCACGGGCAGTGGTGCAGGGTGGTTGAGACCTGGGGTCGTTGGCAGGATGGGGTGGGCAGTGGGGGCGGGAAGGTCCCTGGACGAACCCCTGAGGTGTTTGCAGGCCAGATGGGGCACCGGTCGCTCCTGGAGCCCTGGGGCCCCTGTTCGCCCAGCCTGTTCTCTTCTGGTCGTTGAGAACAGAAAACCTCGCCTCACCTCGGCCGTAATAAGCTAATTTTCTCTTCTAAATGGAGCATAATCAAATTCAGTCTCATAGCTTCATTTCCAGGCAACTTTTTTCATTGTTATTTTTATTCCAAGAATTCCTCGGCATTTTCTGGGAGCCACTGAAGTGTTTAACAGCTGCCGGAGTAAGGACATGCCCTCTTTGGAGCAAACTGAGGCAGGGATTTTCACAGTAGGGGGTTATCCGAGGAGGACCTGTGCGGTCAAGGGCCCAGGCTCAGAGCGAGGCAGGGGTGGGGACCAAGGGGCACCTCGCTGGCTCCGGGCGGCACCTGGCTGGGCCGGTCTCTGGCCTGTTGTAGGGGCTGCTCTAGAAGGCCTGGAAGGCTGGCCAGGGGCAGCGGTCAGGGGCCTGCAGGTCGAGGGAGAGCCAGGCAGAGGTGCCACACCTGCGACACGGCGTGGGTCCTCCAAGCTGCCCACCCCTCTGTGACGGCAGGGGTGGGCTGCCTGCAGCTCTGTCTCCTGACACTGGGATCTGTGGCCCAGTGGCCCCCTGGGCCAGGCCCGGCATGCAGCAAGGAGTCCTCCGGCTTCGCTGCGCCTTCTTGGTGGCCAGACCGCAGGATGCCTTGCACCCAAGGGACCCCCAGGAGCTGGGCAGGATCCGAGTCTCCTCTATCCTTCGTGCCCCATGCAGGGGCCCCTGAGGTAGCTGTGGAGACATGAGAGGGAGCAGCTCTGGAGGTCAGTGAGGGGGTGCTGCCATGGCCGGGGAGCCGGGGCTGGGCGGCCAGGGGACATCTGGGATGGCTGATGCAGAGGTGGAGTCCGCCAGGCTGAGGGGCCCTTTGTCCGTGGGCAGTGCCGGCATGGAGCAGATGATCATCCGGTCCGAGCTGGCAGCGTGTGGCTGAGCACAGGACAGGACTGGGTGTTGGATGTCGGCCGGGGGAGTTTGGGACTGGAGAGGCTCGAGGTCCTGGAGTCTCAAGAGCCGTTGGGGTGGGAAGGTAGGACGCCTGGCGGGGCTGCCCTGGCTCCGCCCAGGCTCAGTGTCCCTGGTCCAGAGGAAGGGCTGCCCCGGCCTTGGTTATTTTTAGCTTCTCCGGGTTCTCTCGGTCCACACTGCACGTGGCCACTGAGTCCTCCTGGGCTTTGCAAGGATTTGTGAGCGCTGGGAGAGGCCTGGCTGGTATGTTTCTCATCCGCGTTGCCTAAACCATCAAATGGCTCTTTTGTAAGAGTCATTTGACGTTCAGGAAGTCTTTTGATGCCTTTCAAAAGGCTTTTTAATAAGTGTTTCTAATCCTTTTCTCTCAAAAACAGGAAGTTACACTTTGCAGCCATAAACACCAGAAGGCCTGAGTTTGGTTGGCACTGTAGAAGCCACAGGCTCCTGACGGCTAGAGAGTGCCTGTCTGGCCAGGGCCCCGGGCGCACGTGAGTTCTCAGGCTGAGACAGCCGGGAGCCTCCGCGCCAGTCCCAGGGCCCGCAGAGAAAGAGCTGGAAAGAGCTGGACCGCAGACACCCTCCCCGAGCGGAGACGCACACACCCACTGCCCACAGGGACCTTCTCCCAGGGCCGTCCCCAGAGTGGCCCTGCCACTGCTCGGACTGGAAGCCCATAGCCCTTCTGAGGATGACTTTCCTCAGCCCTGTCCCCGCTGCTGCCTGTCCACTCCCTGCATGGGAAGGGGCTCCACAGCCACAGGGCCCAGGCACGGGGGCCCACTGGGAAGATGGACAGATGGGCCAGCCTCCCAGTGAGAGAATTCTTCCCAGACCACGGTCTCCAAGCTGGGAAGTCGGCTGTTCCCTGCCCTCCGAGCTGGAACACCAGCCCCCCGGGTCTCAGGCCACAGATGGCGTGGCATCCTGGCTTTTCTGCGGTCCCCGCTGGCCGACCCGCCCTGCCGGTCTTGGGACGGCCTGTCTTCATCCTCTAAAAAGCCGGTTCATTAGCATCAGTTTCTTCCTGTATCTCGCGAGCTCTCTCCCCATAGGATTCTGTTTCTGAGGACCCTAAGATGAGAGGCCTTTAAAAACCTCATGGAAACGTGGAATTAAAGTATGAGTTTATTTTAGTGCTCCCCCAAAATTGGAACTCCATGTACACTTTTTTCATAATAGCGTTTTCTATGAACTTTTCAAAGACTTCCATGTATAGATGCTCTAACAAATTATCACAAAGTTTGTGGCTTAAAGTGACAAAAATGCATTGTCTTCCAGTTCTGGAGTCCAGATGTCCGACAATCAGTCCCACTGGGCTGAAATCAAGGTGCCAGCCTGGCCAGGTGTGCTCCAGAGGCTCTGGGGGAGGGGCCTCCTGCCTCTTCTAGCTCTGGGGGGTCCCGTGCCCTCATCTCACAACTGCATCCTCCGGTCTGTCCTGCAGTCGCCCCTCCCCGCCCCTGCCTCCCGCCTCCTCCTGGGCGTCTCACCTCCATCCGCCTTTCTCTCAAGGACACTTCTGATGGCAGTTCGGGCCACCAAGTCAACCAGGACAACCTCCTCATCTCAAGATGCTTTACTCACTCACACCTTCAAAGGCTGTGCCGTGAGGGGGCCGCAGGGCGGGGGCTGGTGTCTTCCCGGCTGCTGTTCACCGCCTAGGCCCCGCTTCCTATAGGCCACTGGGGACTGCTCTGGCTTCTCTCGGCCGGGAGGATGGGGGGCTCCGGGTACTCCACAGGCTGGCGTGTGCTAGGTGCCCAGGGAATGCTTGCTAAGGAACAGGTGAGCGTGCGAAAGCCAGGCCTGCTGGGACCGCTCTTCCACAGAGGTCTCTGCGACCCTCCGGGCTGGCTGGCTGGCCAGTGCCGGGGGAGGACGGGCGGCGGTTTGCAGTAGCCGAGTGAGTGCGCAGTGGCAGCTTCCCTAGAGAGCATCAGGTGGACCCCTCCCTTCCTCGCCTTTCTCCAGATGCTCTGCCCCGGTACCGGGAGAGGGACAGCGTACTTTAATAGTCACACGGGAGTTAATTGTTAGGGCCTGCGGATGCCTGTAAGCGGGGAGGCCAGGCCTCGGCAGGCAGGGTCTCCTTGTGGCCTGTGGACACTGCAAAGCGCCCTGCTGGTCTTGCTGTGGAGGCAGCACCCTGCTCAGGCCTGGAGTTTCAGGAACTGCCAGTGCCTGGCTCAGGCCTGGCCAGCCCACACCCCGTAACAGGGTCGGTTCTGGACTGACCCAGTCAGGGACTCTCTGGGGTCTCTGCCCTCTCTCAGACCTCTGCCTGTCACCTGCCCAGGTCCCTGGCTCAGGTCCCAGTCACCCCCGGGGCCGTCCCACCTCCTCCCTGGAGTCCCTTTGCTCGCTGGGCTCATTTGTCGGGTGTGTCTCAGCTACCACGCAGCAGAAACCTGCTGTGGAAGGCCTCCGACCCTCCACCCGGTGGGGCTTCTGTGTCGGACAGCCTTGCTCAAGCTCCGGGTCCACTGTCCAACCCTGAGTCACTAGGACAAGGGACCAGGACAGCAGCAGGGGTCGCCACTTTGGGAGGCGTGCCTGGGTCCCTACGGGAAGTGCATGGCTTGCTGGCACTGCATGGGCCGTCGGACCAGCCCTGCCGCTACCCCTCTGGCCTCTCTGGATGATGGTGTCGTGGTGCAGCTTGCTGGGCGGCTGGGCCAGGCGAGCTGTTATCTGCAGAGCCCAGAACTAGAGGCGCCCAGATATGAGGGGAGTCATGGTGGACGGACGCCAGGTGACCAGGCAAGCTGACGGAAGCTGGCCGGTCAGCGCATGGACGGAGTGATATGAGTCAAGGGATGGCAGGGTTTGGGTGGACGACAGATAGACACTTAGAAAAGCCTGCGGTGCCCACTGGCTGCTCTCTGCAAGCTACAGCAGAGTCGATGGGCCGCGGGGGACAGAGCACGTGTGGAAGCGCCTCAGCTCCTCACACGGACAGCTACTATCAGGCGAGTGAATGCGGTGGAAGTGGGGGTGGGCAGCCGAGGCCTTTCTCATTCCCAGAGTGACCCTTGGGTCTGTCCAGAGGCCAGGTGGCCTGCCCTAGGACAAGTGGGAGCCAGGGTCAGGTCAGGAGGGACCGACTCGTTTCTTACACCGCAAAGCTGGGGGTTTTTCCAGGGCCAGTGAGCTGTGCACCTGGTGGGGCCCGATTGGCTCTTCCTACCTTCTTTAACCCCTTGTTTGCCCTTTCCTTCCTGAGTTGGCTGGGTCTGTGACCTAGGGCAGGGCAGGGGAGGGGCTGCATCGTAGGAGCAGGTGCCAGCGCCAGGCTATCCCAGGGGCTTAGGCACTCAAAGGAGAAGAGGAAGCCCATGTCGGGCAGGGCTGGAGAGTGGCTCCGTCCACCTGCTCTGTGGTCTGGGCTGGTCTGCCCCCTCCCCCGGCCCTTGGGTTACTCCTGTGGACCTTCGGGAGCTGATGCGGAGCCCGGCCGTGGGAGCAGCATGAGGAGAGGGCCTCGGCAAGGTGGCAGAAGCGCCCTCTCCCTCCCGGCTGTTCCTGCATGAACCCTGCCCCAGTCCAGGTGACAGGGCTGGGAGGGCCCTGGGCAGGGCCACGGGGCCAACCCGGGTGGGCTGCTGGGAGTTCTGGTGCAGATGGGGGAGCCACAGTAAGACTGGGGGTGGTGGTACAGGCAGAGATGAGGCTGGCAGACACGGGCTGACGTCCAGGCTCTGCCGGGAGACCAGCTCCAGCTAATTATCTCCCACCCACCACATCCTCTCCTCTTCCACACGCAGACACACGTGCGCGCCGCGATGCACCCCAAGTCACCCTGCGCCCAGACCCACCCAGCCCCCTCCATGCCTGCAGACAGCCCCCACAGCAGCCCACCCCACACGCCCCTCAACCCCTCCCTGCTGCCCGCACCGCCTGGAGACGCAATTGCAGCCTCCCCCGGCACCAGCACCCTGCGGTCATAATTATCCAGCAAGTCCATCCATGCACCTCCATAAAGATGCACCCCTGCCCAGCCCCCGGTGCCAGCTCTGCCCTCCAGGCCCCTGCAGCCAGGCAGAGCTATAGGAGAACTTCCACCTGCTGCCATACCCCTCCCCCACCCCGGAGTCTGCAGAACCAATCTAAGTGCGTGGGGACAGGATGAACTGGGTCTCAGAGAGGCACATCCGGGTCCTGGTACCCACCTGGTTTCCTGCCTCCCCAGCATGCAGTGGGCTAACACTGCCCCTGGAGCCTGGCCATGCCTCTGCTCGGCTGCTCACCCTGTCCCAGGTGCCTGCAAACGGGCTGACCTGGGTCCACCCAAGACCCTCCACCCCCAGGCAATCCGATTGTGTCTCTCCCACCCACCAGACTACTCCAGCCCCAGCCCTGCCTGCCCCAGCTCTGCTTTGAGCCACATCCTCCACATCCTCTGAGGGGTCCCCAGCCGCCATCCTGGCCCCACAGTCCTCCTGCACCCAACGTCCACTGCCTGCTGTGGCCCTGACTCTGCTTCTCTGTCCCTGACTCCGCACCCCCCCACTAGGACAGGTCCTGCTCAGCCAGTCTGACCCGAACTCTCTAACCCCTGTGCTCCCCACCTGCGGACCTCCTCCCCCACAAGCCCTTGAGAACCTGGTGCCCCCACTCTCGGGCCAGGCTGCCCGTCCATGCAGACGCTGCCCCGTGTCTCCCCCTGGGCTCTGGCCCCTCCAGCCTCTCTCCCAGGTGCCCTGGGAAGGTGGGAGCTCCCTCCCTCCAAATCTCACACCCGGGGCTCTCCTCACGACTCACTGGGCCCAGGCCCACTTCCGCTTGCTTGCCCCCAACACGCTGCCAGTTGCACCCACTTCCCGCCCCTTCCTTCAAAGCAACACCTGCCCTCCTGCTGGGCCTCCCCCGGCTCCTGCCCACACTGCTCCTCCCCACTAGGAAGCGTCTTCCTAGCAAAGGGCGTCTACACCTGCTTTCTGCACTCCATCGGCCGCTGTGAGCGGGTCCGTGCCACCTGCCTGCTCTGCCTGGGCTGCACGCCAACGGCCGGAGCTACTGGGCCCACTGGTCTCTGGGTCTTCCCGTGGGAAGCTGGAGAAGGGGGCGAGCTGGGTCGGGTTCCCAGCTTCCACACACCTGGGTGCTGCGGGCTGGCTGCTCATCTGAGCCCAGGACCCTGTGCCCCCGGGACCTCTCCCACTCTGGCTCCCCCTGGAAGACAGACCTGCTCCTGCGGGTGCCCTACCCCGCCCACACCTTCCGCATCGTTCTGTCGCTCTCAGCAAGGTCACAGGGACCAGGACCCGGCAAGCTCCCACAGTCCTGCCCGCAGCCATGGCTGAGAAAGGCCCCTCCCTCTCCCAGCTGAGATGCTAGCCTGTGCTGGGGCCTTCTCCTAGGGCGGCTAGGGGCTTACTGGGGCAGAGGCTTGCTGAGTGGGGAGGGGAACCCCAGCCCACGGTGGACCAGCTTAGCCCACCTGCCACACTCCCTGCCTGCTTCTTGCTGGGCCTCCTGGCGGAGCCCCCAGCCCCTCCCTGAGTCCTCTCGGTGCATGGGCAGCGTGGCTGGAGTTGAGGTTTTGGACACCACTCCAGGGAGAAGGTGGCTCTTTGCCAGACTGAGCTGGTGGTGCCGAGGCACAGGGGCATGGGCATGGGTTCAGGGCCAGGCTTCTGGGGACTCGGGCCCTGAGCCCTGCCCAACAGTGCCCACCCTGAGCCACCCACAGGTCCAGTTGGTCCAGCTCTAGTGGGAGCTGGTGGCCTGAGATAACCCCCTCGCGGCCTCCTGTTCAGGACCGCCGTGGCGGGGGAGCTGAGCTCGTTGGCTCGGCGACGTGGAGTGTTTGTCATGTTCTGCGATGGCCGTGGCCGCCTGCCATCGTCTATCATTATAATTAAGTACGGTTTGGCAGGGGGGTGGGTGGGGAGCTGTCAGACCTGCCCGCCGTGCCTGCCCATCGCCTACCCACCTCGGCAGAGCACAGGTACGCAGCCCGCGTGGCCCTCCCGCCTCCTCATGCTGAGGGCTGGCCGGGGTGGGGGGCGGCCCCTGCCCCCTCTCCTGCCCTCCCCTGTCATGGGCTGAAGTCACCCTTGCACAGAGACCAGCCCACCCACAGCCCAGTCCGCCTGGGCAGACTGCCACCTGCGGCGCACCCAGTTTCCTATGGGGTGACCTCTTGAGCCCCAACTGGTGCAGGTGGTCTCTGAAGAGTGCAGCTTGAGGGGCTGTGGGATCTGGCCACGGAGAGCAGCAGGAGCAGGGTATCAGGGCCCGCACCCCTGCAGGCCCAGCTTTGCCAGAGGGGGCTGGGACGCTGCGCGGGGAGCAGAGCAGCTGGCCCAGCGCGGTTCCTGGCGACTCTCAGGGCTCTGCCTCGCACTCCCCTCGGGGGCGCCGCACAGCCCCTCCTTGAACAAGCTCCTCGCTCTGGCTACCTGCAGTAGGCACGACCGTCTTCCCGATGTGTCTCCCGGGATGCAAGCCCAGAGGGAGTGAGTGCTGCAGGTCCCGTGTCCCAGCGACCAGGCACCTGGGCCTGGACTCCGCCGTGCAGACTCAGGACGGATGGTCACGGGTGCTTGCAGAATGGCTAAGGCAGCATGGAGAGCGGGGACTGCTGGGACCCCCGCCTCGCCGGGGAGCAAGTTCTGGGGGAGCTGAAATCAGAGTTGAGCCTTCAGGAGTTGGCGGGGGATGAGATCAGGAATAAGGGCCCCTCAAAGAGGCTTGGGTGTCTGGTGGGTACACGGCTGGGGACGCAGCGTCCCTGTGCTTCCTTGCCGGTGCAGGTCAGAGATGGCCGGTCACGGTTACGTCCCACGGAAGCGCAGGAGCAGCAGGAAGAGCCTTGCTCCACCAGGCCTGCCCCAGCCCTGCTTCGGGAAGGGGTTTATCGCAGCTGTGTGTTTTGATCAAATGGATCAAGAGGATTCGGGTGGAGCTCAGCGGAGAGCCCAGTGGGTAGTGATGGCGTGAGCACTGGCACGGGCCGGGCATGGGCTGAGGGTTAACCCGCCCCCTAGGCCCCAGGGCAGTGGTCCCCAACCTTCTTGGCACCGCCTCCACAGACTGGGGGTCCCAGAATGACCCAGGTGCACCACATCCACGTGCACCCCACTTCTCCCGTGGCCACACTGAAGTATGCAATGGAGCAATAGGGTCTGTGACCCGTGAGAAGCCAATACTGCTGTGACCCGCCAGGAGGCGCAGTCTGGGAGCAACGTGAGGGCAACCCCGGCGTAGAGCACAGGCGGAGAGGAGAGACCTTGGCATCCCCGTTCGAAGGCTCTCGTTTAGGCAGGGAGACCAAGGCTCCGGGGCCGTCCGGGACATCACGAGCCAGTGGCAGAGAGGCTGGAACGCAGCCGTCAGCTCTTTCTCCTGGCCATGCAGGCCACCTTTCCAGCTGCCTGGGAGCTGCCCAGTAAGGACGGGGTCTCCTGCAGGGCCCGGAAGTGGGCCTTCTGCAGTGACGTGTGGGGAGTGGCCCAGGTGCCTGGATGGGGCGGGCCGTGAGAGGAGTGCAGTTCTCATGAATGCATGAGCTTGGGGCAGTCCTGCCACCTCTCCCACCTCAAGTGTGCACCTGGGTCCAGTGAGTGGTTGAGGTTAAAGGTGCCCCCTCACGACCCCTGAGCACTCATCACTGTCCCCGTTGCTAGGATACATAGGTGAGCGAAGCCTGCAGGCGGCTTCCTGTTTGGCCTGGGAGACCCTGAGCAAGTAGAACGAGAACCAGGGAGGCCCTGCAGGGACAACGTCCAGGGCTCGCACTGAGCACTGGCAGCCACGCGGACGGGACCATTGCTGGGTGACCCGGCTGAGGGCCAAGAACGCTGGGGCAACCTGCACTGCGTACCCCCGCTGGGCCCTCTTTCAAGGCCCCTCTCAAATGCAGGTCTGCCTGGAGGCTGAGGATTCCAAGGTTGGCGGGTGCGGGTAGGTCTGAGGGGTTCATGGCCAGGACACCCTGCCATGGAGGCTGCCACCCATGGGTGACGATTCCTCAGGCCCTGCTCAGGGAAGGCCGTCCATCCAGGGTGGCCTTGCTCCCCACAGGGAGACCGGGGCAAAGCCCAGACTGGTGGGCTGCAGCGACAGGCAGCTGAGGCACCTGGTCCCCACCGATGGGTCTACCCCCTCCAACTCTGAGCCCATCTGCTACCCGACTGGCCACACATAGGGGCATGGCAGGTCTATGGCCTGTCCCTTCCTCCTCTGCCATAGTTGACGGAGGGCTGTGGGCTCAGGTGGTGCCTGTGTCCAGCATGGGAGGCTCGGGGTGGACCTCTCCCCAGAAGCAACCCCACTCCCCACCCTGCTCCAGCACGGTGGGTGGAGGGGACCTGGTGAGTCCTCAGGTTTCATTCTGGTTCTGTGTCGGGGAAACCGGATGTCAGAGGGGGAGACGGATGGGCCTTGGGACGCCAGCTCTGATGCCCAGGGTCGTAGTAACCCCCGCCTTGGCTCTGTGGCATTCAGGGTGTGCATGGTGGGCTCCTGGCTCCTTCCTCGGGAGACCCTGGGCTCTGTGAGACTGGGCGCGGCAGAGCGGCTGGGACCCGTCATCCCGAGGAGCAGCCTGCCATTGGGAGGTTCGAGGCCCTGCCCTTGTCATGTGGCCTTGCCGGACGGCGGCTGACGGTGGACGTGAGCCGGGGCCTCACCCAGCAGGTTGCATGGGTCCCACAGCGGGTAGGGCTGAGGCTGCAGGTGCCCACCGGCTGGTCTCTCGGGGCTCTCGCGGGGTTCTCCCTTCCTGCATCCTTCCTCCTGTTTTTTGTCTGTGGTCCTGGTACCTGCCCTGTGGGTGGATTCTGTTTGAATAAAGGAGCGGATCCCACAGGGACCTCTCTATGCAGAAAATATATGGCGTTTTTACTTTTCATCAACGATGATAAAAGCTTGTGTTGATTCAAAACAAACTATTTGTTACAGTTTAAAAAAGGAGCCCCTCCCAGGCTGCCATGCGCAGGCACCAGAGGAGGCCACGGGGGCCGAGTTTCCAGCAGTTTTATGGGCCAGCCCACGTGCCAAGATTTCAGAGGCTAGGAGCTGGGCCAGTGACGTCTGGAGTGGCTTCCCGCTGCCGGCCCAGCCCGGCCCATCCCGCGCTCCTCCACGGAGTCCGACTCCGAGGAGGGTCGGGGTCCCTGAAACCCAGGCCCTGGCTGATGCCAGGAGGTCCAGGAAGAACCTGACCTTCATCAAGCAAGGTGAGTCCCAGGGCCTGGGGTCCCCAGAGCTGGCAGCCTCTCGGGCCACTCCATGGGGTTGGCCACATTTCCTGTGGGCAGGCCATACCCTGTAGCCTTCGGTATTTCTGCAGGACCTACTTGGTGTAAGGCTCAGCCCTGAGCCAATCCTGAGGGGCCTGATGACCCAGAGCCCTCACACTTGTCCCCTGGGACCCTTGGCTTCTTCCAGCCACTTCCCCACAGGGAGTTTTGTGGGCGACACCAGGGGAGGCCAGCCTCGCGGTCCCGCCTTCTGTTCTAACCCTGGGAGTAAACAGGAACATTAAATCACTACTTGGGGGTCAGGAAACTGGAAATAATCAAAACACAGTGTCCTGGCCTCGGCCCGGGCGCTGGGTCACTGTCACCCGCCCAGCCTTGCCGCCTGGGGCTTTCCCAGCTCCACCTCCGTCCAAGTTGCAGCCCCTGCCATCCGCCTCAAGGGCCTGGCTGCCCACAGTGGCCCACGCCCTGGGGTACGAGTAGTGAGACTGGAAGCCACCCCTGTCTACACTTGGGCACCAGCCAGCTGGGGACGATGCCAGGAGGCCGGGTTTTGCAGCCACCGGGCATGTGGCCACCCTCCCCACCGCCCTGGGACCCAGGAGGATGCACCCCTGCTGCCCCTCCTCTGCTCCTGGGACAGGCACTGTCCAGTTAGATGGGTGGGGACTGCAGGCGGGGGGAGCCTTCTTGCCCACCACAAGGCACTGCCAGCTACAAACAGCCTCTCCGGCCGACCCCCTTCCTGTAGTCGCCCAGCAGTTCCCAGTGGCCACGTCGTGAAGGGGAAACGGAGGCTCACTGGGAGGAGGCGCTACAGGGCTAGGTCCCCAGGCCCTGGCTCCTTCGCGTTGTTGTCCCGCCTGGGCTCGGCAGGCCTGAGCTGGTGACGCTGGGCCGTGCTGGACACTCCTCGCCCTCTCCAGACCTCCACTCTGGCAGCTTCAGATGGCCCCAAGTCCTCCCATCTCCGGAACCCAAGAGACCCTGAGGGGGGTCAGGCACAGAATGTGCCCCGGCCCAGCCCCAGCCCAGCCCCGTGTGGATTATAGGCCCTGGCCCCGGGGGCCCGCTGCCTCAGCTCCCCAGAACTGGGGTCCCTCTTGGCCCTGATCTGCGCTTCAACATGAGGTGGGCTGTGGACAGGGCAGGGTCCCGAGGGCCGTCCCATGGGGCTGAGCTGCTGTGCTCTTGCTGCCCTGCCAACAGCCATCCCTGCCAGGTGACTCGGAGCCCTCTCTGCTGGGTCCTGGGTGGGGTGAGGGCTGGACATGGAGGGCGGAGGGCGTCTGAGCAGGAGGCACCTTTTGCCTGGAGCTTGTACAGCCAGCGTTCAGGGCCTGGGGTCGGGGAGGCTGGGCCCTCTGTCAGCCCACCCCGAGGTCTGGGGCCAGCCAGGCTTTGCCCTCCACTGCTGGGCCTTCTGAGCATGTGCACACCACGTGCCCCACAGCCACCCAGAATGGGCGGGTGGTACCCACTCTCCGAGCATGGACACTGAGGCCTGGAGTGCTGCAGAGGCCGGAGCCCAGCGCGGAGGCTCCAAAGACCTCACTGCCTCTTTATCAGGTGGCAGTGGGCTGGACTGTGTGCCAGCAGGGCCTAGGGCAGGACGGTGCTGGGTGGGGCAGGAGTGGGGCTCTCCTTGGGGAAGGGGTGAAGCTGGGCTGGGTGGGGGCTGAGCAGAGAGGAGCCAGCTGGCAAGGTGGCAGACAGCAGCTAAGATGGGGCACGGGGCCAGAACAGTGGGGTGAGGTGCAGCAGGAAGTGGGGGTGCGGGGTGTCGGGAGTGAGCCCACTGCCGGTGCCCACCCACCTCCCTGCGCAGGCCTGCAATTTGCCTGAGGGGGCAAGCAGGCCAGAAGGTCACAAGAACCAGAGACTGAGCCCCCTCTTGCCCCTTGCAAGTGAAAGACGGGTGTGGGGGACAGTGCCCCCAGTCTGGTGCCTTAGCACCTGGGAGGGGCCTGCTTACAGGAGGGACAAGCTCTCTCTGCCTGGGAGCGTGCTCCTCACCACGCTTCTGCTCCCCGGGACTCCAGAACCACGTGCACCCCACTTCCTGTCTACGGCCAGCTTTGGGGGAGTCTGTTCTGAGTCTGGGGGCTATGGACAAATGACAGGAGGTGTGGTTGGAAAGATGAGCAGGGATCTGGTCGGGAGCACTGAGAGTAGATGGAGGGGCTGAACTTCGCCTGGAGAGGTCGGGAGCCACAGAGGCCTGGCGTTTAGAAATAGCACTGCTTACTCAGTGGGCCAGAGCTGATGGGCCTGAGGCTGGGAGCCCCCATGTGGGTGAGAAAAGAGGCAGGGCTGGCTGTGAGGGCCAGGTGGGGCGTGCAGGCCCTGGTAGGGGCGACGAGGTAGACAGATGCTGCTGGCCTCTGCAGTAGGATCCTGCTTTCCCAGACTCCCTTGCAGCTAAAGGTGACCACACAAGCCAGTTCTGGCCAAAGAGACGTATGGGGACAGTAACTGGGTGGCTTCAGGAGAGGTCTGGTCCTCCGGGTAAGAGAGTGATATGAGGAGGACACCATGCCTGCTCTACCTTCTGCCTCAGGACATGGTTTGAGGGTTTGCTGTGCAGAGCTGGGGCAGCCTTTCTGCAACATGAGGACAAGGCTAAGAAGTCACCAGGGGCCAGCCCAGGCCTTTGGAGATCTGTCTCTGGTGCCGAGGGTCATCTGGGTGGATGTCCCCCAAAGGCAGCAGGACACTCCCAAAGGAGGGATTCTTTGACTGACGTGGAACACGTGTTGGCTAAGACTGCCGGAGGGTTCCGCCCAGGGAAGGTGGGAAGTGGGAGAAGGCCGTGTGTGTACATGGGGTGCCAGGAAAGCCAGCATTTGAGGGATGGCAGAGGAAGAAGGATGGCATCTGAGGGGCAGCTGCGGTGATGAGGATGACAGGAAGCCCACCGTTTTCTGAGCGTCTGCCAGGTGGAGGTCGCTGGCCATCCCCCAGCTGCCTTGCTTCCTCGGCCACGCTGCTCAGCCGTGGGCCAGGCACTGCCATGGGCCTGTCTTCCAGGCAGCGCTGCTGAGGCTGGGCCAGGCCTCGGGGACACAGTGCGGGGTCTTGCAGAAAGGCACCTGCAGGCGCCGCAGCCAGCAGACGCGATGGGTGGGCGGGGAGCGGCACAGGGCAGGGAGGGCCGTGTCTGCTGGACTTCGGGATTCCAGGGGTGCCCTGGGCATCAGGTGGGAGGGTTGTTTGGGGGCCTCATGTGGGCTTTCATGGTAGGTGTGTGGAGGGAGGGCTGTGTGGCCGGGGCGCACTGGCTGCAGAGCAGGGAGTGGGGATGCTGCCCAGGAGGGGTGCATGCAGCCACGCCACGCCCTTCCCAGATGTCTCTCTGCGCGCAGGACCGCAGTTGGAACCCTTGGCCTGTGGCCACTGCAAACAACTTGTCCTCGTTCTCGTTGAGTAACTGCAGTTAGGCCCTTCGGTTCAGGCCATTTCAGGACAATGGGGCTGCTGGCAGCCCAAGGGGGCAGCCCAGGACCCCCACACTCACTAGCCCAGGCCCAGCCCCTGTGGTTGTATGATGGAGCCCGGACCTGGAGAGGGGACCTTGGGGCTGCAGGACAGGGGCTGAGGTGAGTCTGGGCCATGCCTGTTCCAAGTTGTTCAACCTGCCGGGGGAGGCGGGAGGGTGCCTAGGGGCTGGCTGCGGCAGCCGCAGGCTAAGGGCCGGGCTGACTGCAGCCATGGCCAGGGCTGGGCTGACCACCGCTGCTCAAGCTACTGGCTGGGAGGGACCGGAGGGCCTCTGTCCAAGCCTGAGGGCTGGGGAGGGGCAGGGCGGGCTGGGGCGGAGGGACGAAGCACAGGCTGGTGAGACGGAGCCCACCTTCCCCGGGGGTCAGTCCTGAGACCCCCAGGGCCGCCTCCCTCCCTAGGCTCCTCGTCTGCAGAATGGGCCCCACACGTCCATCCGTGGCCGGCACTTTGAGAACGAAACCGGATGACTCATACAAAGTCCCAGGCCCGTGGATTTCGCAAACAATTAACATGTCGGAAATCAACTTTGGTTCCTGTCGTAGGGTGCCAACTTTGTACTTTGCCAAGCAAGAACATTGCAAACAAAAACAGAACACCAGCCACCATCTACTGTCACCGCCTCTTCACTGAGGGAAGGAGATCCGGGCATGACGAGAGCCCGAGGCCAGGCCTGGGTGAAGGCGGCCCTGGGGACCGCGGCTGGACCTCGTCGCGCTAGCTCCTCATCTCTGAGGCCAGGTGTGGCCACTGCGTGCTGTCGTTTTAGCCTGTTCTCACCCTAGGTGGTGCCACAGTTCCCTCCTCGTGCCACGCTCTGGGCCTGAATCTAAAGTGCCCCTGAGGGCGAGCACTTAGCTACGGCTCCCACCCCTCCCCGGGTGGGGAGCTCACCTCCCTCTGGACTGACAGGGTCCCTCCCACCACGTAATGAGTCTGAACGCGCCGCCCAGACTGGCCCGCTCTGCTCTCGGGACAGCATTGCTGTTGGGGCCTCCCGGGCCCAGGCTGGGATGAGCCGCACACGTGGGCACCTGGCCAGCCAACGGTGGCTCGTCACGCTCTCATGCCTCGGGCCCCTGTGGACCCTGCGGGGTGAGAAAGGGAGGTACAGAGAGGTGAGGTCCTGGCTCAGGACCCCTCAGCTGTGTGCGCCAGAGCAGGGATCCCAGCACTGTCCTCTGGGGGCAGGGCCCGGGCAGGTGACGGGCACTCAGGGACTGGACACTTGTTCCCGCAGCATCGAGGCTGTGAGAGTGATGGGCCAATGGCTCCTTGCCTTATTCCAGGGTCTCTAGCTCTCCTTACTGAGGAAGGGACCCCAGGGGCTTGGAAGGACCCCATGTCCGGGGCGCCGTGTGGCTAGCATCAGCCCCGTACACACGTGTGTACACACCCAGCAGTGCCCAACTCAAGACCTGCCTTCTTGGGACAGGCTTCCTGCACAGCAGGACTGGGGTAGGTGTGCGTGCGTGTGTGTGTGTAAGATCCTGTCCGGCCGTCTGTCTGACACCGTCAGCTGCACTGAGCTGCGGAGGAGGGACCCGTCACCAGCCAGGTCCAGGTTTGAGTCCCAGCTCCTGCATGTCCAGCTCTGGGCCTGGCTTCCTCACCAGCGACCCCTGCACTGATGCAAGGCGGGGGCTTGTGTGGACTGGCTGAATGGGCGAGGCCCTCTCCACGCCGGCCTGCCCCTCTGCTTGGCCTCCTGCTGCCTCAGACCGGTCCTGTTCCCACTCCAGGCCCTGCCAGAGGGGTAGGCAGTGGGGTCCGCCCTGGGTAGTGGGGGATGTCTGTGCAGTGCACCCCTCCCCGCTGGCCAGAGCGCCCAGCCCGCCGCCCCAGGCAGTTCACCCCACCCTCGATGAGTCGGGAGACAGTCAGGGCTGGGGTAGGAGGGCTGTGTGAGGGGCCTGCGCGGGCTGGGGCTGGGTTTCTGGGTTGGGGCAGGGAGCTGGTCTCTGGTGGAGAGCAGGCAGGGCACAGTCCTTGCTCCAGGGAGTCTGGCCTCCTAGCGCCCCAGCCCCACAGACAAGGCCTCTCCCAAGCTGCACCCTGCAGGCCCGAGCCCCCCGCCTTGGAGGGTCAGACTCTAGGTGTATCCTGAAAGGCCCTGCGAGACCCTCCTGCCTAGGGACTCCTGTCACTGGATGGGGAAACTCAGGCCTTCTGGATGCTTCCATGGGCATTCCATACCTGCCTGGCCTCTCCTGGTACTGAGGACCCCCCGGTGGTCTGCCGCGACGCCCGCCCTCTAGGGCTCTGGTTCTGGTGGGCGAGAGCCGCAGGGCCTGGAGCTGTTCTCTGAGGGGCATGCCTGGTGCCTGGGCTGGGCCTGGACCAGGACCAGGCGTAGGGCGTGTGTGTGCCGGGCACCCAGAGAGGATCTCAGAGGGAGGAGGAGGGGTTCACACCGCAGGTGCTGGAGAAGGAGGGGAAGCCGGGCAAATGCCCACACTGCAGTCCCCTCTGGCACCAGCTCCAGGCAGGCCGCCGTCCAAGGCTCCGGGACTCGGGGGCTGGAGCTCAGGGCTGGGGCTCAGCGCAGCTGAGGGCAGGGTGGTCTAGCAAGTGGGAGCCCCCCACGGAGCTGAGGCTCTGAGATGCACTCCTATCTCCACCAGGTGGGCTCCTGCCTCCACCCCCAGGTGGGCTCCTGCCTCCTCCACCAGGTAGCTTTCCAGGCATTCACTCACTTGCCCATTAGTTCATTCTCTGGAAAGGAGTCAGTATGTGCCCACTGCTATGGCCATCGACTGCCTAGTCTGGTGGCTCACACAGGACCATTCTCGGTCACCTTAGGCCGAGTGGGTAGGCTGGGAGCAGGCTGTGCTCAAGGTCCTTTAGGGGCCTGGTGCTGCAGGTGGGGTTCCTTGGCTCTGAGACATTCATGGGCAGGAAGGTTTTTCGGGCTTAGGTTTTGGATCAACCCTTGTGGAAGGGAAGAGAGGAGAAGGGAAACGAAGCGAAGGAAAGGGAAGGGAAGGGAAGGGAAGGGAAGGGAAGGGAAGGGAAGGGAAGCGAGGAGAGGGGAAGGCAGCTCGGCTGCAGTGAGGTCTCGGCTAGCTTCAGTGCCCCCTGGGGACTGGGAGCCCGGGAGGTCTGCGGAGCCACTCAGGATGGCTGAGCTCGGGCCTTGGTGCTCAGTCAACCGGCCCTGGGCTGGGGCTGAGCCTAGCAGAGGGCGTGGCCTCAGGCAGCTTTTGTCCCCAAAGGACTGAAAGCTGAGAGCTGTCTACCCGGGCAGTTCCAGCCAGTCTTCAAAAAGTGCTGGAACTGCTATTCTGAAAAAGACTTCGTGGATTATAGACATTTTTTTGCCCCCAAATAAAGTCACAGCTCCATTTGCTCTCTCTCTCTCTCTCTAGTTTATTTAATGAGTGTGTGACACAGAGAGAGCGAATTCCCTGAACAGGCTCCCATTACTCCATGGGCCCCAGCCTGGCCGGCCCAGCGCATGGGCGCACGCTTCATCTGTGAGCTCAGGGAGGTCTCCAAGGGGACTGGCTCCCTGCCCGTGGGTGGGCCTGCGGGGCACCCTGTTCAGTACTGTGCCGCCCTCCACCCCCAGTACTGTTCTCCCACGAATTGTCGCAGTCCCTGGTCAGGTCCTGCCGGGAGCTGTGGGCACACCCCAGCACCGCAGAGCCGGCCGTGCACCCTCGAAGCCGCCTCGTCACCGATGTTCCGGGAGCCACTTCAGGATTCTCGTCTCTCTTCCTAAGAGCAGCTCTGGAGAGGGAGGCCAGGGGACGCGCTGGCCCTGTCTGCTGCGGCCGCAGCGGCTCTCAGGGCTGCCAGTGCCACGCGTCCGCCCCCCTCTGCCTGCTCCAACGCCGGGCGACCTCGGTGCTCTCCTGGAGGCTTAGCTGTGGGTGCGCCGGCCGCTCCAGGAGAGGCCAAGCCCCAGGCCGCCGCGTCCTTCTGAGGCTGTGGCTGCCGCACTTGCCATGGGAATCTGACAGGGAGTTCCGAGAGCCACCTGCTCGGGTCACTGGCGGGCTGCACTGACGCGGCCCCGCCTCCTCCCAGTGCCAGGAGCCATCGGCCCTGCTGGGCGGCTGGCAGACACAGGGGGATTCTGGCTACCACACCAGTGGCGGGGCTGCTTCCGCTCTGCCTCCCGCTCTGCCTCCCGCTGGCCACGCGTGGGGCCGCCGTCACAGCGTGGCCAACAGAACGGCGAGGGTGGCGGGCACGTGGAGACAGCCTGGCCCACATCCGGCTGGATTTCTCCCTGGTGTCCTGGTCTCCTTTTCCCTCATTTGCCACCAGGACTCAAGTAGGGGCCCCGCCCTCAGCCCCCCATCACTGTCCGGCTCCCAAGGCCCCATCTTACACCATCAGGTCCTGCTTACCCCACTACAGTGGCTCAGCACATGACTCTGGGGACATGTTCTGGTGCCCTGGCGCAAGAAGCTGAAGTGCCAGAACATTGCTGAGAAGCTCCCTAACCTTCGGCTGGTCACCTGAGCGCTGTCACCGGGGATAGGAACCCTGGTAGGAGCCTGTGGTCACAGGCCCACTTAGGTGCCCCCTTTCCTTAAGTTGGGTCCTGGCCTGATGCGACGTCACAAAGGATCCCACGTCAGGAGATCAGATATGCCAGGAGCTCTGGGACCGTGGTGCTGACTGAGGCCCCGTTGAAGGGAAGGACAAGCCTGCACCTGCAGTATTTCTGTGTCCCTGTCAGAATCCATCATGGCCCCTGCTGGGGTGGAAACCTCCTCTTGCCCCAGCACCCCAGCCTGAACCTCCGCCTGCCCTCCAGCGCCCGCACACGCTCAGCTGTAGCTCTGCTGACAGCCATTTCTCCCACTACTGGGTCTGTGCACTTCTCCCACCCCCTGGGATGCTCTTCTCTCACTTGTTTTCTGATGAACTCCTACCAATTCCTCAGAAACCACCTCCTCCAGGAAGCCTTCCCTGATGCCTCCACATTTTCTGGTCCCATAGCACAGTGTACAGCAGTCTGTTCCTGCAGGGTTGTCATGCTCCCTTGTTAGAACCATTTCCTGCTTCTGGTGGAGGCATCTCTAGTTAGGCCGGGGGGCCCATGGTTTTTCTCTGGGGCCCACCCTCCAGCTCAGCTGAAGTTGTGCAGCCCACAGCCCGAATGAGAGGGAGGCAAGGCCAAGACGCCCTTCAGCTCCAAAAGGACATCTTCCCAAGCAGCTGGCAACACCCCACCCGCTCTGGGGGATTTTCCAATCTGCTCCAGAAAGGCCCAGTTCTGAGCATGCTGGGATCATCCTGGGACACAGCGAGGCCTCCTTCCCTGGCCCATGAGCAGAGCGTGTCTTCCTTTTAATCGATCAACCTGAGGGTGCCGGGGAATAGAAGTGAACCTTCCAGGCCTTGCTCACGGTGGAGACTGTCCCAGAGCACACAGGGGACCTGACGTGAGAGCCCTGAGGATCTGCGCTGACTGCCCAGGGCAGGGATGACAGGTCTGAGGGTCAGGCCCTGGCTCCGCCCAGGTGTTTCTGACTGCGTCATGAGGAGCTGGGGGTGGCCCTGCCAGCTGAGGGCTCCTTCTCATCCAGGAGCTGGGGGTGGGGGGGAGGTGGAGGGTGGCAGGGCAAGTGTGGGCGGGGCAGAGGGAGAAGGGGCTGGGTCAGCCGCCGACACGCCAGTGCCAGCGCAAGGGGCATCTCCAGGGATCCCCAGAGACCGAGTGGAGACTCTGCGCGGGTTTGTTCCTTGCTCCGCCTGGCACCGGCTCAGATCTTCTGGGAGTTGTTTTGCTCTTGATAATTGGTGAGAAGTTTGCTTCTAAGTCTGCCCAGAAGCCCCGAGTGGGAGCAGGCAGAGGGCCAGGGCGAGTGTGCAACGTTCTTCCTAAGCGCGCTTTATGGCAGCGTGTCTGAGTCTGCTCCTGGGGCCCCGCACGTTGGGAATTTGGGCCATTTGAATAGGGGCTCACCTTCGCCCTGGGCCCTGGACACGGAGGGCAGAGGGCACTTCTCGTCCGCACACAAGGCCTCTCCTCCAGGCCCCTTGGCTTGGCGGGGAGTCTGGCAAGGCCTCTCCTCCAGGCCCCTTGGCTTGGCGGGGAGTCTGGTGCTGAGCGCAGGAGGGGCCGCCCGGCTTCCCCCTTCAGCTGGAATCCAGCACCCTGCCGAGCGCATGGCCGGAGTGACGGGTACACACTGCCCAGCCCAGTCCCGCGCTGCCCTCTGACCCAGCTCAGCTGGTTCCTGCTCTGCCAGACAGCCGCCATCCAGACGAGCTGGTCGTCGTGCAGAGCAGAGAGAGTGAGGTCTCCAGTGTCCCCTTCGGCACTGGATAGGGGAGTGTTTGGCCCCAAATGTCCCTGGGAAACGGCTTTCTGAGCCTGGCGATGGCACCGAGTCCCTGCCCTGCCAGGCCTCAGTTTTCACATCTGTCAAATGGGGAGAGGATTGGACTCGTTAGTCTTTAAAGTTCTATCCTGTGCCAAAATCGTGTCACGTGGCCTTCTGTGCCTCAGTTTCTGGCCTGTAAAAGGAGATAATTCAGAAAGCAGCTTCAGGAGAGAGCGACGAGAAGTTGTATTTGCAGACCCTGGTAGCTTGGGGAGAACCAAAGTTAAAAACGGTGAGAGAAAGCCAAACGTAGAAGTGGTGAAAGGGGCAGGAGGGAGCGAGGGCGCACCCACCGGGCGGCTGCACTGGCCGCGAGTTATGTAACCTCTCGCTTGGAGACAGCCGGGAGCCTGTGTCTGCAGCTCGGGAAGCTGGAAGCCTGTGTGTGCGGTGCCGGAGCAGCCTGGGCATGGAGCTGCTTCCCCGCCGCCCTCGCCACCCCCGATCGGCAGGGCCTGTCTACACCTCTGAGCATCCTCCTGGCCGGTTCTCGGAGGAGCTCGATCTCAGCAGGGTGGGTGGGCGCACGGCGGTACTCTGTGCTCAGCCTCAGGGAGGCTCGGAGGCCTGCGGTCTGTACTGTGCTCCGGGGCCTTGCTGCAGGCCGGCGGGGGAGGCGGGCTGGTGCCGGTGCCGGTGCTGGCGCGCTGTCCGCAGGGGAGGCCCCAGGGTGTGGCGTGCCGCATCGCAGTCAGGCGGGGGAGGCCGCCTCTGCTGCGGGCTCTGTGTGGGTGGCTTCTCATCACCCTCACACCCACTCAAGGCAGACGAGCCCCAGCCTGGGGGCTCACGTCACCTGCCCAGGTTAACAGGCTGTGGCGAGGGCAGCTGGGGCCACCCTTGCTACCCGACCCTGGGGACTGTATTTGTGGCCTCTGCCCCTCCCCTCCCAAAGTGAGGTGGGCCTGGTGGGCCCAAGGCCGTCTTAGTGGTGCATGGGTGGGCCTTTCACAGGGCTGTGTACTTGTTTTCTTGTGTTAGGAAAAAAAATGACCTACCAGAGCTGACTTCTGTGGGAATATTGCCTAGAAGAAGACTAAGATTTAGACAGTGAGACTGTTTAGGATGGAATCTAAGAGACATATTAAGCGAAAGTGGTCCAGATTGGAGGATGACCCAAATCAGGGGCTTGGGATAAACCTGAGCCCTGGGCGAAGCCCCTCCACCGCCCTCCCGCTCCGTGGGCTTCTGTCCCGTGCCTGTGCCTATCATCTCAAAGCCCTCCCTGAGCCGCACCCTCCTGCCAGCCCTGCACCCCTCACTCCTGCTCGGAGAATGGCCTGCAGTGTCCTGTCTGTCCCTGTAGAGCCCTCTGCAGCCTGACTCTGGCCCTTGCACCCCCAGGGGTCACCATCTTAGCTGGTCTGTGGCTGCTCTTCTTTAAAATTTCCAAATTTTGGGACCAGCAGTTGGCATAATGGCTTATGTCGCTGAACTCCCATGTAGTCGACTGTGGTTTGAGTCCCGGACCCGGTGGCTTAAACTTACGCTGGGCGTGTATGAGTGCGTGCCCAAGATCCCGAGAGGAGAAGGGATTGCGGCGTGGCCATCCCTCCTGGGGGGTGATTTCTGGCTTTCTGTCTCTCTGTCTCTCTCTGTCTTTCTGGTGAACACATGTGCCCTATAGCAAAAAACACCTCTCCAAAAATAAAAGAATAAAATTTTTTAATTTTTATTTTTTTTAAGGTTTTTGCCTTAGGGCATGTGCACTTGGCAGGGAGGGAGACAGAGACAGAGATAAAGACAATGAAAGGGAAGATGAGAAATCATACTCCCACATACCCTCCCCCCCGCCCCCGGGAGATGGCCACGTCATAATCCTTCCTCCTCCATTCCCCTCCCAGGAATCGGGGCAAGCATGTACACACACCTGGCGTGATTTTCAAGCTACTAGGTCTGAGACTTGAACTGTGGTCATCCATGTGGGAGTCCAGAGACATAACTGCTATGCCATCTGCTGGCCTCCCATGGAGGTCTCTTTACAGAGGCTCTGCGGGCTCCTTTGGAACGGTGGTGGGCTGCAGACCCAGGTGGCTGGGCTCTCTGAGGACCTCTGTTCCCCACACCATGTGGCCTCCCTTTCCTCTCTCGCTACTTCTGCCCAGGCTCCTCTGAGTGAGAAGGGCCCCCCTCTGCAGGCCCTCGATGTCAGAGTCCTTTAGAGTCCCACCCAGGACCGTCTTGGTCACAGTCCTTGTTCTTGCCCTAGCCGGTCCCATTTCTCCCCTGGCATTTCCTGCCGACCACACGCTGTAACCCCCTTACACCGAAACCCAGACCCGGAGCCCCGACTGCCCACGGGGCGCCTGTCCTTGGCCCTCACAGGCTCCCTCACCTGCATGGAGCTTGGCTGTGCCCCTCCGAGGCTCCCACCGTGTTCTCTGCTGCCACCTAAGTGGCACCGGCCCTGTCCCTCCTGTCTGGGCCAGGCACTCTAGCTCAGCCCGGTCTCCTTCACCCCGTCTGCATGTGCCGTGTCCTCCCCTGCAACCCGTCTGTGACCGACCCACTTCTCCATCCCTGAGTCCAAGCCCCGTCCCCGCTGACGCTTCAGAGCCCATCCTGCCCTCCACACCCCGGGCTGTAGCGTCCCGCAGTCCCTCTGAAAGACATCTGCAGGGCGAGAGCCATCCTCCCTGCAGCCTCCCACCCTCCCTGCCCCGCCCAGGACAAATCCAGACTACCCGACTGAGCCTGAGAGTCCCCCTGGTCGGGACCCCGACTCGGGAACAGCAGCGGCCCAGCAAGTTCTTCACGTGGCCTAGGACTCGTTTCTGTCTTGCTCGATGGTGGGCCTGGGGGGCCCAGGGCGCCCGTGGCAGCTCCATGGTGTTACCAGCCCGGGCTCCTGCCGTCTTGTGGCTCTGCTATCCTCACTCCATCCGAGATGACTGTTCGAGCTCCTGTCAGGGCCGAGGGACGGGGAGCGGGGAAGGGTGACAGAAGCTGAACCCACACACCTCATGCCACTGCCCCCAGCCACCCAGGAGGCAGGAAATGCTGTCCTGGCCCTGAGGGGCGTGCAGGCCGGCATGCAGGTGGCTATAGGGGCGGGGCGGGGAGGTCACCGGAATTCCTCGGGGGAAGGTGCTTTGCCTCTGGCCTGAGTGACTGTGCCTCGGTGCCCGTTTGCAAAGGGGGGAGACCTTCTCGTAAGGTGATCGTGAGGACTGAGCGAGACACCGGTGGTGAGTGCTCAGAGAGCAGCCAGGTGCTTACCAAAGGCAACTTTCCTCAGTGACAGCTTTGGCACCTGTGGCTTCAGGATTCTGAGCTTAGTTTCGAATGAGCACTGAGTGGGGCAGGCAGGGGTGTTCCGTGGCGCCTCCCTCCTCGCCTTCTGTGTGCCGAGGCTTTGGCACGTGGCACCCGGGGGGCCCTGGAGATGGGCTGGCAGGGGTAGGCGCAGTTGGTGCGTGGCAAACCGAACCTGTCAATTCCAGCAGCTTTTGGCACACTGTTGAAGCGACTAGATGGCTCTGAGAAGTGTCTGCGTGTTTTCCCCAAGTGCAGTTATTTTTGCCGCTGTGAAATGTTCTGAGATCTGACAGTTTTGTTTTGAGTCTTAGCCCGATGGGAAGATGGAAAGGAACACTGCCTCCCAGTTCCGTGGCGCCCGCCTCCCGGGGTCTCCTGAGGACACCCCGATCCTGGCAGAGGTGGCCAGGGTTTCCCAGGAGGCGTGCATAGTGGGTCCACTTGGAGCCCGAGACCCAAGGGCTGGCTTCTGATGAGCAAGCGCCTACTGTGTGCCAGGCCCTCCCCCGGGATCTATGGAGCGCCTACTGTGTGCCGTGCTGGCGCAGGGGCTGTCGGCGAGCCCTGGCGAGGCTTCTAGGCGAGGAGGCCGCGGAAGGAGACGGAGCGATGGCTCGACCAGCTGCTCCAGGGCCCACGGCAGGGGCGGGGGCACAAAGGTGCTGCCGACGGAGGGCCGTCTGAGCGCCCCGCCACCCCTGCTCACCCACCGCTCTGGCTCCTCACCCCTTCCCCGCGTCAGTGCTCTGCAGGGCTCGTGCAGAGACCTCGCCTCCCCCGCCAGGTCTGGAGCTCTTCCTCAGGGAGACGTATCACAGCCACCGTAGAGGGCCCCGCATGCCGTCCCCAGGCCCCGCGCGGACCCCACCCGCAGGGCAAGCTTTCCGCTGTCCCTTCCACAGCTGCTTGGTCTCCGCCTGGGCCTCATCTCGGGGCGTCCCCCTTGTCTCTGGGAAGAAGGCTCAGATGCTCAGTCCCGGGGCCCCGAGACCCCGAGCCTCACACATGCCGAGGCGGGGGTCAGGCTCTGTGCTGCCCGACCCGCACCCCCTCGGCCGACTCTGACGGCCCCCACCCCGGGAGACAGCGGTGACTCTGAGCGCCATTCCACGGGCGACAAAGCGGAGACGCCGATGAGTGAATGGTCCAGGAGACAGAGCTTTTCCTGAAAAAAGCAAAACAAAACAAGACAAAAACAAACAGAAAACTGAATCGCCCACCTGGCCCCGGTGACGCGGGGGAACCGAGCCCCACCAGCAGCTGCCTCGTGTCTCCGCGCTCCCCGACATTGCTATGGAGACTCGCCACGAGCTTTTCCTCTGAGGGGAGCCAGGAGGAGTAGCCGAGAATCACACCGGGGCCTGATCCTGGTTCAAAGAGAAGCAACCAAACCCCTAAACGTGACAGGGCTGCGCTTTGGGGCCTGCAAGTGGCAGACGCTGTCACTGAGCTATTAAATCTCAGGGTTGGCAACTGTAACAAAGATCCCAGTGTAACAGCAAGCAAGGAAGGTTCTTTCCTTTCTTTAAAAAAACATGTTCAAATTGATTTTTAATTAACGAATAGAAGTTGTGCATATATTATAGGGTGTGCTGCAAAACTTTGAGCCACCACTGCCCCCTAGAAAGTTAATGTCCGGCATGTGTAGCTGATGTGTCGCCCCAGGGGTCTGGGCACAGGCCCCCCGCCTGTCCTGGTGCCTTTGCCCCTCCCCCCCGTGACCTGAGGAACTGGCTCAGCCCCGGGCCCTGAGCAGTCAGTGGGTGGCGGGGAAGAGCGTGGGGTGCGTGTAGGGGTCTCATCACGTCCTGCCCATGGCCACCTTGAGAGGCAGGGACTGGCGGGCTGGGGCATCGTCTTAGGTGGCTCTTGCCTTCTAAAACTTAAAGGAGCCTATTACAGCAGAAGGAAGGGGCAAGTGGCCACGGGGCCCACAGATGACCTGCCACGGCCCCCTCCTTCGGGCCTCCTGACGGCCATGCAGACTCTCGCTCCTGCGCCTGCCTGCTCCTCTCCTCAGGTGGGGACAGCCCTGCTGCCCCACCCCGGGCTGTGTCTGGTGCCGAGTCCGAGGTCCGGAGTAGCCACGGTCCTCTCGAGGCCAGACACCGTGCCTGGTGAGCAGGGCCGAAGGAGGCAGGCGTGGTCCGTAGCCGCCTTTCCAGCCCGCGGTGGGGCGGGACAGAGAGCTGCGTGAGACGCCTGGGCCAAGCACAGACTGGCAGACAGTGGCCGCGCTCTGCGGTGAGAACCAGGAGCTGCGGCTCTGCAGTGGGGCAGTTGGTGCAGCTCGCCTGGAACCTTCTTCGCTGCGATCCCATGGCCTGGCGCCTGCTGCCCTTTCCTGCTGTCCTCCCCAGGTCACATCAGAGGTGGGCCTGCAGGGGGCGCCCTTCCTGGGGCAGCTCAACCTCCCAAGGCATGTCTGGCTAGTGCGGATCTGGGGGGAACGTCATGGAAAGCCATGCCGGGGCCAGCTGGCCACATGATGCCCTCTCAAATGCAGGCGGCGTCTGCCCTAGGTCTGTGCGACAGGTGGCCTCACCTGCAGAGCTGGCCTGGCCCTGGCCTCCTGTGCATGGAGCCTGCTCTCTTCTTCCTAGACCTTTTCTTGGCTCACGCTCTTCTCACTCAGGTAGCAGCAACCAGCTCGAAGAGAGCCAAACCAGCAGGTGTGGGCGGTGGTCGGCACCTTCCAGACACGGCCGGGCTGGCTCCTGCCTGGCTGAGCACTCTTCGTTGGGGAGCTTCAAGGCCCAGCCAGATGCTCACCGTCTCCCAGGCTGTATCTCGGAGCCATCTCTAACTCTCCTGCATCACTTCCTCCCAGAAGTGGTGGCAGCCAACACGCGTACATTCAGTTTTCCTGCATTTCCAGGGTGCCGGGGCGTGGCGTGTCTCCCACTCACCACTGGGAGTGCCTGTGTGCGAGGGTCGCCACAGAATGGTAGGGTCAGCAGCTCCCCTCATGAATCCATGTCTTGGACTCCCGAGGCCCCAGCCAGAGTGGCCCAGACCACGGAGCTCTGGTTTTGTTGTGGCAGAGTGCATGACAGTCAGGAAAGGCATGCCTTCACCCCAAGATCGGCATAAAGCTGATGGGAATGCATTCTGTCATATCACAGTCTCATCACAACGGTTCGGGGTGATACGGTTGCATCCAGGCACCAGGAGCCCAATGCCACCCAACCCGTTACTCTGCTGCCCCCAACAAGGAACTCTGAACTCATGGTCTAGAATGGCTGCTGCAACTCTCCCCACCCCACCTGCATTCCAGGCAGGGCCAAGCAGAGAAGAGGAAGTGGAGGTCATGTCCCTGGAGTGTGCCCTCATAACCAGTCCACCCCTAACCCTCGGCAATGAGGAGTCAGGTGCAGAGAAGTCCCTTGAGCTCGTGCGTGCATGTGTGTGTTCGTGTGTCCTTGGGAGTGTGCGTTGTTATATTAGCACCAACTGTCCTGTTTGCCCCAAGGCCACGTGGCACGAGAAGGGTGATGCTGGGCTGAAGGCCAGGCCTATCGTCCACCATTCAGTGATTTTTCCTCAGGCAGCTCCACAGGGAAGAGCCAGGTCTGGGGAGAGAGCTGACTAGCTGTGAAACGACTGTGCTCAGAACCGTGAGCCCAGAGCCTGGGGCGAACTGCTGACTTGCTCTTGGGCATCTGTGGGTGAATGCTAAGCCGCCCTTCGGCAGTCCTGGCCTCCCTGCTTTCTCACCTGTGCCCTGGGATCCATGATCCTCCGGGACGTTCGATGGCTCGTGGAGCAGAGCAGACTCAGTGAGCTGGGGCAGACCAGCCACATGGGCTGGGTGTGGCCGAGCGGGCCCCAGGGGTTTATTGTGGGCATGGTAAGCTGGGGTGCTGGGGCGGGAAGGTGACCCTGGGCCATCTGATGGGCCCGGCGTCTCTCAGAGTGTCAGGAGAGGCGCAGCAGGGAGGCGCTATGCCGATGGGAGCAGAGCCTGGCGCGATATGCCACGGGCCATGAGCCACGGAGAGTGGGTGGCTCTGGAAGCTGGCAGAGACAAGGAAATAAGTGCTGCCCTGGACCCTCCAGCAGGCCCTAACACTGCGGCTGCTGAGGGCATTGCGACTTCGGCCCCCCAGACCTGTCAGATCACACGCTCGAGGTGTCTGAAGTGAGTGGGCACAGCGACAACAGGATGCACACACACAAGGCGCTGGAAGCATGGCTAGGCAGGATTGCAGGAGTCGATATGAGGTGGTGTGAGGGCCTGCATGGGGGCAGTACCCCCGTGGAGGTCCTGGAGGCCAGGCGGGCTCTCTGCTGAGTGGGACACTGGGGAGAGGCTTCAGGGCCCAGCTGGTTAGGCAGGTGGGGGATTGTGGGGGACTCAGAACACCCAGTTGAGGGCTTTGTACTTAGTCTGGAAGGCAAGAGTTTCTGAGTAGGAGAGACCCACTTGGGGGTGGTGTTCAGGCTACCTCTGGGCCAGAAAAGAACAGGGTGCCCAAAGGCAACAGGGAGCATGGTGCCATGGTTTGACCGTATTCCCCCAAATTGCCTGGTAAACTCAGTAAGCCGTCATGAAGGTATTAAGAGGGTAGAAACCATCCGATTCTGTGATTAGGAAGTAGAGCCCTTTAGAAGGGGTTGCGATTGGATAAGGTCATCAGGGTAGGGCCCTTCACCAAAGTACTAGGTCACAAGGACTGGGACTGAGCCCAGGGCAGGGACACTCAGACAGACAAGCTCTGCTCTGCAAGCTCGCCTGCCCTCCGCCCTCTGCTGTGTCATGGTGGGACTCCCCACCACCAAGATGACTTCAACGTGGGCGACCCCTGGCCCTTGCACCTCCAAACTGTGAGCTGAATAAAAGTCTGCTCTCTTAAATCTCTCAGACTTATTAGCAACAGAACGGGTGAGGATGGATGGCCTTGAGGACCCCGAGTGCTCGTGGGGACAGTGCGGTGTGAGCTTCCCCTGGAACCTCTTGCTTGTCAAGGGGCCACGGTGTGTGCAAGGCCGCGGAACAAGCCTGGGTCTGCAAGCCCAGGGCGCCGCGCAGCAAGGGAAACCAAAGGCTGAGAAATGAAGCTTTTATTGGAAAACTGCGTTCAGAGCTGTGCCGCAAGTCTCCACCCAGTGCTCTCTGGTTTTTATTGGGTCAAAGGTGCAAGACTCTTTGAAAACTGACTTGGGAACAGTTGCTGGGAACTTCAGAGTGCGGCTCAGCCAAGATGCACAGAGAAAGAAACGTGGGACCGTGGAAGAGACACATTCGAATTGCATGTTTTCCGTCCTCCGTGTTCACGGAAACATGCCCATTAGCGGGGGTGGGTGGGGGCGGGGAGCCCGGAGGCAGACAGTGAAGGGCTCTTCGGAAGAGGGTTTCTGCGCTCTGCAAAGACGCCACTCTGGGAAGCCACGTGTAGACATGTGCGTCCAACTGCCCCACAGAGAGGGTCAGACCCTGCAGGGAAGAGAGAAAAAAAAAACATTCTGAATATTGCCAGAATGGTATCTGAGTAAACAGTGTGGACAGCTGCTCCTCCCTGCCGGAGCCAAAGGAATTCTGTTGTTGTCCATGAAGAAAATGCAGTTGATGAGAGACCCACTAGCTGGGGGAGGCAGCCCTGCTGGGACACCGGGGTCTCTGAGCTCTGCCTTTCAGCCGGCTCGCTCGTCCAGGCGTGCCTAACGGGCCCAGGAGGTCTCAGGCTACATTTGGGGCACGTTTTCCCTCCTTCCAGGAGAAGACGCTACTTGTTCATGGAAGTGGCAGGTGTTCCCTGGGAGCCCTGCCTGGCCTGTCTCCTAGGTGTGGCTGTGTGAAGGGGGAGGGTTCGATGCCTGAAATGTGGTGGGCAGGGGGTGGCCGATGGGGAGGCCCTGGACAGAGGCCTGGGGAGGGGTGTGCTAAAGACGGGGTGTCTGGGTCTCTGACCAGCAGAGAGGTCCGAGCCGCACAGAGTCCCTGGATGGTGTGAGAATCAGATGACTTCCTTTGGAGGGATCTGAGGTGTAAGAGCCTGCTTCACGTCGGCAAAGTGCCTGGGGATTAATTAGTTTAATTGGTTCCTGGTTAGGCAAAATAGTCAGTGTCAAAAGAGAAAAGTAAAAGATACTTTCCCGTTTGGGAAGACAGAAGCTGCCCTGCTAATGGCTGAGCGTGCTGGAAACCACAGGCCACGCCGAGTGGACTGGATGGCCTGGGAAGGGGCTGGACACCTTCGGGGACCCCTGTCCCGTCCTTGGGGCAGGACAGCCAGGCCCTGCAAAGCCCTGGCCCGGGAGTGCACCCTGGACGCAGCACCCTCAGGCCTCTGCAGAGGTGCCAGTCAAGTTCTGCCATCAGGGCTCTGCCCCGGCCACGGACACCCCCAACCGCATTTGCAAGAGGCTTCGAAGTGACTGAGATGGGAGATGTCTACTGCCCCGATTTCACCATTGCACGTCGTATCACGTGTTGGAAAACCACGTTGTTTCGAAGATGCCTACGACCATCCTCCATCAGGGACAGTACAGGGACAGACTCGCAGCCAGCCGTGGCCCGGTCAGGCTGGGGCCTATGGCCTCCTTGGGCCCTTGCAGACTGGACGTGGCCAGTGGGCCACGGCAGGGGAGTCCACGGGGGAAGGCGTGGCAGGGTGACACTCTCAGCACACGCTGCTCTGTCTGGCGTGTAAATGAACGCGATTCCCCACTGCGGCCGCCTCGTGTGGCTGACGGGATAACGCATTGGACGCTTCTGTCACAGCAGCCAAGGGCCTCGCGTGTTGGGACGGCGTGGCGTCCCTGGGGAGCTGCCACTAGTGACGACGGCTTCAGGAGTGGTCCCAGCGCATTTCTGAATTAAGGAGGATTGACAACGCAAAGGTTAGAAAAAGGGTTTGGGGACAAAAACATAATTACCTTAAAAGGAAAGCAGGTTGCTTCTGTTTATATTCTCCTACCCAAGTCCGGGCGGAAAGGATCTTCGATGGTTTACGAATGAGGGCGTGGTATCTGGCCAGGTGGAGCAGAGCGGGGTGGCAGCCCGTGGGGTGCTCAGAGGAGGAGGAGGGAGCTCCCCATGGCGGCCCGTGTGCGGCCGCGGCCCGGAGGCGCCCTTGTGGTTGTCGTGGGCCCGTTCATCTTTCAGCATGGAAAGCCTGTGGTGACGTGCCTGACTCCAGGCCTCCGTGCACGTGTGCAGGCCTGAGCGCCTGCTGCTGTGCTCGGACACCTGCCGGTGCCGGCCGTGTCTGCGTCACTTACATTTATTTATGCTTTGGAGCATTTCTGAGCTCACAACGAAATGGAGCCGAAGGTACGGAGCGTTCCCTCATCCTCCCAGGCTCTGCACGGCCTTTTCCGAGGTCAGCACCCCTCCAGAGAGCAGCCAGGGCCCGGGTCCATGGGGCTCGCTCCAGGGCTGTGTGTTCTGGGGGCCGAATGGGGTGTAAGGACACAGAGCCACCATTTTTGCGTCACGTTAGACATTTAAAAATATCACAGTACAATGTGACCGATCTTCACTGAGATGTTTTGGTGCCCCTTGAACTTTGTGCTGAAGGCTATGCCGCACCTCATCCACCTTCCTAGTCCCAGCTCTGCCCCTCCGGGGGGCGGGGGGAAGCGGAGACCAGTTTCTGGGAAAGCTCTGGGCAGGGATAGTGACTTCCTCAGGGTGGGGCAGACAGCAGACAGCAGGAGGTGAAGAAGGGGCAGGGGTGCTGGCAGGAAGGGTGAGGCTGGGGCTCGGGAGGGGCTGCAGGGGCTCGGGAGTGTGGTGTGACAGACCCCTACCCCCAGCGTGCCCGTCTGGGGTGCAGGCCTTTAGAGGGCTGTGTCTTAGGCCCTGCGCTGCTGCCGAAGTGCCCGCGGCTGGCCACATGTGCAGAGAGGCTTGGTCACGCAGGACTCGGGGCCTGCCCGACCTTTCGCACATCGTGGCCCACCTGGGATGCCAAGCAGGGGTCAAGTTTTTACCGAACACCTTCACATACAACCGAGTCCGACAGGTGACAGGGTCCTCCAATCACCACCCACTCAGGCCAGATTCCAAAATGGGAGCTCGGGAGGGCCAAACCTGGTGGCTGTTATGGGAAGGAGGGGCCCTGAGCTCCGTGTGCACACCGGGGGCGGCCACCGAGGCTGTGAATGGGCGCCGCAGGGTGCTGTGGCACGGTGGTGTGGTGCTGAGCTGTGTGCCGGGTTGTCGACGTCCCACAGGACGGAACTCAGAGCCCAGGCAGACCCGCCTGGGCTGTGTGACCCTGGGGTACCCCTGTCCTAGAAGCGGGTTCCCCAAGCTCCCACTGTCCCTCTTTCCCAAGGACTTGTGTCCTGCTCTCAGGGCAGCTGTGGCCCATCTACCACCACGGCCACGCCCAGAGAAGGCGGGGGCTGTCCTAACCCCCAAGGCGCGTAGAGGACCCCATAGACACTTGCCAGGGTCCAGCCCATGCCTGGCACTGGTAGCCCCAGGCTATCAGCAGCCGCAGTGCCGTGGGTCCCGCAGGCTCCTGCCTGGGCCCTGGGGGCTGTGGCGGGGCGCGTGCACAGCACATCACGGGGCCCCATTCTCAGGAAAACACCTCCCAGTCCAGACACCCCCGGGCCTATGCGCAGTGAGGCCGTTGGTGGCCACAGGGGCAGGCTTCGAGTAGTCCATTCGCTGTCTGGTGACCCCGCGCCTCTCCAGAAGGGGATGGCATCGTGTGTGTGGGAGTCTCTCATGGCCGCGTCCAGAGGCGGTCTTGGGGGTTACTCATTTGGGGACCAGGTGGAATCTATGTCACCTCGGGGCAGCATGTTGACAGACCAGGCTCCAAGGCCCAGGGCACGATCCTCTGTCTGAAAGGCCCGGTGACACCACCCGTCCGGCTGAGTGACTGGTGGGCGGCCTCTCCCTGGGCACCCAGGCAGCTGGGGTGCAAGAGACAGAGACCCTGTGCACCGGGTGAACGAACAGCAGCACCGAAGGACGTCACCGTGTGGGGTGCTTCAAGGACAGAGTCCCGCCGTGCGTGAGATCGACACCCACACTTCCGTATCTACTCCCAGACCCGGGAACGGAGTCCAGATGCGCCCGACACGCCGTCGTGCTGACGGAGGAGGACGCTCACAGCCCTGACGAGATGACCACGCACACACGTGCTTTAAAAAAGCCTCGCTGTACCACAGGGAGATGCACAGCGCGGACACGTAAATCCGAAATGACAACACAAGTAAAAATAAAAACGCTGGAAACCCCGTTTCAAGAAATGTCAACCAATATTTCAAATCAAGGTCAACCAGAGAGCTGCTCCTCATTCCTCCACTCCAGGGGACAGCGGCAGTGACTGGAGACACGTTGATGGGAACAAATAGATATATTAGATTTTAAACTTTAATGACATGCTTGGGGGATTTGATCTAACTAACATGTGCGGTGAATGTTGAAGAAGCTCCCGGAGCCGACCGTCGCGCCCAGTCTCCTTCAGGGCCCTCGTGCTCTCCTGCTCTCAGGGCTTCCCTTGTGGCCACTGTCCTTGAAGTACGTCTGCCCCACCCACGACCCTCATCAAAGGACTGGCAAGACAAAGTCTGCCCACCCACGACCCTCACCAAAGGACTGGCAAAACTAAAGTCTTTTGGTGAGAGTCGTGGGTGGGGCAGCCTCTCTTTTTACCTAAAATTACCTTCATTTCACCCTTCTCCAATTACAGCTGCCCCCGGTGTACGTCCAGGGGACTGCTGCTTCCTCGGGCCACGCTGAGCCTGTCCCTGCCTCTGGGCTGACTCTCTGTGGTCCACCCACGCTCCTCCCTCCAGAACCCCAGTCGGTTCTTCTCCAACCTCCCACCTCCTTCGCAGTCTCCACACTGGGCAAATGGCCTTGCTTCCCACCTCACTGAGAACATGGAGTCCATCAGCACGGGTCTTCTGCAGACACCCCCCGACTGTCCCTCACCATCTATTGCTGCAGGTGACAAGTCCCTTCCTACAGCGAGGTGCACTGGAGCGCCTCTCTCCTCACCTCCCAGCGATGTCCCTCCAAGGAGCCTCTCTTGGCTCCCATTGCTCATTCTAGGGCCATCCCCATCAGCCTTGGAACCTGCTGCTGGCCAGAGCATGGGTCCCCCAGAAGTTCTTGCAGACAGAAGTCCAGTGGGAGTCATCTCTTTGGGGGTGCAGGAAGGGAAGTTGTCGGGTGGGAGTCAATCCTCAGATGGCCCCTGTGCTTCCTGGGGAGAGAAAAGCAGAGTTGAGCGGGGGGAGGAGTCCAGCAGTGTCTCAGCTGCCACCAAAGCCCTGGCCACCCCCACGGGGACCGGATGGAGGGGCACTATGCGGGGGTCCTGATTAGAAAGAGGGAGCTGGGCATTTGAGTCTAGTCTTCGGATATGGGCAACCCCAGGGCCGTGGCAGGATCGTGGGCAGAGTGACCTCCTTCTGCCTCAGTCCTGAAGTGGGTATCTGGGCCACGGGCTGCCGGGTCCCTGCAGGGAGGACCCAAGGAAGGATACGCCCGGAGGTGAGCCCCGGGGAGCCCTGGGCTCTGCAGAGTGCAGGTGTCAGACCGTCCTCCTGGAGGGGTGGGGCGGCTGGTGCTCGGAGGGCAGCTCCTGAAGGTCTCTGCTGATGCCCACACGGCATGTGTGTGGGAAGGCCTCTGGGTCTGAAGGAAGCCTCTGCCCGGGACGGAGACAGCTTCCCGCAGTGGAGAGCCCACGAAGCACGCTGCCAGGCTGAGCGGCCTGAGCTGGCGCCCGCCGCAGGCTTCCCGGCTTCCCCATGCCCTCCATCCACGCCGGCCTCGCCCGCCTCTGCTCCTCAGCCTTGGCTCTGGAGCCCACCCTTCTCCCTGACGCTGTGGGAGGTAGGGGTGGGGCAGGAGGGGTAAGCCCAGCACCGAGCGCTCTCCGAGGAGGTCACCAGAGGCTGTGGGTCAGAGCAACAAGGAAGGACTGAGAACAGAAGCCCCTGAATGGGGAGCACAGGAGTCCCCAAATCCCTGCTGAATGCAGACATGCATGCACGGGGAGGGAAGGTGACCGTGGGGCCGAGTCTGACTCTCTCTGCAGTTCCCCGGGGGCCGGGTCTGCCAAGTCCCCATGAGCCGGGCTGCGTTCTCTCCGATCCCTGGGCACTCAGCAGCTACCGCGGAGGAGCCATGGCTTGGTGGTGAGCCTGCAGGTCCTCAGCGGATGGGCCCGACCGGCCTAGCAGAGCTCAGAGAAGCCTACGAAGCGTCCAACTGAACTGGAAGCAGCTAAACTGCCAACCCGGACGAAGCTCCAGAAAGGAGGAGGGCAAAATCCAGACTCTCCCTAATGAAAAGCCTTAACATTCATCCTCCAATCAAGCTTGAAATGCCACGGAGTCATGATCCATCTCCAGGAAGAAGAGTGGAGACTGACCGGTGATCGAGAGAGGTGATGGGCCAGCGGTCAGAGCCGCGTTGGAGTGTCCATCCGAGAGTGGGCACCGGGGGAGGACGTGACAAACTCTGGGCTGAACGGCTGCAGCTGCATCTGGAACGGAGGCCGCACTGGCTAGGCTCGGCGGCCGCCTGGAAGACTGGTGGACTCGAAGACACGGACCTGGAAGTGATCCGAAATGAAACACACAGGGAAAAAGACTAGAAAACGGCAGGTTATCAGGGACCGCGACAATGTGGAGCTGTGTGATGTACATCAGCAGGAAGACCCAGGGTGGGGACAGAAAGTGTTTTAGGATACAGTGGCTGGGGCCAGCAGGTGGCATGGTGGCTAAGGTGCTAGATTCCACATGGCTGGCCATGGTTTGAGTCCTGGACCTGGTGGCTTGAAAATCACACAGGCATGTGCACAAGTGCCCCAGATCCCCAGAGGAGAGTGGAGGAGGGAGTGCAGTGTGGTCATAACCCCTGGGGTGATTTCTCTTTCCCTGTTACTGTCTCTATAGTTCTCCAGTGAGCACATGCTGCCCAGGGCAAAAGCCTTAAAAGAAGAAAAAGAAAGAAAAAGGTATAATAGCTAGAGCCAGCAAGTGGCATGGTGGTTAAGGTGCTGGATTCTCACTCGGCCCACTGTGGGTCAAGTACTGGACCTGGTGGCTTGAAAGTCATGCCGGGCACAGGTGCATGCATGCCTCAGATACTGAGATAAGAATGGAAGAGAAGAGATTGAAGGGATTGCAGCGTAGCCATTCCCCCAGGGAAGATTTCTCACTTTCCCTCTCTTTGTCTCTGTCTCTCTGCTATGGGCACAAGTGCCCATGGCAAAAGCAAAACAAAGCAAAATACAACAGCTAAAAGCTTCCCAAATTTGGTGAAAACTATAAATTTACAAATACAAGAAGTTCAATGAAAGCTAAATACGAAGAAAACCACACCAAGATATATCAAAACCAATGTTCTGAAAAAAAAATGAGACCCATGACTTACAAAGGGACAACACAGAAATGACAGTAGTAGTCTTTTTGGAAACAATGCAAATCAGAAGTCAATGGAGGTAACATCTTTAAAAAAGAGAAAGAAATGCAGCTGGTAGGCGGTGTGGTGTTTGGGGTGTTGGACTCAACATGGCTGACCGTGGTTTGAGTCCTGGAACTGATGGCTTGCTTTCTTACTTTCCCTTTCTCTCTCTCTCTCTCTGATCAAGTAAAATAAATGAATAAATAAATAAATAAGTTAACTAAATGGTTAATTTAGTATTCTATTAATATATCCTGCAAAAGTATCCTTTAAAAATAAACCAAAATGGGGACCAGCAGTTGGCGAAATGGCTATGTCACTGGACTCCCATGTGGTCGACTTTAGTTTGAGTCCTGGACCCAGTGGCTTAAACTCACGCCGGGCATGTGTGCCCAAGATCCCGAGAGGAGAATGGAGGGGAAGGGATTATGGCGTGGCCATCCTCCCCGGGGGAGTGAGTTCTCACTTTCTGTCTCTCTGTCTCTCTCTGTCTTTCTGGCAAGTGCACATGCCCTATAGCAAAAACCTCTTTATCAAAAAAAAAAAAAAAAATACTAGATAGAAAGTTGGACCTATAAAGAGAGATGAAGAGTGTTGGATTATAAATATGTAGGTAAACATACCAAACTTTTAAAAAGAAAATAACATACTTCAGGAACAGCTATTTGTAATGAGATCTGTGGCATTTTGGTGGTTCATGTCATTAAAATAAGAAAAACTTGATTAGATAGATTTAGATTACAGATGTGATACACACTCAATTAATCTAAATGTGAAGTTAATAATAAACCCTTCAAACCTACCCTCTGAAAGAAACCATGTCTCATAGGTATTTTCACATATTTTTATGTTAAATATAAAAATACAAACATGTGGAATATAAGTTGGTATTTTACATGAACTGTGTCACATTATTCTGTTACCTGCATTGAAATTTATTAAAATACTTTCTTCTTTTCATTTCCTTAAAAGACAATTGACCTTTTTTGAAACTGAACCCCCATCTTTCACCATTAACAACAATCAACTCAAAATGGATCAACGATCTGAACCTAAGACCTCAAACAATAAAACTACTGGTGGAAAATGCTGGGGAAACTCTGGGAGACATTGAAGTAGGCAAAGACTTCTTAAATAAGACTCCCAAAGCACAGGCAATAATCCCTAAAATAGACAAGTGGGACTATATTAGACTAAGAAGTTTCTGCACAGCAAAGGACACAGTAACAAGTTTGAACCGACAACCCTCAGAATGGGAAAATATTTTTGTTAAATATGCCTCAGACAAGGGACTGATAACCAGAATACACAGGGAACTCAAATGCCTTATGCAAAAAAAAAAAAATGATTAACCCAATTAAAAGATGGGAAAATGAGCTGAACAAAAATCTCTCTAAGGAAGACATATGAACAGCCAAAAAGCATATGAAGAAATGCTCAACATCGCTCATCATAAGGGAGATGCAGATAAAAACCACAATGAGATACCACCTAACCCCTGTCAGAATGGCAAAGATGAAGAATATAAAAAGTGATAAGTGTTGGCGGGGATGTGGTGAAAAGGGAACCCTCCTACACTGTTGGTGGGAATGTAAACTAGTTCAGCCACTGTGGAGAACAATATGGAGGTTCCTCAAAGATCTACAAATGGAACTACCATTTGACCCAGCAATCCCACTTCTGGGTATTTACCCAAAAGACAGGAGAACACTTAGTCAGAAAAGTGCTTGCACATCGGTGTTTATTGCGGCATTATTCACAGTTGCCAAGACATGGAACCAGCCTAAATGGCCACAAACTGATGAATGGATTGGAAAAGTGTGGTATATATACTCTATGGAATACTACTCAGCCATAAAAAATAACAAGACCCTGGAATTTGATAGAAAGTGGTCAGATATGGAGGATCTATTGCTGAGTGAAGTAAGCCAGGCTATGAAATAAAGATATTGTATGTATCCACTCAATATATACCGACTATCCGCACTCTATGGTAGAGAGCGAAAAATTAGAGGACATAAAAGCAGTGAAGGTACTTAACGAGAATAGGACAGTGTGGAATGGGGGGGGGTGAGGAGAAGAGGATAGAGAAAGATAGCAAGAGAACAATAGAGAGGCAGGAAGTCAGTGAGAAACAGATATGGCTTAATACCTGGTGATGATGACATGTATAGTATTCTCAACTGGATTGGTCTGAGAAGTATTTCATGATGGGTAAAGTCTTTTTACAAGCAAAATGAGAAATAGTGATTGACGGTTTTAAAAAAATAATTAGAATAATAATAATAATAATTGGGAAAATCATAGAAAAGATATTGAATGTTGAAGCGGGGAGATTAATGTCTCTGTATTGACTGATATTCATGGCATTCCCTTTTGAAAAAGCAATGTAATACACTGTAAAGTTACATGTAATCCAATGTAATATAAAGAAGATTATGATGATAATAAAAATAAAAATTAAAAAAAAGACAATTGACCTTTTTTAAAATTAAAAGAATGTTTTTTTCCTTAAGTTTTTGCTATAGGGCACATTCGCTTGCCAGAGAGAGGGAAGAAGCGAGAATTCAGCCCCCTTGGGGTGGCTGCACCACAGTCCCTTCTCCTCTAGTCTCTTCTTGGGATTATGGGCATGCATGCACACATGCCTGGGATGATTTTCAAGCTGCTGGGTCTGGGACTCAAACCACAGAGCTGGCCATGTGGGATCCAGAGCCTTAACCTCCAGACCACCTGCTGGCCCAATGACTGACTGTTTAAAACAAAGCATCAGTGATGAACTTTGGGGTTTATTACATATGGAAAAGTAGTATCTGTGACAACACTCTCACAAAGGATGGCAGTGGTGAGATGGAAGTGAATTGTAGGATTCTTACATCATGCGTGAAGTGGTATAATATCATTTGACATTTGAAGGTAGACTTTTATATTTTAAATAAACCTAATTTAAATGTTGGGAAAACCCCTAAGAATTAAAATAAAGAGATATAGCTTATTAGCTGTTGATGGGGAAAAACAAAAAAACAAAAAAACAAACAAAACAAAACAAAAAAACACGACTCATGAGAAAATACTCAATCCTAAAGGTGGAAGAAAGAAGAGAAAAAGAAACACAGAACAGATGGGACACACAGAGAACAAGAAGCGAGATGGCAGACTTAAACCCAGAGCTCCTGTTAGTAAATGTAGGTCAGTTGCATTAAACGTAAAGGTCTAAACAGTCCAATAAGAGGCAGGGATTGTGACTGGGTATAAAAACAAGGTCCACCTATAGGTAGTCTGTAAAAACCCACTTGAAATACATGGAAATTGATAGCATGCCCATGTATTAGCAAAGAACAGTTGGTAACTGAGATACCGAAAGGGCGTAGAAACCAATTTGAAAAAGTTCCCAATGGCCGATGCAGGAACAATCTGAGCAGTAAAATAAACAACGATAATATTGGATTAAGCTCAAAGAATAAGATAAATATGTATCGGTCCACACTGATATAAATAAATCACAGAATAAATGGGAGAAAATGTAACCATCTCCTTACAGAATTCCTGTTAATAAATGTAGATGGAATGAGGAAAATAGGAAACCCAGCATCAGAATTCTGCAGCAAGAATTGGTAGACAAAGTTATGCCATGGACAATAAAATGAGTAGGTCAAAATTCAACAAGAAATAGAGCAGTTGCGGTCTCAAATTTTCCGCCCCTCCCCCAAATAGTTACTAATTACAAGAAGAAAGATAGTAACTAACTACGCAGTAGAGAAACAACAGACGTGGTCTTTGCAAGTTGTCAGGACTCCCATCGGCACATCAACTCACAGTAACTTTGTGAACACTCACAGAGTGCCCGGGAAGGGCACCACACCTCCGCAGTGTTCTTAATAACGTGTTGCTTCAACTAATATGAGAAAACATCAGACTCAACCCAACCCAGGGACATGCTACAAAATATCTGACCACCATGCTTCAAAAACATCACCATAAACCAGGGAAATGCTGAAGAATTATCACAGATTGTAGGAGACCAAGGAGGCATGCCAACTAAATACAATGTGGGATCTTGGATGGGATCCTGGGAGTGAAAAATATCATTAGTGGAAAAACTGACAAAATGCAACCGAAGTCTGTAGTTAATCATATTGTTGCACTGTTAATTCTTAGACCCCATGATCAATGGCACTTATGTAAGATGCTAGCATCGGGGCAAGCTGGATGAAGGTACAGGGAATTCTCTGTGCTATTTATGTAACTTTTCTGACTTTCATTTTTTTTTTGTTAGGTTTTTCTATAGGCTGTGTGTACTTGGTGGACAGAAACAGAGAGGGATGAAGGGAGAAAAACTGAGAAATCCCTCTCTAGGAGGATGGCCATGCCACATCCCTTCTCCTCTCCTCCCCTCAGAATTTCAGGCATGTACGCACTCATACTGGAGTGATTTATCAAGCCGCTGGGTCTGGGACTTGAACTGCAGTCAGCCATGGGGGAGTCCAGCACCTTAATTACTGCACCATGTGCTGGCTCCCAGCTTTCTGACATTTTAAAGTGATCTTAAAATAAAAAGATAACTGAAAACAACACCGCGTACAGTAGCATAAACTGAATCTCGGAGGATGAATCTCTGCAAGATCTGTACGCTGAAACTGCAGAACACAGGCTAGCAGGTGGCTCAGCGGTTAAAGCGCTGGACTGTCACATGGTTAGCCTCGGTTTGAGTCCTGGACCTGGTAGTTTGAAAATCGTGCTGGGCATGTGTGTGTGCATGCCCAAAATCCTGAGAGGAGAATGGAGAAGAGATTGCGGCATGGCCATCCCTGCTGCGGGGTGATTTCTCACTTTTCCTCTCTCTGTCTTGCTCTGTATCTTTCTGGTGAGTACACATGCCCTACAGCAAAAACCTAAGAAAACCAACAGCAACAATGAAAACAAAAACTACAAAATATGCCTGAAGGAAATTAAAGATGGTTTAAATAAAGCGATGTATCACGTTCATGGACCCAAAGACTTAATACTGATAGATGTGAATTAAGCCCTCTGTAATCTGTAAATTCAACATGACCTCAATTAAAATGACGTGTGTGCTTCTGTCAAAACTGACATGCTAATTCTAAAATTTATATAAAATGCAGAGGGCATAGGATAGCCAAAACAATTTTGAAAAAGAACAAAGTGGGACAACTTATAGTACCTGATATTAGGGTCTACTATAAACCTATTGTAATCAAGGTAGCCTGGAATTGGTGTAAGGATAGATCAATGGCACAGAGTAGAGCCCAGATATGTATAGATAGAGATGTAGATACAGATATGTGAAATTTAATAATATGTATTTACATGCATTTATTAAATATATTATATATACTATATCTCATGATAATTTGACTTGGCCTCCTTTTTGAAGAACAGTTGAGTAGGGCTGGCTCTGAGGTACAACAGTAATTGCTGACCGAGAGAAGCAGGGCCCCACGTGGTGACTGCTGTTCGAATCCCTGGCCTGTCAGCCTGAAACACTCCAGCACGCGAGTGCCGAGACCTGATGGGCCGGAAGCCTGGAGGAGGGGCCGCAGCGGGGCCGGTGCAGGTGTCTCCCCTCTCCTCGTCCTCGCGTGTGCTCCCATGTGCTTTGTCATCGATAAAGGAAATGCAGTGGGATATACTGTCTACTAGAGATAGTCCATTCCCTTTTTAGGGTTTATTTTACTGATGTCGGAGTGCATGTGTGTGCACGTGTGTGTGTGTGTGTGTGTGAGAGAGAGAGAGACGGGGGGGAGAGGGAGGAAGAGGGAGGGAGAGGGAGGAGAAGAGAGAGGGAGAGAGAGGGAGGAGAAGAGAGAGGGAGAGAGGAGGAGGGAGAGAGGGAGAGCGGGAGAGTGGGAGAGAGGGAGAGAAAGAGAGGGAGAGAAGCACTCTCCATAGGGTCTCATCTCTGCGTGGCCCTTCTCCCCTACTCCCCTCAGGACTTTGGGCACACACACACACATGCCTGGTATGAATTTCAAGATGCCAGGTCCAGGACTCGAACTGCAGCTGACTACCTGGAGTCCAGCAACATAACCATTATGCCATCTCCTGGTCCAGGGAAAAGGAAAGTCTTTAAAACAAATAGGACTGGAATAATTGTCTATCCATGTAAAAAATATAAATCTCAACTCTTATCTCATACAATACCAAAAAATTCACTTGAAATAGATTACAGACTTCAACATAAAAGCTAAAATGTTAAAATGTCGACAAAATATATTTGTGACCTTGGGGTAGAAAAAAGTCTCTTAATAGAACACAGAAATCCTGTAAGACACAAAAGTAAAAACTGTTAAAAATGAACATCATCAAAATGAACAATATCTGCATTTACAAAAAAATCTGTTAAGAAAATGAAGACAGGTCACAGACCGGGAGAAAATATTTGCAACACTTACATATGATAAATACTTACATCTGGAATATAGTAAAAAATCTTAAAATTCAATAATAATAAGGCGTAAAACAATGAAAACTAACAAAAGATTTGAACAGACACTTCAGCAATGGTGATATATAAATGGCCAATGTGCTGCAGCTGCTCCTTGGCCTAAAATACTCTTCCCTCATATCTTAAGCCAACTAATTCCTTCCCTTCTTCAAGTCTGATCAAATGTTCCTTTTTTTTAAAAAAAAGAGATTTTTGCTATAGGGTGAATGCGCTCACCAGAAAGAAAGAGACAGAGAAACAGGAAGCCAGAAAGCACCCCCAGGGGGATAGCCACACTGCAATCCTGTTTCCATTTTCCCCTTGGGGTTTTGGGCACGCATGCTCCCAGTGTGAGTTTCAACAGCCAGGTCTAGGACTAGAACTACAGTTGGCTATTAGGGAGTCCACCAATTTAACCATTATGCCATCTGCTGGTCCCCAAGTGTTTCTTCTTAATGGAGCCTCCTCTGACATTTTATTAAATTCTGTGTCCTGTCCAGCTGCTCCCAACCAGGAACATAAATGTTTAACAAATAGTTTAAATAAATAGTTTAAAGCTGAAATAACTTGCTATCCATACATAAAAATAAAAACTATGACTCTTTCTTTACACAGTACCAAAAAGTTCACCTTTTGTGTCTCTGGCTAGTTTCTTCAATTTGTCCTTTCATTTCGCTAATTCTGTTTTCAGCTAGGTTGAATCTTCTGTTTTACTATTAAGGTTTTAATAACACTAATAAGACTACTGAGTCAGTTCTGTTTGGTTCTTTTTTAGACTTATTAAATCCTTTTGCTAATTACTTAGAGTTTTAGTACTCAATTTCACTTCTTTACACTTAAAAAAGTGTGATTTTAACAAATTCCCTAGTTCAGTAATTCCAGGATTTGAAGTGCACGACATTCAAACTGGGGATTGCACTTGGTTGGCTATTCAGCGGGCACCCTGTGGTATCAGGTTGGGGGGTTGGAGTTTGTGTTCAGCAGCGAAACCTTCCTTACATGAGAAGCTTTACGCTAGTTTTACAGTCGGGTGGTTCCTGACCACAGAGGGAGTATGGTGTGGAGTCAAATCCCAAGCTCTTGTGAAGTAAAAAGGGCTGTCAGGAGACACTTTTCTCCACTTCTCTCAGTCTCTACCCGCTGATTCCGGGTAGAGACTGCCCCATTGTCAGTTATCTCCTTTAGCCAGCTGTATCAGTCAGGAGATGCTAAGTTCTGCTTTAGTAACAAACAATCCTTCTCTTCTGTTAAACTCAACAGAAGCTTATTTCTTGCTCTTAAAGCTCCAGCCACGTTTGTAGGGAATCGGAGTAACTCCCCAGGCCAGTGTCTCCCACGGAGCGATCCAGTGAGCTAGCCTGTTTCAGTCTCTGCTCAGCTCTCCAGTTTTAACGCAGGCCTCTGCCAGCACTGGGGACTGGGAGGCAGCACTGCGGAGTCTGGCGCTGGCTGTTAACTGCTTAACGGAGAGGTGAATCCCTTGGCCAGAGCTGCTGGAAGCCCCAGGCTAATTGTAGGGGACAGAGAGCATGTCAGTCTGTGGCCTGGAGGAGGAGGCGCAATGGTCGTGGGGAGCATTTGAAGACCTTGTTGATCAGCAGGTGCATGTCTTCTTACAGCCCCCTTGAGGTCCCAGAGACTTTGAGGTCCTGGCTTTAGACAGGATGCTGATGCCAACCTCCCACTGAGCATGTGCCCTGAACAGTGACGGGATCCACTGGAACCAACACACACCTGAGGTCACTTCATGTCAGGATCAGCCATGGCTCTCACTCCAGCTTTCTCCCTGAGTGTGGCCCCTCGGCAGTCCCTGCTTCCCTCCCTCCCTCCCTTCCTGTCTTCCTCTGATAGAGAGTACATGTGTGCATGAGAGACAGAGAGGAAGGGAGAAGACCTTCGACAGGTCCTGCCACACATGCATCCCCTTTCCCAGCTATCTAGTGCTTCCGGATTCTGGACGCCTGCCCGTGCGTGCATGTGCCTGGCACACTTGCAGGCAGACCAGGGATCTGAGCCTGCGGTCAGCCAATGGCTTCCAGCCCGGCACTCGTGCTATGGCTGCGCCATGGTGGCTGGGCTTCCTTTACTTCCAGGCAGGCTCAGCTGCAGACCCCAAACGTTTACTGTATTTTATGTAGAACCTCTCCAACTCCCGGAGAGCGGGGAAGTGGCAGAGCCGCGGTGAGTACAGTGTGCAGAGGAGGAGACAGGTAGAGAGCTTGGCAACTCGGCCCAGCCACACCCAGGGACGCGGAGCCCTGCTCTTCAGCTCAGCACGACCCTCAGCAGTGTCCCTCCTGCTGTGCCTTTTGCCTTCCTCTGGAGAGGGCAGGGTGGAGGCGGCCCTGGAACTTTGGGGCAGGCTTCTCAGGGGAGATAACCTTCGACCTGGTCGAGTGCATGGTTGGCCAATGGGAGGATGTGGTGCGAGCTGCCTGTGCAAAGGCCCCGGGGGTGGGTGTGGGGGGGTGGGTGTGTGAAAGGCAGAGACACAAGGGAGCTGCTCACTAAATATTTGCAGAATAAATGCGCAAATAAATAGCGAGTGGAGGAGTGAGGAGAGTAGCCTGCTGGTAAAGTGTGAGTCAGTTTCTTGCAATGGCTTGCATTTGACCTGCTGCTCTGCTACCTGCTCTTGCCCAATTTCCGAGGCTAAACAGACTGGAGTTTGTGGGAATGCCAGGGAATGTCTGTCCTCCATGGTTACCTACAATTACAAGCCTGCCTGATCTCATTAGCAAAACGAGACTCAGAGAGGACCCAAGGTGGAAGCTCAGTCCTGACAAGGAGACGCCGGGTGCTTTGTCCGGTCGCCCACCCCCGCGTGAAATCGCTGGCACTGGAGGGCCTGTCCCAGCTACCCCAGGCCCGTCCAGGAGCACGCCCAGGGAGGGCGAGAAAGCAAACAGAGGGAAACTCTGAGTGAAGCCTGGGCTCTTGTCAACTCTCCTTCCCCTCACAAACAGCCGTGCTTGCCTTCCTTACGCTGAGGGGACTTGCACCAGGGGCCTGGAGCAGGGATCTGACCACCCAGGGTGGCCCACAGAGGCAAATATCCTCCGGAAAGCTAGAGAAGCGTCCTAGGCAATAAGCACTGGGTCCAGAGGGGTGACATTTAGGGGCCTGGCCGCTGGGTCAGTGCTTGGAGCTTCAGGTAACGAGGGTGCTGATGGAGCTAAGCTTGCAGAGTGAAATCAAGAGGTCTTCTTTGTACAGTTAGGCTGGTGCTCTCTTGGGAACCTTTAGAAGACAGAAATGCTGTTGTCTGCTCCAGTGGTTAGAGGTTTCGCAAGAGAGGCTCTTCTTTATTGATCCCCTCCCCCGGGCCAGGCTTTCACACCCATTAGCTTAAGCAATCCTCGTAAAAGCTCTGCAAAGCAGGTATCATTATCCCTGTTTTTCAGATGAGGGATCGAAGATGAGGTGGTTAAGTAACTCGCCCCAGGTCACTTACCTGAAAGTGTGTGTGTGTGTGTGTGTGTGTGTGTGTGTTGGGGGGGGGCTTGTCCCAGTGGTGCAGGCACAGAGTGTGTGTGTGTGTGTGGGGGGAGCTTGTCCCAGTGGCTTGTCCCAGTGTGTGTGCGTGGGGGGGGGGGGGGGATGGGGGCTCCTCCAGTGGGGGGTGCATGTGTGTGTGGGGGTGGGCACAGCACAGTGTGTGTGTGTGTGTGTGGGGGGGGCTGTCCCAGTGTCCCAGTGTGTGTGTGTGTGTGTGGGGCTTGTGTGGTGCAGGCACAGATGGGGGGCTTGTCCCAGTGGCTTGTCCCAGTGTGTGTGCGTGGGGGGGGATGGCTCCTCCAGTGGTGCAGGCACAGAGTGTGTGTGTGTGTGTGGGGGGGGGCTTGTCACAGTGGTGCAGGTACAGAGTGTGTGTGTGTGTGGGGGGGCTTGTCCCAGTGGCTTGTCCCAGTGTGTGTGCATGGGGGGGGTGGCTTGTCACAGTGGTGCAGGCACAGAGTGTGTGTGTGTGCTTGTCACAGTGGTGCAGGTACGGAGTGTGTGTGTGTGTGTGGGGGGGGCTTGTCCCAGTGGGGGGGTGCCTGTCCCAGTGGTGCAGGCACAGAGTGTGTGTGTGTGTGTGGGGGGGGGGCCTGTTGTCCCAGTGGGGGGGGCTTGTCCCAGTGTGCAGGCACAGTGTGTGTGTGTGTGTGGGGGGGGGCTTGTCCCAGTGGCTTGTCCCAGTGTGGTGCGTGGGGGGTGATGGCTCCTCCAGTGGTGCAGGCACAGAGTGTGTGTGTGTGTGTGTGTGGGGGGGCTTGTCCCAGTGGCTTGTCCCAGTGTGTGTGCGTGGGGGGGGTGTGGCTTGTCACAGTGGTGCAGGTACAGAGAACGACGTCTGTCTCAGCAGCAGTGTCTCAGAGGCCCAAGAAGACCTGCCCAGTTTTGCCTAAAGCAGAAAAATTGTTGCAGTATTTCAGGGATTACTAAAAATATTTTTAATACGCATATTAGGGTGGGAGGGGCCCCTCCGAGCAGAGTGCAGCTCTGAGGGACTCTAAAGGAGCCCGCCCCTCGAGTTCAGTGACCCAGAAGGTCGGGGCTGCTGAGTCCCGGCTGCAGGGCGCAGGTTCCGGCCCCGGTCCCAGTTCTGGCCTCGGTATCGGTCCTGGTGCCAGTGCATCTGCCTCACATGCAGCTATCTAACAAGCACGGTCGGATGAGGCACCCCCAGAGTGTCCCCAGATGTGGAAGAATCACCTGGGACTTGCACACAGCCCAGCGGGGCCAGCGCTGGTTCCAGCCGGGGCAGCCCCTGGGCCAGGGAGTGGAAGACTCTGTTTCTCCCAGCAGTGCTCAGAAGTGGAGTGAGGGAGCAAGGCGACCGCGTGGAGAGTGGGGTGCGGGAGGAGCTGGGGCATCTGTGGAGGGTTGGTTGTGGGCACAGCGCTGACAGCAGCCCCTGGCTCATGTGACCAGCATGGAGACACACGGCTTACCTCCCAGGGCTGCTCGCGGGAGGAGTGTGAGCTGTCGTGGGCTAGCATCCAGGTGGGGCTGCCCAGGATCCTGCTGGGTTCTGCTGGCGGGACAACTGGATATCTGGTCCACACTTGGGGATGGAGAGGGAGAGTGGGGGAAGAGGGGGCCGAGGTGGAGGAAGCAACCATGGGGGCCGCTGGTCCCCAGAATTCATCTTGCAGTAGCAGGGCTGGGCTGCCAAGACCCTTGGGCTGGGGTCCGGGGTGGGCTTGCAAACAGGAGGGTGCAGGAGCGACAGTGTGAGTCTGCCCTCCTCTTCGCTCACTCAGTCATGTGTTTTGATTTTTTTTTGTAAACCTTTTGTTTTAGAATAATGTTACATTTGTAGAAAAGTTGCAAAGACAGTACAGAGAGCTCCCGCAAGCCCCCTGCCCTGTTTCCCTTTGGCAACATCACACACGGTTGTGGGACTTCTGCAACGCGGAGATAGCAGCGGCCCCTCAGAGTAACTGGCCTCCGGGCGTTACGACCTCACCACTTTTCCCACGAAGGGCCTCTGTCCAGGATTTGGGCCAGAACAGCACTGCATTGGGCTGTCACGTCTCCCAGGCTCCTCCGGTCTGCATCCTGCCGTCTGACAGCTGCGCCGGGCCAAGGCGAGGCCTGGAGGGGCGTGGGGGGCCTTCGGGGCAGCAGCAGCTCCTGGCGGGGGTGGGCATGGCCTCGTGGGGGCTGGAGCTGCTTTGAACTAGGGGCGTGTGATTGAAAAGCCTGCTCCAATAATACATCTAGCACTGTATTTTGATGGGATAATTATTTTGTATTTATGACGATTTTTAATTATCTCTGGCAAACGCTCTTAGCTCACTTGGTAATCGAATTAAGGGAAATGTCTTTTCGCGCATTGTAAGTCGTTTCTATAATAAAAAGAAGGAAGAATACAGTCATTCCCTGTGTGACCTAGACATGCTTGTCACCATGGAGAACCGAGTAATTCCATTAGGGCCCAGTTGGCTCCGATACGATCAGCATTCAGGAGACGTGGGGCCCAGGTCTGCAGAGACCACGAAGATGTCCTTTCTGTGAGAGGCCTTTGCTCACCCGTTCAGAGTGGAGCTTCTCTCCTGGAGCCCTAGACATACTTTTATTTCAGTGCTTATCACCATGACCTGTGAGCCCTGCCCCGAATGACTTGAGAGCTGGGACAATGACCCCAGACCTCCCAGCACAATGAAGGGGCACCTGCACGCTTCCAAAGCGCAGTGTCCACCCCGCGTTCGGCAGCAGCGAGCGTTTCTTCACCAAGTGCCCTCCTGACGCTTCGTCTCTGGGCTTTCCGCAGACTGCAACAGCCGTCAGCTGCAATGTCTAAGTTACCAGGATGTTGGTGGGGAGGGTCCTGGCCAGGGCGGGGGGTAGGCCCCGCAGCACCGCAGAGCTCCCAGCCTCCATGGCTGGAGTCTCCAGGCTTGTCAGGCAGCTGTGGGGGAGGGTTGGGGTCGGGGCGCTGAGAGGAGACTGATAGGCCCTGGACTTTGAAGAAAAATCAATATTCACCAGGAGTTTATTGTCGCGTAAGTGTCTCTGGTTGCACCGCCACTTCCTGGCCTGAGCTCTGCTGATGAGGGAGCCGCCCTGCCCTGCCCCTGCCTGTCTGAGGTCACAGAAGGAACAAGAGCAAGCCTTGTGTCTGGCTGGGTTTATGTCGGCAAGACCTCTTAGGTGGCCCCAGTAGTGGGCAAAGCGGGCAGTGGCGCCCATGCTCTCCCGCAGGTGCCTGGATTCGGTGAGTCCTTGCTAGGTGCCCACTGTGCGCAGGTGCGGGCGGGAGCCTAGTCAGGCTGCTGTGTGCACAGAGTCTAGGTGCAGGGTGGAGGCCAGTGTTGAACGGGAAAAGGAAACGAGAGGCAGGGCAGCTGCAGACGGCTGTTATCCACGGCAGCAGTGAATGGGCGTGGCTGGGCGTGGAGGGGCAGCAAGGGCTGCTTCAGGCAGACAGGGCTGTCGCCCGCACCCTGGGCACCGGGCTGAGCTGGAGCTGCCAGCAGCTGGGTGGCTGTGGGCCCATTCCTTACACGGCGTCTCTGGTGGCCCCACGGCCTCTCCCTTCACTCTCGGCGTTTCTCCATCTTCGCCCTTCCAACATGCCCGTAGGCTTCCGGCGTGCACGGCGTCACTGGGGTGCCCTGCTACCAACCACTCATCCTTTTCTGTTTCTTTGTTCAGATCTTGAACAGAGACCCCAACTGCCCAGCCTGTCCACTACCTGTCTCAGGATGGGCAGTGCAGAGTGGATGACGTGGGACACTGTGGCCCAGAGCTGCCTAGCTGGGCAGAGGGTGTGATGGCACGGCTGGGGTGCCCTGTGCAGCAGAGACGCATGAGGCCAGCACTGAGTCCTGCTGTCTCTTACTGAGGTGCGTCCTCGGACAAGGTCCTTACCTCTGCGTGCTTCGTTTTGTCACCTGTCACCCGATGCTGATGGTGCTGAGGAGGTGACAGGTACATAGCCTGGTGGGGCGCCTGGTGGGCCCAGCCCCTGGAGGAGCTGGCCATGGCTGTGGAGCCCTGCCGTCCCAGCTCCTCTCTCTCTGGTAAGTGTCCCGACGCCCAGGCAGGCAGGCAGCGTGGAGGGGTCTGTAAGTCACATAACAGTGGAGGGACGTCAGGGCTGCTGTCCACTAGGGTGGCTTCGAGGGTTAACTCAAGGATGGGAGCCTGTCACCGGATTTTATAGAATTCCACATCCTTTCGGAATCTTGGGATTACAAAACAGTCACCTGGAAATCACGCACCCCGTTTATATGCAGACTTTTATGTATTTACAATTCAGCTGCAATTCTTACCCAGGGAGTTTTCGAAATGTAACGTGTTAGTCACTGTGTGAATTGCGAAACCAAGGAAATACCTCCGAGGTGCTGGGCTCCAGTGGAATCTGGCGTGGCTCGGGGGAAAGCAACGCTTCTCGGAATCTCTGTGTCCAAGGGTAGGGAGAGCTGGCCGCCCCAAGCCAGCAGGTAGCTGGTTCGCACGTGCAGGGCCGGGGGCTGTGTGGCTCCTCTCCCTCCCCCTCCCGGACCCCTCCCCATGGCCTAGCCACATCCTGCCCCCTTGGGGGGTGGTCGAGCTCAGCCGGGGGTTTGAGAGAGACTGAGGAGTAGGGACCCTCACTAGGGTCCTGGGTCTGCCACTCTCTGGGCAGGACTTCCTGGGCCCTGTGCCCCAGGTGGCCACAGTGGCAAGGAGCTCCAGGCTTCCTCAGAGGGCTGTTCTGCGCAGGGACTGTGCTCGGGATGACGGGGAGGACGAGTGGACTTCCCCCTCACAGCTGCGAGGCTCACTCCATTCTTCTAACACAGCAAGCCTGCACCTCCCCACTGAGCTGCGAGCCCGCGGGAGGCTGGGCGCGCGTGTGGTTTCTGGATGTGACATGAAAGTTAGCATTTGCATGCTCTTTGTCTGGGTCCCTGGGTTTGTTTTTCTTGCTCTTACAGGCCTGAAATATTCCCAATAGTGTTTATATTGAGGCAGAATTCATGGCAGCTGAGGGCTGGTGCCCCAGCGTCCGCCAGACTCCTGCCCCCACCGTGCTCCCTAGAAACACCAGCTGTGAGGCTCGCCCGTGTGCCCTCTGACCCCAGAGGCCCCGAGGAGCCTGCTCCCATCACTCCCATGGTAGGCACTGTGGCCAGGATCTGGAGCCAGCAGAGCACGGAGCCTGTTGCAGAAGCATGGAGTCCTGCCAGGCCCCGGGACACCTGCCCACCACCTGCCTCCACAAGCATCGGCTCCCAGTGCCAACTGAGCCCCACGTCCACCTGGAGCTCCTCTGCCCACCAGACTCAGCGGCTCCCAGCGGGCTGCATTTGAGTAGTTTCCGACCCTCCTAGCAGCCAGGGAACAGGGCTGTGATTATTCCCATTCTGCAGACTGGGAAGCGGAGGCTTGGGGATAACTGACTTGCCCAAGGTCACATGGGCAGTTCAAGACAAAGCTGGACTTCTACTCTCAATATTCTTCCACCATCCCCATCCCTGAGGGCACGCTGGCTTTCCTTACCAGGCCGCCAGATGCTCCCCGCAGTGCCGAAGCCCTGCCCCACCACTCCCCACCCCCGCCCGCCAGTGTTCATCACCTCTTCTCTACCTGGGCCTCCCCTTTGCCTCAGATGAGCAACTCCGTCTGGGCTGCTATCTTGTTTGCATATGGGCTGTAAACTCTGGCGACAAGGAGCCACAGGCTGCAGGCTGGCCTCCCCGCACGCCCAGGGCTGCAGCGTCTGCCCCACAGCCCTGCTTGCTGACCAACAATTTGTTACCATTCCGAGGCTGGCTCCACGTGCCTGGGCACAGGACAGACCCCTACATCCAGTCCTTGGCTGGCCAGGAGTTCAAATGATATTGTTTCATATTAAAGTATTTCAAATTCCATGGGCCCTGGTTTCACAATCCAATAATTCGATCCTGTTTACAAATGGAATTTTTACTTTTTGACGTTTCTACAATAGCTTTGCTAGGCTAGATGGTCAGTGAAAGCGTGTCCTCTCATGCCCCGTGGTTCACCTCTGTTGTCCTCTTTGGAACATTGGGGAGTCTGGGAACCATCCCCTGGGACTGGGCTGGAGGTCCAGTGAGCACGCAGGGGGCGTCTTCTCCCATCGCATGGAGCACTGAGCTGGGGCTTCCTTCCTCCCCTGCCACCTTTCAGCTCCAGTGAGAAAACCCACAAATAACAGCATTGAAGGGACGCTGAACACCTGTCATTGCAACATCCCTTTTTACAGATAGGAAACGGAGGCGCAAGAGCCCAGCTCCCATGCGCGAGCCTGGAGTGTACCACAGCAGTTAGAGGCCTCCCTCCAGAGCTGCTCTGCACCCGTCCTTCCTCTCCCCTGACCTGACACCCCAGCTGGGCACCCACCGCCTGCGGGGATGGGAACACAGCTGTGGAGAGATGAGACCTCTGACCTCTTTAAGCGGTTATCAGCTGGGCACTGGGCTGGGGATGTCGTTTAAGAGGACAAAAAGAGGCTCAGGGGACCATGAGAGGCTGAGGGGGCTACCGACGGCCAGGTGGAGGGCCAGCCAAGGAGGGAGGGGATGCTGGCAGGTTGCGATGGAGCAGCGTGTGCAGAGCTGCATGCGGGCTGTGCTCAGCGGCCATGTTGGATCCCATCTGGCAGGGGCCAGCGTATGTTAACCAGCGGGCAGACCTCGGTCTCGCCCTGGGAGTCCCCTTGTCCTTTTGGTGGCTGTAACGGTCCAGGTTCTCCAGACACAGAAGCAATAGGATGCGCTCACACCGAGAACGGGATGTATTACAGCTGGCTCGCGAGGTCACGGGCTGAAGGCCCCAGCTCCTGCAGTTGTCAAGCCGGTGCCCAGGCTCTTGCCAAGTGTCAGGAGCCCGGAGACCCACAGAAAGCCTAGGATGGACTGTGTAAATGCGTATGTTGAAACGTAACCCAGGGTGAGGGTGGGCCCCTCACGAATGAGATGCCCTCAGGAGAAGAACGTGAGAGAGGGGGTCTTTAGGACGCAGAGAGAAGGCTGGCATCTGCACGGGTAGCAGGCCCTCAGCAGAACCGGGTCAGCAGGCACCTTGGTCTTGGGCTTCCCAGCCTCCTGAACCGCGAGACTTCAATGTTGTGTCAGCCACGTGGCCCATGGTTACCCGCTTTAGCGGTCTAAGCTTGCTGGGGCAGAGCTGGCATGTCTGTTCAAGACTGAAGGCCAGGAAAGGCCAGATGTCCCAGCTGGAAGGCAAGCAGGCACGAGGGACCTCCTCATCCTTGGGGGAGGGTACTCTGCTCTACGGGAGGTGTCGACTGATTAGATGAGGCCCACCACCAGGGAAGGAGAACTGCTCTTCTCATTCTGTCCATTTGAATGTTAATCTCATCCAAAACACCCTCACAGAACGACCGATCGGATGTCTGGGCATGTGGCTCTCTCAAATGGACACAGCATTTACCAACACTGAGACTGCCTCCTCCTCACTGGAAACCTGTTTGGAGCCTGTCTTCTGGAACTTTCTCCAAGCATGTGATGATACGGTGGCAAAAAGACGCCCTTGTTCTGTGGTCACTTGGATGGGTGACCTGGGTTGGCCCCATCAACACCCCACTGGGCTTGGCTCGGAACGGTGCCCGGCTGCTTACACAAGTCGGCTGGCTCCCTGAGGTTGGCGCTGAACCTGCTGAGGGGGTCACGGCATGGCCCCCACTCTGCAGGCTGTCACAAAGGCCCAGAAGCAGTGTCTGAGCTGGCTCCAGGCTGTGGAGTGTTGACACAGGAACGTGCGAGAGAAGCCCGTTGTAACATCCCAGTTGACTTTTATTTTTGTCTCTGCTTCGGCCCGAAGGCAGGCACCGTTCTGCAGATTACGCTGGAGGTGGTCCAAGAAGCCGGCTGCAGGCTGGTTCCAGTTTCTTCTCTCAGGGCATCCCTGATGGGCCCTGCACCCTGGCACCCTCCTCCCACCTCTGCCTGTCTGTCATGCCCCTGTGGCCTTTGAGGGCCCTGCACTGTCTCACAAGGCTGTCCCCAAGTCAGGCTCCTGTGAACACAGTCCCCACTGGAACTGCGGCTGATACACCCACAGAGGCCCACGAGGAACGAAACAGTGAGACGGGCAGGTGACGACTGTCGGACTAGGAAGCGCCAGTGGGTGGAGGCCCTATAGCTGGCAGAGGTGTGGGGACATGAGATGCCAGCCCAGGATGGTAGAAGTGTGGCTCGAGCCAAGTCCCAAATGCCTGGCAATTGGGCCAGCATTGGCACTCCTAGGGTCCTGGTCCCACGCTGGCATTGTTTGGAACGGTGAAGGACGGGGACACGTGGGCAGGGGTCTATCTGCACTTGGGGGGCCCTGAGATTGGCTTATATCTGTCTGCAGGAACAGGGATGGACGGGTCCCCGTTCTGGGTTAAAAGGAAAAGGTAGATGGCGGCAGGGAGGGATATGCAGCCACTCTCCGGGTCAGTACTGACCACGTGGACGGAGCTCCCATGTGGCCAGTCCTCTGCCAGGCCCCGTGTGCTCCCAGCTCAGCGAGGCTTTGGAAGGCTCTGGGACTTGATATTAGCGTTCTGGCCCTTTTCAGGGGAAGCCGAGGTATCGGAGCTGGAGGGCCTGTGCAGTGACACGGGGCTCTGGCGTGGACCCTGCACCCGGGCTCTCACTGCCCTGGTGCGTGCGAGAGAAACCCATGCTCCTCGCGGAAGCAGGCTGCGTCCTTCACGTTCTCATCCTGGGAGCACGGGTGACTTAGTTACAGAAAATGCCAGCAGAGGTTCTCTGAGTCGGGGCAATAGGCCTTCCAGCCCCCACTGTGTTCTCCTGCACGAACACGAACGTAGTCATGTATTCTAACACTCACCCCTGGGAGGTACTCTAGAAAGCCACGGGCAGAAATGACTGGGACTCCAGAAGGCGAGGCCGTAGCCCAGCGCCTGCTGTCAGTCAGCCCTGCTCCCCGAACCTGGGACTACCACGCGGGCCCTGAAGGCACCCGAGCGCCCCGGGCAGCTCCTCACTGCACAGCTGGGGTAGGCTGCACCGGCTCCCTGTGTCCCCGGGTCCGGCTGGCACACAGGTCAGGCAAATGGATGCCCAGGCTTGCTCAGCTGGAAAAAGTGTGTGCACCATGGCTGCGTGGTCACTGAGACCAGGACACCCTAGGAGCCATGTTTTGTGCAGATGGAACCCGAGACCACCTGGTAACAGGTCCTGAAAGGCCCGGCCCCTGGCCACCACCACCCCCATCCCCCTCCCCGGTCTCATCCCACCTCCGAGAGCCGCCGGCTGTTGAGTGAGCCACGCTGCCATTGGTGAGCACCGGTGACCGGCAGCAGCCTTCTGGGATCCTGGGGTCTTGCAACCCCTCCCCACCTCAGGCAAGCTCCCTGCGGGGCACTTGGGAAGTTGCGTGCTCCTACTCAGGCCTCCTCCTGGTTGGTGGCATTGATTTTTAGACCCTGGAGTGTAGATCACACAGGAAACCCACAAAACGCCCACTTCCAGACCAAGAAGCTAGGCCGGCTGCCCCACACCCTGGCTTAGCCCAGGGCCGACCCACACTTCCTGGACAAGAGGGCCACATGAGACGCGTGAAAGGCTGACCTGTCTCCACTGGGGGCTTCCTTCATGCTTGGGCGTCTGTCCATGCAAAAAGGGGTCTTTTCTCCTACATGGTCTCCAGTCCCTAGTGCTCATGCCCCTACACCCAGCCTTCCAGCTGCCACATTGCAGGGAGGACCAGGACATGGGCCAGGGGCCCAGTGCCCAGACTCCCTTGGGAGCATGAGCCCCTCCCAGCGTCCCCACAGTGCAGTGGGGGACAGGCCTAGAACACAGGCTGGGCTTCTCCACCCACCCGGTTTCTGTCCCTTGCCCTAGAGCATGCTGGCACCTCCCAGGGACACCCTCCCAGAGGGCAGGGCTCAGGGTGCAGACGTGGTCCTGCTGCATGTTACGTGACCTTCATGTCCTTTGGGGGCCGGCTGACCCAGGCTGGGGTGACGGAGGCAGTGGGTGCAGTCGGTTAGCACATGATGTAGCCCAACACCTTCCCATCGCAATATTTTCGGGAGTGAGTGACAGAAATTCAACTCAGATTTTGTTTTCCATGTACTTTAATTACTTTCAAAACATTTACATTTAATCACTGTACGTCTTTATTCTTCCCAGCATGGATACAGTGCCTATTGTTAAGTCAGAGCTACCACCGCATACATTATCGTCAACAGATACCTTTTCATTTCTGAGTCTATTAAATGCTTCTCTTTTCCCCCCAACTCCTCCCTCCCACCCCCACTCCCCACCCTCCTGTACTGTCCGCAGCATCAGCTGCCCTCCCTGCCACTGCACCTTCAATCTTGCAGTCTCTGCTGGAGTGCAGAGCATAGCTTTTAATTTCCTATCACAGTAAATGGGTATAAGTAAAGTAGGTCTCAAAGTTTATAGTTTCAAACATTAACCACTTTATTAAAAAGTCAGACTCTACCTACAGTCAAAACATTAGTGAATTATTTCTAGTAAAGTTTCCTTTCTTTCCCGAGTCTAGAAGTCAACACTTACTTAATAAAGGCAGTCGTGGGGCCGGCAGGTGGCATGGTAGATAAAGGCACTGGGCTTCCACATGGCCAAGCACAGTTCAAGTCCTGGACCTGGCGGCTTGATTTCTCGCTTTCCCTTTCTTTTTCTCACTGTCTCTGTCTGGTCAAATTAAAGAAATAATAACAACAAGTGGAATTAAATAAATAATTCTTAAAAAAACCAAACACACAAGAAAGGCAGTCGCTTTTATGTTCTTGCTTTGAGCGAAGGAGGCAGCCACTTCTGCATGATCAGCCCACGAATGGACAGAGGACACGCACTGCTCTCCCACAAAATACGGACAGAGTGCTCCAGAGGAAGGGAGGGTTCCTGGTGCCCGATTTCATCCTGAACAGGGAAAGGGAGCCTGTTCCATTTCATGGCTTTTTTTTTTTTTTCTTTTAACATTGGCTATAGCATACCATAACGCTTTTGATAAGTATAAATTTTATATTGAAGTGTGACATGCATACCAAAAATACACACACTTTAGGTGTCAGCTTGATGAATTTTCATAGACTTCACACTCTCAGGCAAGTAGTAGCACGTTTAAGAAACATTACCAGAAACTCAGATGACCTCTCGGATGGTCTTAAAGGTGAATCGAGTGGTTCTTGTGACCATGGGGGACAAGGTTCAGCTAGACCCAGTGCCCCAAAAGATGTCACCAAGCCTGTCCAATGGGCAAACTTCTGTCTCCCCCAGGAGTCCCATTGGAGGCTGTTAGTGCAGGTTCTCCAAAGAAGCAGAAGCGACAGGACACGCACACAGCTGATGTATTGGAAGAGCTGGCTCGTGAGGTCCCCACACCTGCGGCTGACAAGCTGGAGCCCAGGGGAGGGACAGCGCAGCTCCCACCGAGTATCAGGAGACTGGAGACCCGCAGAGGGCCTGTGATGAGCACTGTGTGCATGCGATGTTGAAACCGGAGCCCAGTGCGATGGCATAGGAGGTGGGGCCTCTGGGAGGGGACTGGTCATGAGGGTGCAGCAGGGACCTGACAATAAGAGACACTTCGGGGGAGGCTGGGCAGGGGCTGCAATCTCTCCCTGGGGCTCTCTCTCTCCCCTCCCTCCGCCCCGGCTTCTGCTGAAGGCTCTAGCTTTCTCCTCAGAGGCTGGCTTGCCCCTCCGCCAGCACTGCCCCCAGGAAACTCCCAGTTGGCTCTGTTGGCCCCAATCGATCAAGCAGCGAACCAGGTCTTGGTGTCTCCATGCCCACGCAAGGCATTTGAAGACCGCCTCTCTTTAGAGAGCAATGGGGGGGTCTACCTGGTCGAATGGTGTCCCCCAAATTCCTGTCCACTTGGGACCTCTAATGTGACCTTTGGAAGTTGTCTCTGGGCTGTAATTAGTCAGGACAAAGTGACACTGCATCAGATGGACCCTAAATCCAACAACCGGTATCCTTGAGAGAAGAGAAGGCAGAGACAGCCGCAGCGTGGCCACAAAGAGAGGTCGGCAGAGGTTAGTGTGACCACGAGCCACCAGGAGGGTGCGAGGAGGGGCCTTCCCAGGAGCCTTGGGAGGGAACACGGCCCAGCCAGTTCCCTGACCTCAGACTTCTGGCCCCCAGAACTGCGAGAACGCGTGTGGTGTGTGTTGTTTCAGGCCATCCGGCTGTGGCCACTCTCTGGGGCCCAGGTCACTCACTCAGGGGTCTGGTGCTGGGGAGGGAGGTGGCGGGCTCTCTGGAGTGGGCCTGTGGTCCTCTAACACACCTTGGCGTGCAGCTGCAGATCCTCCCCAGTGTTATGGAGGCCCTTCCTCCACCTCCTCAGGGACTCGGCACCTGCACCCTGTTGTCCCGAGCCTGGGCTGCCCCACACTCCCGGGCCCCGTTCGCAGCCTGCGCTCACTGGTCTCCGCAGCAGCTGGACTCCCCTGGCTTGGATCTAGACCCCTCCAGCTCAGTGTGGGCTGGCAACAGCACAGCGAGGCCCTCCGGCAGCGGGGTGCACAGCGTGGTGGACGCCACGGCAGGGCCACAGCTCCATGTGCTGAGACGTCACCCTCTACGCCTCTAGGATCTCACGTCTCAGGGCCAGCCCAGTCTTCACTCCAGTTCTTAAAGCACACGTGGCCTTCACTGCGAGGAGGGGCCTGAAAGGTGCCCTTGCTGGTGCCAGCTGCCAACTAGGCTATGGCAGGGTGGGTTCCCTGGAGGAGTGTGAAGGGGCAGGGGCCAGCACACACTGCGGCGGCGGCTCCAAGGTCCACCGTGGATGCTCAGTGAGACGGAATGTGAGTCATGCTGCGTACCTTCAGACCAGTGGGCGGGCGGGTGTGGTTGGGCCACGGACCCCAGCCTGCAGCCCGAGCTCTGGAGCTTGGATCAAGTGCTGGCCAGCGCTGGCTCTGCTCTCACCTCAGCACACCTGCCAATCACTGAGTGACTGCGGTGAGTCCTGCCCTCTCTGGTCTCCTCATGGAAACGGGGGCTTGACTGGACGCCCTCGGGGTGTGTGTGTGCACGTGGACCATCTTGGTGGGAATCGCAGTTCAGTGAGCTCTGGGCTGGGTAGACAGGCTGACTGGGCTGCGGACTCCCAGTATCACCTGAGCACTGCCCCACAAGGCATTCTTCCTCGCGGGGGTCTTCGTGTCCTGCAAGGAGTCTGTTAACACACCTGGGCAAGACAGTGGAGGGAAATGCAGCAGCCACCACAGCATGGGAGAGAAACCTCAGAGCCAGAGGCAAGGGGGATGCCCTGGGCGTCGGGCGGGAGGGAGAAAAGTGGCGGGGAAAAGAAGGTGCAAAGCAGGCCAGCGGGCCTGGAGAACAAGGCGGGCCTGTCCTGGGCACCTGCCCTCGCTACCCGGCAGGAAAGGCCCGGTCCCCTGCCCAGGAGGTGGTGACTGGCCTTCATTGCCTCTGGTAGCCCAGGGCCTGGGAGCAAGCGGGGCCCACGGCATTGTCAGAACGCACGCTTGCGCCATGCGTGAGGAGCTGACCAGCACAGCGATGTCCAGGTGGAGCAGGTGGGCAGGTAGCAGAGGTCGCAGGTGTGGAGGTGAGCCTGACCTGAGCCATCCATCACTGGGGGGTCAGAGCAGGTGCCAGGGGTGCCCACATGCAGGGGGCATGGATGCCACCAGTGGCCAGTCCGGGGGCAGGGCGAGCCTTGGAGGGCCTCCACACTGCCCGAGAGACAGCTGGGAATGTAGACACTGGGGCCACCCGCTGTTGCGAGGGCAGCTTCCTCTGTGGGACGAAGGCGTGTGCGTGTGCGTGTGCGTGTGCATGTGCGGGGCTCGGGGGCCTCTCACAGAGTGTGAAGTCCGGCAAGAAGGAGTTTGGAGACGTCCTTGGCCCTTGTCATGCTTCTGCTTTAACCCCAGGCCCTGGCGCTCTGCTGCAGGACAGGTGGTCTGAAGGCTACGAGGGAGCATCCACTGCTTCCAGTCCTGTGCGGGGAGCCCAAGGGAGGGAAGTGGCAGGCTGGCACAGCGGGGGCATAGCAGAGCAGCTACAGCATGATAGAAAGCTGCCAGACATGACCAAGTGAAGGGAGAGGGGCCAGGGCTCCAGAGGGCAGCTCACCAACGCTGCAGCAGGGGTGCGCTTAGAGGGTCCATCGGGCAGCCTGGGCAGAGAGGCCCTGCACTCTGGGTGTCCTCCAGAACTGACTCCGAGGGGCAGGCGAGGGTAGGTGTGCAGGGACAGGCCGCGTTCCTCTGGGTTCTGGGGCGAGGAGCGGGCATGTTCAGGGCTGGAGGGCCAGAGGTCCTGGGGCAGCACTGTGCATGCTCCTGCACCAGGATCCTCCAGAGTGTCACGGGGACGCTCCTCCTCAGCACCACCCCCTGCTTCCCAGATACGGCCATCCCACTGCGTCCAGCACTACCGTGTCACCACCTGCACCCAAGAGGCTGTCCACGTGTCCCTGTCTGCCTGTCCTGTCTGAGAATGTCAGCTCTGCGGGGCAGGGCTGGGTTCATGGCAGGCTCTGACTGCGTCCGATGGGCATGGAGGTTCCCTGCAGAGAGTCCTCCTACCTCAGGGCTGTGGTAGACTTGCGAAGCCTGAGATAAGCTTGTGGGGAAAGGCACCTTTCACACGTAACTTCTGCCAGGTTGTGTGTCTCAAACCATTCCGCCACCAGACCCAAGAGTCAGCTGGCAGTTGGTATCTAACCTTCATCAGTTATGGGAAGACCAGCATGGTTAAAAAGTGGAAAGTAACTTGCTAACTACAATTCACAGGGCAGGTTCGACGTGCTTAGCTTACACATACATAGTACCAGGATCAGGGTGCACACGTGCGTGTACAGGAAACAGGGCAGCCGGTCCAGTCCGCGTTGCATCAGAGCCAGCTCTGACACTGGCTGAAGCAGTGAGCACCCGTGGACTGCTCAGGTCTGCGGCTCTGCCCAAAGGCAGCAGAGAACAGTGCGTGGAAGGTGGGCTCGGCCTGCCTGTGCTAGAGGAGGTGCAGGCGGCTGCTCGGGGATGAGAGGCCATGGGGAAGTGTCCTCTTGCCCAGCAGGACAGAAGACACAGACTGCAGACCCAGGGGCAGTGGGGACTGATGGGGAGGTGCTGGGGACCAGCCTCAGCGTGGGTGGGTTATCTCGACGGAGGTGGCGCAGGTGAACAGAAGACAGAGGCCTCGGTGCCTTTTCACACACGTCCTATGCCGGACACCCCCCAGAGATCGCTCTCTGGGGAGTGACAACTGCTAGGAATCATCGTGCCTTTTTATTGAAAATGTGATACATGCAAGTAAATGGGAGAGGGGCTACGTGTTTCAATTATCAGCTCATAAAGTTTTTAACAATAGGGAACATAGATTCTATTCAGGGTTGGATTAAGGGTCTAGTGCAGTTCCGCATTTGTAGGTGGGTCTCCTTGGAATTGTAGGTGGGTCTCCATAAAATGCAGTTTTGGGAAGGGGTTCCGGTAAGCAGAGATGATTATCAGCTGATGCGGCGCAGCAGCCATCTTGTGATTACCAGGAATGGCTCTGAGAAAAGAAAATCTCAAGAATAGATATTAGTTCCTCTGGATCTTAATAAAGAATGATACTTACATAGTTTTATAGGGATCTAAAACTTGATTTGAGGAGTCCTAAAATATTTATCTATTTCGCTTGGTGAGGGCGGAGGTGTCCTGGACCAGTTTTGGCCTAATCCTATTTTAAGTAAAGAAAGGATTAAGTTTACCTTAAATGTATTTTGAAGGGCCTTCCAAAGGTCAAGATTATTTCTGCCTAGATAGAACTTCAGCCCACCCTCTACTGTGACCATGGAGATAAAGCATTGTAATTAATAGTAGGTGATTATAGCAAAGGGGAGCGGTTGGGGGAGTTCCTGGAAAATTTTATCATATACTCAGGATGTATAAGAGAGCTATGTAATTCTTTTATAGTAGTAAATTGGGGAGTCAGAGGGGGGTCGCTTCCCAGCAAGGCTACCAGTTTTCTGGAGCAAATAGCAAGCAGTTGCTGACATGCTAAGTGACCCAAGCTTTGTTCCAAGGTCAGGGGGTGCACAACAGTGGCCTTGCCAGCATGTTGATCTGACTGGAAGCGGAGCTCAAAGGTCGGGGGGGCTCAGACAGATACTGGGGCCACGCCAGGTCAGACTCCTCCAGGGAGGCTCACTGTACTGATCCATGAGCCCCGAAACTATAGAGGGGACCGAGGAGGAGATGGCTCAAAGGGAAGCCTGGAGCAGAGCTGGAAGGGGAGGAAGATTTTCCTAGGAGGTGGATGGGGGTCAGGACAGAGTCCTGGGCAGGATGGAGGCACAGGGGCAGCAGTGACAGGCAGTTATAGAATAATAGCCCCACACGAAATCAGCAGCAAGTTATCATTTGTTTCCAAATAAGCAGTGGGGTGGATTTCGGAGAGCACAAGTAATGGAAAGCTTTGGAGATGGTGGAGAAAAAGTGACAGGGGCTTGCCCAGCCTACACAGGCCCTTGGAGTCCAGCTCTTACCTGGTGCATGGCCTCGCTTCTCACCATGACCCTAGGAGGTGAGAGTGTTCTCATTTTACCTGAGGCTCAGGCTGGTGAAGGGCGGTGACTCCCCGGCATCACAGTGTGGTAGGTGGTGGCCAGCATCCCAGTAGACTCCAGGGCTTGCACAGGGAAGAATGCAGGAGGCAGATGCTGTGGGCTGCCCCCGGGCTGTGTCCCAAGCACCCTTGGCTCTGAGAAGAGTGGTCTGCAACTCTGTGCTGTGACCCATTAAGGTCCTAGGGTCATTTCAGTAGTAGCAGTCATCATTTGGAAAAAAGGAACTAGGACAACTGACATTGAAGTTCATGGTGCACGGTAAGAATTCTCTCCTGAAAACGTGGTGTCAGTCATACGAGCACGAAGAGTTACTGCCTCATCTTACACACTGAGTGTGGCGTGTGGGCCGAGATGCACAATTCCTTACCTGGCCACGGTCAGCCTGCTCTGAGAGCCACGGCTTTCAGCCTTCCTTGTTTCTGCAGGGGCCTCGGGCCTTTGTTCTCTGCGCAAGAACACCAGTGCTGGGTGGGCACGGAACAGGAGCCAGGCATGTGGCGGTCTCCACAAGAGCCCCTTCCTGCATGCAGCCCACAGCGGCTAACAAAGCCAAGGCACCATTTGGTGGGGTCTGCGAGCTTGGCTGCAGCATGGGGCGCTCACTGAGGGCCTCAAGGCCCTGATGCTGGCCCGCATGGCACATGGCGAGGCACACAAGGCCATTACCTATGGGCCAGGGGTGTTTCTGAGACCTTCTAGGCAAGGCCCCAAAATAGCTCCACCAGACAGGCCGGCTCTAAGCTTCACGCCCCTAATGTTCATGGGATCAGGCAGAGTAGCACCTGTTCCTGCCCTGCCCTGCCACTGTTGGAGACTGTCTTCAGAGAAAGGGACAGCAGGTGGGCAGAGGGACAGGGGCCAAGAAACTCTAGAGGCCGTGGGGAGGCCACCAGTGGAAGAGGCTGAGCTCCCTCCTGAGGGCAGAGGCAGTGAGGGGCTGCGGGAAGGCTTTCAGGTGGTCAGATCTGTTTCTCTGCAGGCGACTCTGTCTGGGGGGTGGGGCTGGCCACACACCGGCTTCTTCCCAACGGGGCTGCTGAACACCCGCATGTGGGGAGAAGTCCCTGGCACATGCGTTTCCAAGCATAGCCTCTTACCTTCCTGGGGCAGCTTCCTTCCTCGCCTCCTGTGGCAGCCCTGGACGCTGTCATGTTTTGTCCATTGCTTGCTGTCTGTCCTTCCTGGGAGCGGGCCTTCCCTTTGGGCACTCAAAGCATGCTCAGCCGCAGTGTCGTCAGTGAGCACAGGTGGGCTGGCCTTCCCGCGGGAGACCGTGTCTTCCTCCCGTTTGTCACGCTGGCCAGCCCAAAGCCCCAAAAGGGACCTTTGTTTTCTCAGAGAATCAGAACAAAACAGAAACAGAAACAAAAAGCCCAAACACTCACATATGCATAAACCCAGTTGCCCATCCTGGATCGGGACCGAGGTTGGAGACCCTACTACCTGGCCTTTGCAGGGTGTAGACAAGAATGTCCCGTCACCAGCTTGTTCTCCAGACTGGATTCTCATGTGGCCACAGAGCTCAGGGACACTTGGGATCCTGAGCTTTGGCTCATGCTTTGTTTTTTTTTTTATTAAAAAAAATTTTTTTTGGTGTGTGTATGTATTCTTTCTTTCTTTTTAATAAAAAATGACCAGAAGGCTCTCAACAATGCCGCTGAGTTGGAGAGAAAATATAAAATGGAGGGTCCTTAAGGTGGGCCCAACATAGACACAAGGGTATGGGATGGGAGCTGCCTGGCTGCCCGGCTGGCAAGGGTCCTGTCTGCAGCTGCAGGCCTCTCCCGCTCGCCCTCACACAGCCCACGCAGCCGGCTGTCTACCACTGCGTGGCCATGCCTGCCGCAGTGGAGAGGGCTCGTGGGCATTGTGTCTGCAGACACAGGCAAATCCCGAGCCCGGCGAGCCACACGCCTCCCCGTGGAGCAGCACCCCCGCAACATGGCACAACCAGAAGTACGCCGAGTCTCCGCAGCATTCGGGACTAACAGAAATGTATTTTCTCCTTTCCCGTTCAGTTTAAAGGTTATTCCTAAAAAGTAGCTGTCGATATATTTTTGATTCTTTGAGACTGAGAAAATTATTTACCAGATGACTTGTACACGAATGACCTGTTTTACTCTATGCTAACTGGTTGACCCGAGATCCCTGGAAAAGCCATCTCAGAAAAAAATGGAAGGTTAACTTAAAAGAGGATTCTTTTTTTTCATAACCGGTGAGGTTGGTTACGATATTCAAGGACTTTTAATTTAAACAAACCCACGGTCATTCAGCATGTGACCTACTAGTTCCACGTTAGTGTTTTATATAAGACAAAAAGAGATACTCCTGTTTAAAAAACTTGGTCACTCTTCCTGTCCAACTTTTATCTCAAATAGAAGAGGATTTTAATTTTATCTACGTTTGATAAACATGTTTTAAAAACCCCACGAGACTGGAGCTGTTTACTTTTTCCTGCAATTTTCTGAGCAGCAGAAGGAAAGAAAAAAAAAATCAACCGATGTTTAGCATTTTCTCAGCACACGAAAACAGCCAGGTCCCCTTGACCCATCTGGGAAGAAATTAATTACTTCTCTGTGCTACTTTAATATGAAATTATTTGATTTTTACTGTAATTTTCTTCAGGCTAATGCCAAGGGAAAGAACAAGGGGGGGAAAGACAGTGTGGGAGAGAGACAGGCTTTGGTTTCTCCCTGTTCATTTTCTCTCCAGGCTTTTTACTGGTTTCCAGCTTTCAATTTTTTAACTTTCCCCCCTTTTTTGGCTGGTTGAAAATGTACGAAATGTGTATTTTAAATATCAGAAAATTATAGATTTTTGAACATGACAAAAATCTTAGGTCCATAATACATTTCTACAAAGATATTATTAAAAATACAGTCTGCTTCCACTCTACTTAAATTAAAATGTCATTTTCATTTCCTATCCCCGATCAATCTGACATTTGTTAGATGTGAAAGAGTTCTGCAGACTATTTCAGAGAATATTTGTAAAACGTAAACAACTGATATGTAAAATTTCCACGGAAGCACGCATGCTTAGTTCACATTAATTTTTAAGGCAGTGGGGTGCTTGAAATGGCGAACATCGCTCTTGGGCACCGCGGAGCGGCGGTTTAGGGCGCAGGTCCTGGCCCTGGGGACGCCGCGCGGCCGGGCGGCCGACAGCCTCTCCCCGCCCGGCCAAGGCTGGGCCCCGCCACAGGCCCTGCGCGCGCTGGGGCCGTCCTGCGGCCTGGCACTGCGCGGCCTTCCGGTTTGCTAGAATCTTCCTTCTTCGCAGCCCGGAGACTGTGGGGAGACCCCACTGAGACCGCAGAAGGGTGTGCGGCCTGCCACTGGAGTCGCGTCGCGCGTCGCACCTGCTCCCGCAGCCCCATGCCCCAAAGCCTCCGGCGACCGGGCGCGCGGTCGGCCACCTGAGGATCGTCGGCGCTCACGCCTCCGCCTGGCTTCCATTAGGCTTTCCCTCGCCTGCCTCCCCCACGCTAACTGCTTCCAGATTGCAACTTCAGACGCGGGCTCGGCTGGGCCACGCTCCGGCTCCCCGAGGACCGGAGCGATCACCGTCGCTGTCGCGCGCCCGCTGTGCGGCCTCGGGAGCCGCTCGTCGGGCCCCTCCTGGGTGCTCCGACCCTCCTCTGCGAGCGCAGTGGGGCAGGCAGGGCGCGGGGCGGAACTCCGAGCCGGGACCCGCAGCCCCAGGCACCGGCCCGGCCTTTCCTGCGCGGGCGCACGGCCCCTGCCAGGTCAGAAGGGCTTGGAGGGAGGCCCCGTGGCCTCCGGGCTCAGTGCACTGGCGACATCAGAAGCGGGTGCGGCGGCCCCCACTGCCGAGACACTCGCTCCCAGGCCCTGCGCCCCCGGCGGCCACGACGCAGACCCTCCCGGGCGCGCTGGACCACCCACGCCGCCGCCGACGTGGGAACCAGGCCGCCGCCGAGGCCTCCGGGGGCGCCGCGGGGTCGCGGGCCCTGCCTGGCCTCAGCACACCACCGTCCCGGGTCACTGCCCTACTTGGGGAGACCCCAACCCCGCCTGCTTCGAACCTTCTAGACCCCCGCGTCCGGTACCCCCAGGCCCCGGTGGCTGAGTCCCGCCGGCGCCGGCACCGGAGGGGGAGGGCCTCGTTCCAAAGGCCAGAAAATGGAAACTGTGCGAAAAGAATCCCCAAATCCGGCCGGGCCCGAAGCCCACCGGCTTACATAAAGCCCCGGGAGCCCGCCCGCCCGCCCGGGGCCTTCCCGCCTCGGGGCGAACAATCGGCGGGCACCTGGCCAGGCCGTCCCGGGGCTGGCACGGCCACCGGCCCCCTGACCACGGGCCTGGCGTGACCCCGGGGAGAAGGCAGGGGTCCCGGCCTCTTCCCACCGTCTGCTCAGAGAAACGTTTAACTGGCCTTTAATCACATTAGCAGCCGGCCCCAATTAGGGCCGCGGGCGGGGGAGCAGGAGGGGCCGCCGCCGTGTCACTCGAGGATAAAGATCCTTTCATGCCCTCGGCCTGGCCAGGGGCGACGCGGCAGGCCGCCACCCCGGCCTTTGATTGCCCGGCGCCCCGGCCTGGCTGATGCCTGACGCCTTTGCCCCCTGCAGCCCACAGGTGCCATGGCCCCGGGGTGGCGGTGGGTGCGTGGGGCAACGTCGGAGACCCACTTCCCCAGCTAGACGCTAGATCGATGCCCCGATGGACCAGCCGAGGCCTGCGCATGCGCACTGGAGGCCCCATGCAAGTTCGAGGGGGCGGCCTGGACACCACGCCTGCCCTGCAGACGCCGAGCGCCCGCTGGGGACCCTGGTAAGCACGCCGCCTACGGAGTGGTTCCGGGGAGGAGGGCGACCTGCCGCCACGGGCGTCCTGGGCAGGTCGCTTGTGCCCTCTGGAGCGCGCGACAGGGGCAGGACCGCGGGACCGCTCAGTCCCGTTGGGCGCGGGTGAGGCCCAGGCGAAGCAGGCCCAGGCGTTGCAGCGCTGCGCTCCCGCCGCTCCCCCCGCCTCCTGCTCCCGCGTGCGCGCAGGTGCGTCGTGGACAGAGGCCGGGCAGTGCTGCCGGCCTGGGGCTCGCCGGGGGCGCCCTGCCCAGCGCCGTGGAGAGCGCCGCGCCCTGCCGAGGTGCGCCCTGTCGAGGGCCTGCCCCAGCCCGGGCCGCGGCGGTGCTTACCTCGCTCTGCCGCCTGGCCGCGCTCCCGTCGCTCCTCGCCCGCCGCCCCCAGGGTCGGTGCCCGGGCGCGTTGGGGACCGGCCGGGGTCGTGCGAGGACAGCGGCCGCCCGCGCCGCCTTAATGCTGATGCCGCCCGCGGCCGCGACGCCCGGTGGCCGCCGGGGACCCCCGCCCCAAGGCGGCAGCTGCAGCCCGGAGCCGCGCGACCCCAGCCCGACCTCCCGCGCTGGGCTGTTTGTCCTCACACAAAAGAGAACACTCATATTTTTCTTTTCCCGGCACAGACTTAACACCCGCCCCAGCTCCCCTCCCCCGAGATACCCCCCACCGCACACACGCTTCGCTGAGAACCGCGTTTTCTCTGCACACCCACTTTGTCTAGCCTTTCTCTTCTGTGTAATTCCATAGCTGTATTCGAGGATGTCGGTATAGCTTAGAAAGTTTCATAGAAAGTCAGAAAGCAATTAGAGAGGCCCTTTTATTGGAGTCTAGTTGGTGCCATGGAATCTTTTAAAGCTGAGCCTGAAGGACCGAACACAATCCCATTAAGCCGCCAAAACTCCCACAGTCTTCAATAGAGGTGCTCAATACTTCGACAGACTTTCGCTGGCTCATTGGGAACCGCGGGGTTTCAATTCCTAGTTCCGCAGCACGGCCTTGAACCCCTCATTCCTTCCTTTCTCATCGGAATTTCCATTGGTAAAATGGCTTACAGGGCCGAAGTGAACATAATTAATGTCTGCAAAGCGTTCTGAGGTCTCTGTTTGACAAGTGCTATGAAAACTTCAAGCACTTTACTACAGTAACACCACATCCTGACTGTTTATTTGAATTAAAAAAAAAATATTCCAGCCGGTTTCTAGAAATGTGAGCTTGATTTTTAAACAATTTTTTTGGTGCCTCTCTGGGCTTTAAAATCGATCAGCTAACATTGGGAAAATGGGTCAAAGAAATTATGCTTTGCTGGGAAAAAGATCACGTATGACCAAAGTTTCAGCTTAATTGAATTTTAGTGCCAAATTATAACTCACTGAATAACTGGACTTGGCCGAAGGGGGTGGAGGAGAAGGCCACGAAGGAGGGATAGCCAATTATAATGGAAATACGGCCATCCTGAACTGGGGTGGCCTGGCCACTCTGGAATAATCAGAACTGCAGCTTCCTATGGCAGCGTGGTTCCTAAGAGGTGAGATTCTCAGACTGCGGCTTCTATGTGGGAAACTGGGAGCTGGCCCGTTTGATTTGTGGACTTGGGTTAATATTCTGGCATATTATTTAATGTAACAGGCAACTCTTCTACAGAGCGTAGTTTTTCCTTTGCTATTTTAGAGAGGAACTTCTGTTCTTGCAAATAAAAACTAACTGTTCCTTTAGAAGTCCGTATGTAAAGAAAGCAGGTGTTTTCAAAAAGAAAATAAAGTATTTGAAAAAATAGGTACTTGGTTGTCAAAGCAAAGCACCAGGTTTAGAACAATTAGGATTGTGCTCCTGGTGTGTGATCACAGATGTTCATTTCATTAAATGGAAGTTTGCATTTGAGAGTTTCTGGGTTGGATTTTGGAAAGAAGAATAGGTGATAACTCATAGTTAAGGAATTAGGATCTAGAGCTACTGAAAAAAGTTGGGTTATGAAGCAAATGGACTATTTTCTAAATCTATAAGCTCATTAGAAGTAGCTGTGCAAAAATTGGATATTTATTCCAGACTGCTTTGTGCTAGTCATCCGTTATTTTGAAATTTTTCCCTCAAATTTGCCCCTCTTTCCCTTACTGCCCCTTCTGGACCTGGGGCCACTGAACTCACCTCCTCGGCCTCTGGCTTCTTGGCCTTTGTCCACACCGTGCCCTCGGCCCTTCCACTGTGACTGCATCTCCTTAGCTTGGGGATACCAAGGCCTCTCTTGGTTCAGGTGGTGAGGCAGCAGCCTGGAGACCCCCAAATCAAACCCAGCCCCACCCAGGCATTCTCCAAACCCTGATTGGTCACACTGGTTTCTTCACTGACCCTTTAACAAGCCTTTCTTATTCTTGCCTCTGGATGTCCCTCATACCCTTACCCCTACCGGAAGACCCTTCCCTGCTTCTCTCCATCTGTGCAGATTACAGCTGTCAGTGCTGGCTCCCACCTGGTCAACACTCAGACCCGAGGTCCGGGGAAGGGCCCACCACTTGGGAGCCACGGGAGCCTCGGGGACCCCGTGTGACACTGCATCGTGCTTATTTCTCACGTTGCAGCATGACTGTGGGAACGTTTCTGGTTAGGAGCAAATAAAGGGCGCTCCTGTGGGCAGGTGTCATTTTACACACTTCTCGGGCTCCGTCAGCACCCAGAAACTAGGTCACCCATCAGTCAGTGGGTGCTGATTTATAAATGGGAATCACGTTCAGCAACGTGGGAGGAGAGAAACCCCCACGAAGGCGCCCGTCCACCGCAGTGTGAGCAGCGAGGCAGACGCGCGGCTCTGTGGAACTCCCCGGGACTATCCCTGGACTTCTTCAAATAACATAAAACTGTTTGAATTAAATGGACTCAATTGTTTAAAAAATGATCATGGCTCAGTTCGATTGCGAGAGAAAGCAGGAGCAAACGAATGTAAGCCCATCCAGAATCCAAACAGTTCAGTCTTCATGGGCTCTTTCTGATTTGCCTGAGAAAATGAGCCGATTTTGAGAAATGAGCAAGAACTTGTAATCGTGCTGTGGTGTCTCGGAAGGCTCTGGAAAATGAGGCCTCTGGTGAGTTTTCTACTCACCGTCTCGTGTACGACCCTCTTCTTTGAAGCTGACCTACATCAAGGTAGTCTTGAAAAAATGCCACCTCAGTGATGTCCCTGGGTACTAGAACAGGTGGCGTTATGGCCCCTCCCTCCAGGGAGCCGGCTCATGCTGAATCACGCTGAGAGACTTGCTCTGAAGGGGATGACAAATTCCACTCTTGTCAATAAGCATGTGGTTAAAGTAACCAGATAAAGATGACGCTCACACAGCTACTTTTGAGACTTTTCAGGGAACAAAAAGATTAGCATTTGCTGTGGTAGAGGAAGAAATGAAAACAACTCTCAGGAATTCGAAGAAGGAACATTTGGCATTTAGATTTTTCTGAAAGTGCGTTAGCAATCCAACTATAAGCAAGGTATCATTTCATACCCTTTAATCAAATTAACTGCGTTAGAAGCACCAGCATTTAAAGATGGATTGTGGCTCTCCTGTCAATTGTCTAATCCCAGGAGACCACTCCTGAAAGTCTTTCTTTTCAGCTGAGAAATTGCACTTCCTTTGGAGTATCAAATTCTCGGTTTATACTTGCAAGTAACAGGAAGACAATTGAAAGAAAAAACAGGTATATAAAACCGAGAGCTGGATCTGGAGTACGGCTGGGGAAAAACATTCACGTGGCATGATTTTCAAGCGGTTTCAAAACTTGAATAGCTGTCTTTCTCCCTGAAGGAAACTTAAAAAAAAGAAGGATGGATGGTTTAAACCTTCCTCATCCATGAAATCATTTGACCTTACTGAGTCTCCTCAACTAGGAGCTTCAATCTAACAGAACACTGATTCTTGTCGCATCATTTTTGGACAGTATTTTGATGTTCTGATTGGTTTCAGTGCAATAGCTTAAGAAAATACACAGTTTTGGGGTCCTTTTACCTTGTTCACTAGGTGTACTTCAAGGGGGACAAAAGGAAGCAAAACAGAACTACCTGCCAATATTTTAGATATGTGGTTCAGCTCAGAATTGATGCTGGGGTTTGGGCCAAATGGGTGAACTGGTGCGGTATGCTTGGGTGTTTGTTAAAGACAGCTTTATGTCAAGGCCAGATTTTCCATTTTCAATCCCGAGTATCACTCTCCTTACTCTAGCTTAGGTGGTTTTAAAAATCGTAATTAAAGGCCAGCAGGTGGTGCGGAGGTGAAGGTGGCTGGATCCTGCGTGGTTTGAGTCCTGGACCCAGTGGCTTAAAAAAACAACCTGGGGCATGTGTGTGTGCATGCCCAAAGTCCCAAGAGGAGAATAGAGAAGGGATTGTGGTGTGGCAGTCTTGGGGGATGGTGATTTCTCAATTTCCCTCTCTCTTTCTCTATGTCTCTCTGGTGAGTGCATGTACCCTATACCAAAATAGATAGAAAGAAAAAAATGAAGAGAGAAAAAAAGAAAAGAGTATTGTAATTAGATGCCAAGCCCCCTGCTTACTATCTTTGGGGGGGTGAGTGTTTTTCAGAAATAGATTTTTTTTTCCTTTCAGATTTTACAAAGGTAATAGAGCCTAGAGACGGGAGATATGGACTTCTCTAGTCCAGGAATAGTCCTTTACCTGATGCAGGGACACTTGGGCACGTGGACAGTGACCATATGACAAGTTGGCTATATGTGCAGTAAAATGGAAACTATAAATATCCTGTGTCCAGGTAGTGTACTAAATTTACAAAACAACTTTTGGCTTTCAGAGCTTGTTTGACTTTTGGATTTGTGGATAAGGGTTGTGGACCTGGATTTCAGTATCTCTCTTCCAAAAAAAAGAGAAAAAGAAAGCATTGCTTCCAAGTGCCTTCAAGATCCTTTCTACTGGTCTTTCAGTTGTAGCTCTGGTGTTTATTATTTGATTAAAGAATGCATATATGTATCAGATAGTTTATGAAACACCGGGGGCTAAAGACCGCACTTCAGTGTATTAAACATGCGACATTCCGCAACTAATTTCCATGTGTCTGGTCTACTCTAGGTGCAGGAGGCAACCCGACCACTGGACAGAATACCAGGGGTGGTGGGTGACCTCTAATGGCCATGTCTTGCCCCTCCCCTGCCAGGAGTGTCTCCTGAGCTTAAAAAAAAAAAAAAAAAAAAAAAAAAAAAAATTGGAAGTGCTTTCATTTGACTCTGACATTTAGAACCAAAATAAACTGCACGTGACAGATAGAACCTAAGGTCCCGAGAGGTCCTTATAACACTGAACGTTAGCCAGCAGCATGTGGCTGGGATGAGGGCAGGGGGTCAGGTTACATGGCCTCTACAGTCCCATCTAGTCTTCTTCTTCTTCTTTTTTTAAAAATGATTTCTTATTTACATTTAATCGTTGTACATCACTACAGCACACGATATAGTTTTTCAAAGTGTGCATGCAGTATATGACAGTCAAATCAAGGATATCATATACATCATTTTCAATGTAGAACTTTACATTCTTATGTCTGTTAAGTATTGGCTTGTCAGAAAAGTCATGATGCATTTTTGCATAGAAAAACTATGTCATGACTTTTCTCACAATCCAATAGTTCTTTCTTGAACTCCTCCCATCCAACATCTACTATCCACGCTCTTTCTGTACAGTTTTTGGTGTCTACACTTGTTCTCCCTATTATTATATCTTCGGATATTTCAATTTTTGCTATAGTGTGCAGGCATGTGGTATATACTGAGTAGAGATATACAGTGTTTGTCTTTCATAGTCTGGCTCACTTTGCTTAGCAATAAATCACCTATATTCATCTGCTTTGAATCAAATGACCGGGTCTCATTGTTCTTTATGGCTGAGTAGTATTCCACAGAGCATATGTGCCACAGGTTTTCAATCCAGTCATCACATCTTGGGTATTTAGTTTGATTTCACGTCTTTTTTTTTTTTTTTTTTTTTTGAGAGGTTTTTGCTATAGGGCACATGCGCTCGCCAGACAGACAGAGAGAGACAGAGAGATAGAAAGCGAGAAATCACCCCCAGGGGGGATGGCCACGCCGTAATCCCTTCTCCTCCATTCTCCTCTCGGGATCTCGGGATCTTGGGCACACACGCACACACGCCCGGCGTGAGTTTTAAGCCACCGGGTCCGGGACGCGAACTGCGGTCGACTACGTGGGAGTCCAGCGACATAGCCATTATGCTAACTGCTGGTCCCTCATGTCTTAATAATTGTGAAAATGCTGCAATAAACATAGACGTGCAATTATTTTTCTGACTATTTTCTTATCCTTTGGGTAGATACCAAGGAGCAGGATTTTGGGTCATATAGCAGTTCTATTTATATATTTTTAAGGAACCTCCATATTGTGTTCTATAGTGGCTGTACCAATTTATATTCTGACTAGCAGTGTAGGAAGCTTCCCTTTTTACCACAGACTCACTAGCACTTGTTGGTCTTTAGTTTCTTGATCAAAGTGACTTTTACTGAAGTTAAGTAGTATCTCACTTTGGTTTGTTATTTGCATTCCCTTATGATAAAAGACATTGAACATTTTTTTCATACATATTTTGGCCACTTATATGTCTTCCTTACAAAGTTGTCTGTTTAGCTCATTTGCCCATTTAAAAATTGTATCCAGAATTGACCCAGTGAGCCTGCATGACCTGTACAAGGTTCAAATGATATCAACTCTTTCAGGAGATAGAAACATTTTGGGTAAAAATTGTGAGCATTCTAATTTAAGTGGAACTATGAAGTATATTTTGATTATCAGAGAGATTTCCAATTTATTGTAATGATCACGTGTTTGAATTTGATGGAGTTTTTAAAAATTCTTTTATTTCTTTCTTCCATGAGAGAGACAGAAAGAGAGAGAGAAAGACAGAGATGGAAAGAGGCACCCCCTCTAGGATCTCCATGCCATGACTCACCTGGTATCAGCCAGCCCAGATCACGGGCACACATGGAAACAACCTAGAGAGGGAGGCCTCGGGCTGCAAATCGCAAGCTTTCCCATGTGGGGCCAGTGGTGTTATTGCTGTGTCATTAACTGGCCCATGACCAGGTTTTATAGTGTACGTATGAGCAAGTGAAATGCGCACAGGTGGCACACACTGTCCAGAGATGTCAGATTTTCTTCACTAGGTTTTACGTTGTGTTGGACATGGTGCTTGATCTCCATGATGGCACTTCTAACATTGAAGTAGAAGATGTGGAGAAAGAGGATTCCCTATGCCCATGTTTGGCTTTGCACTCGACTTCTCAGGAATCCATCTAGCGCTCAGAAGAAAACAGTCCATTTTGAGAATGTGCATTTGGGGCATCCTGAGAATAACTGGGGGACCTAGGAGTACACATCTGAAGGCATTCGGCCCCTCACAGTCACGGATGGGACTGAGGCTTGGAGGCTGGCCTCCCCTGTGTTTGGAAGAGCCAGGGGAGAATAGAAGCCACGGGTAACTCCTAGGACAATGTGGGGAGAGAAAGCTCTGGAGAGTGCCGTCTGGTGTGGACTTTGGAGCTGCTGAGAGTAGCAGGAAGGCCCTTTCAGCGGCAGTGAAGTGGCGTGCCTCCTCATCTCTCTCCCACAGACCTGGAGACGTGTGACTGGGTCATGAACAGAAGTGCACCTTGAAGGATTGCCTGACCACAGAAAGGTGGGAAGCTCAGGCAGTGAACCTCAGCCTCTGTGGCAGACGGAGCTTGTGCCATTTTCATCCAACCTTCCTCCTACTACATGTCACGCCTGTCCCTTTTCAGCCAAGGGTCTCAGGGTGTCGTACGGAGCTTTTGGCACAGTAAGTATCTATTTAATTTTACATGATTAAAACCAGGGGAAGGCGAGAGGAAAAAGGAGGACAGAGGATTGCAGTGCGGCCATCCACCCTAGAAGGTGATTTCTCAGTTTTTGCCTCTCTGCCTGTGTCTCCGACAAGCACACATGCCCTATAGAAAAAATCTCTCAATAAAACAAAACAACTCGGGGGAAGGTCCAGGCACGAAGGGAGCAGGAGCCAAGAGAGGGCAGGGGCCATGAGGGATGGCGACTACAGGCACTGTGCAGGTGAGGCAGTTAGTCCCCGGCTTAATAGTGGCAGTGGTGTAGGACAGAGAAGGGTCACACATTGGGTACATGCATGCCCGGCCAGGTGGGGGAGTCTAGAAACGCACCCTTAGGGCGGTGGTACCTGAGATGGATCTGATGGGTGAGTTGGCATCAGTCAGGAGGAAGGGAAGTCACAGGGCAATGGGGAATGGCCATCAAGGGCAGGGACAGCCCCGAGGGAGAGCTGGGGCGCTGGGTTCCACTTGTCCACCGTGAGGCCCAAGATCCTGAGCCCTACCTCTCCATGAGAAGCAAATGAGGCGATCTCTTTCTGCCCAGCCGTCTTTCCCTAACACTGACTGTGCTGCAGCGGGTAAGTGCAGTCCTGCAGGCTTCGGTAGGTACTCCCAGCAGAGAAACGCGGATGGACTGCGTCCCGACCTTCTGCGTATACAGAGGTATGAAGGCTTTGCTTTCTAGACTTCTTGGGTTTTGTTCAGGATTCTCTGTGTCAGTACTGGCTTTAACTCATTTATTTATTTATTATTTATTTATTTTTTTGGCATTAACTCATTTATTAAAGAAACATCCATTGATGTCAACAGGCTCGGCGCACGGGCCGGGCCCCAGGTACGAGGCAGGCATTGCTGCAGTCAGACTTACACTCTGAGGGGAAGGCTTTAGCAGCAGCAGCGTGTGAGGTAACGTGTTAATGGCTGTTGTTTTGGCAGCTCAGGGGCCTTCCCTGGGAGCCCTGCTGTGCGCTCCCTGCCATGTGAGGTGTTGGAAGTGTGCAAGGGCCCGACTGGGCAGGGTCATCCGTGTCATCAGTGGTAGAAGTTTGGGGGCACATGGGTTGGAGGGGATCGTGTTTGAGGCATGAGATAGACTAGGAAGATGTCCCCAAAGACAGTGAACCCTGATGGGGCTGGGGTGAGGGTGAGAGGCAGTGGCAAGGAGTGGAGGCAGCAATGAGGGTGGAGAGTACCATGGGCACCCAGCAGCCGGGCCTGGCTCCTCCTGGGGCTTGGCTGTGGTTGTTGGGTCACACGTTCCTAGACAGGAGCTCGAATGTCCGTCGGAGATGCTTCACTGCATGGAGTCCACATTTCATGTGCGATCTTCCATGACACTGGAAGAATTCCCAAGCACCTCCTGGGTAGTTGTATGGGTATCAGAGTAGCCTCCTGTTGAGTAAAGACTTGCAGTATGGAACACCAGGAAGTGGGTGGGGCTCAGTGATCAGCTTCCTCCTGGGGTTGCTCCACAGGAGCTGCTCACCTCCTGCAGGCCCGCTTTGCTCAGGTGGGCAGGTCTGGCCTGTCGGAGCTGGGTCTTTGCATTTCATTCCTGGGGCTCTGAGGGGTGGGGGGCAGACCACAGCAAGGAAGCTCCCTCCCTCCCACATGGGTGCCAGCTGGGCTGTGAGTCAGGTGGCAGCTTCGGAGTTTTCTTGTAGGTGCCATACTTTTTTTCCTTCTTGGAGGATGTGGGTCCCAGCAGTGGCTGAAGCAGCCCATCAGAATGGCTTGACTTCCCTACAGACATTTCACCTTCTAAGACCCGGAAAGTTGACTGTCTACACAATGGAATTGATTTCTGGGCTCAGGCAAATACTTCTTCTTCTTCTTCTTCTTTTTTTTTTTTTTTTTTTTTGAGAACAACCAGTTAGTAATTAGTTGTTCAATTCAACTTTTTTTTTTTTTTTTCTTTCTTCTTCTTTTTCTTCAAAAATGTTTTTTAAAAATGTGGTAGAATTTTTTTTTTTTTTTTCCTGGGCAAATTCTTAGAATTTAATTGCACTTAAAAATTGTGGAGCCTGTCAGAGTAAATTGCAGATAGAAAGCTAGTCCTGTGACTGTCACCGTTGTCAAGCTTCTTAGATAAAGTTGTGGGAAGGACAATTTAAGTCTACACGGTGAACCACACTTATATCAGTATTCAGCACAGAGCTCGTCATGTTGGAAGAGAAATACCCGTTAGCAGCCATGATGTTTGTGGAATCAGACTTGGATTTAAAAATGATCCCAAAATTTGCCCCTGAAAAGAAAAGGAGAAATGTCTATCCCACTGGTTTTAAGTTAAAACAGTGACATTAAATCTGTAAAGAAAAATTTTGAAAAGACCAAAATAGTTTTTATAATTTATTAAGAGTAGTAAAGCATAAACAATAATACTAGCTTCATGCAAAATTGCATCTGCCGTTTGGCTCCAATTCCTGTGTACTGCTGGGAGCAGACGAGGATTGTTGTATGTGACGAATAGCTAGAGCCTTCTCTGACTGTGAGTGAAGGGCCCACCTTTAGGATCTGAAAAGCTCAAGCAGTTTTATTTTTTTCACCCCAGTAAACACTTTCACCCTTTGCTCTTCCATTTTTGATAAGTGAGCTTCTGGTGATGAACTGACTTATCTTTGTGGAAAGTAGAACGTGGGACAGCAGGTGGTGTGGTGGTGAAGGCGGCTGGGTCCCACACGGCCTACTGTGCAGTTCAAGTCCCAGACCAGTGGATTCCAAAACACACTGGGCATGTGTGTGTGCCTGCCCCAAATCCAGAGAGGAGAACGGAGGAGAAGGGGCTGTGGCATGGCCATGTCCCCCGAGGGGTGATTTCTCACTCTCCCCTCTCTTGCTGTCTCTCTCAGGTGAGTGCACATGCCCTATAGCAAACTTAAAAAAATAAAAAGTAGAATATTATAGCAGGTGCATCTTGTCTGTATAACCAAGCTGAGGGACGAGAGGGTGTCTGGTATTTTAGGCTACCTCAGGAAGCCCAGTCCTCATGTCCATCAATAATGGATCTCTACTAAATGATTATTGATTAGAAAGGATGGTAAGTATCCATAGTTACTCTATTGTTTGAAGCCATTTTGAAGTCAGCCGCATTATGTCTCTCCATTATGTCTTCGTAATTTATATGTGTTTTTAATATTATGATTTCTTGTTTACATTTCATCATTGTTCAGCTCTATAGCGGATAATACGGTTTTTCAAAGCATGCATGCAGCACGTGACAATCAAATCCAGGCTATTACCATATACAGAATTTTCAACAGAGAACCTTACATTCTCGTGTCAAGTGTTTCTTCCCTGAGCCCCTCCCACCGACCCTCTGCTACCCAACCCCTTCCTAGGGTCTCTGGCATCTATACCTGCCCCCTCCTCTTAGATGTGTTTTCATATAGTTTCATACATATCAGGATGGTGGGGAAAACATTATCCTTATGTGAAAGTATCAACTCGTTCCTACTTTTTGGCATGCTGAAGAAGCTGAGTGAAATAAATAACAGGTTGCTAAGTTGTTGGAACTTTCAGGAGAAAGCTTCTCAACAAGCATATAAATAGAGCTGAGGAGCTGGAAGGTTGGCTTCCAGAACGAGGCCGTCTCAGGTCCGGCTCTGTCTGCAGCTCTGCGCCGTGTTGTGCAAGGCACGTGATCTCTCTGCGTCTTCGTTTCCTTGTCTGCGAAAGTCTGGGCATCAGTGTCTGCTGTGTGGTCACCGTCAGGATCACCAACAACTTAGGCAAAATACTTAGCACAGTAGCTGGTTCTTAGCTAAGTTTTCTGACAATACAATCGACACTTAAAGAGAAAACAGATTTGCAAAAACAAAATGATAAAAATTAAGGTGGCTGCGTCTTTATCTTCTCAGCCATGTCCTATGTATTTTTCAAAGGGCACGTTAAGAGCAGTAGCCAATCTCCTGTTACTGTGATTATGTACAGCTTCATATCCAAGTCCTGAAGAGATATAAAAATTAGTTGCCCATGGATGTTATTACATTAGTATGAGGGACATACACACACATGTTGTGTGTGTGTATTGCACATGCACACACCACGTCCAGGTGCTTTATAAATTTTACAAGCTGTCACATGACAGCACAGGGCTGAGGTTAGCCCCTTACCTGCTCTGGAGCAGAGGAGGCTACAGCAACTTTTGCTTGGACTGCTCTTCCATGAGCGCAGGTGAGCGGACCATCACAACCGCTGTTGACACAGAACACCCTCGTGTGTCCATCTGTTGGCTGCAGAAGTGTGGGGCGCTGTGGAGGACAGGCTCAGGGAATGGGGATCGCACAGCTCCGCCAGCTTCCAGTGGCCACTGGGGTGTGGGAGTAAGGCTTTCTTCCTCTTCCTCATGGTAAGAATGGGCAGCCAGGGCCCCAGAGCCGGCCAGTTCCCCAGGTCTACCTTGCAGGTGGTGTCCTGATGCCAGGCTAGTCGCCTGCGAGTGAGGAGGAGCAAGGGGAAAGGATAGGGGTGAGGTCCACAGGGAGCCTCTGGTGGATCTGGCTCAGCCCCTGGCCTTGGGTAAGCCTTGGAACTTTCCAAAGTCTTTCTCCCCTTTTGTCTGAAAATTGGCTAATGTCACCGAGATTAGCCACCGGAAGTGCTGCCCCTGCTCAGAAGCAGGCTAGCTGATGGAGGCCGCTTGGGGTAATAACACCACGTCCTGGCTGGAAGGGAAGCGATAGCTTTCTGTGGTGGTTTACTTCAATAAGTGCCCAGGCAGACTGAACGCTAGAATGCTTGATATGAGTCGTCGGTAATGTCAGCCAGCATGCCTTGTCCAGTCTGCCTTCTATGGATCTGTTTTGCTGAGTACGCTGGTTTTCACGGAGCTTGTTTTCTGCCTCGCAGTTATCTCCATGTTAGAGAGGAGAGGAGGGCAGTTTGCACCATGAGCTGCCTCTCCACATAAAGGCTCTGGCCTCTATGTTAGATCAGAGCTGAGAATGCTTTTCTTTAAATCCAGGGGTTGCCTACCAGCTCATTCTGGATAATTGAGCCAAGTCGTATTGTAGATGTTGAGGGACTTTACCAACACTCGAATAAGATGAGTCCTAAAGTATCTTACATATGTAGTATTTTGAAAATGAATAAAATATATTATTAGTTCATGTTCAAACTATAAAGTTCGGTCTGACTCTGTCTACTAACAACCTTTTGATGACATGATGATTTAGTAACAAGTATTTAGGGTCGGGCCCGCAAATGTAAATTGATTTGCATAAAACACCCTTAATTATTGGTGGTTTGGCTTAATCTGGATAGTATTTAAAACTGGTTTGTGTAGACAGAGTCTAAATGTGTGTCTTGTTTATGAAAAGACAGTGTTTTTGATTGCAGTTCTGAGTAAAGATTATGTAATATATTATTATAAAATTGCTTAAATATTTTTCCTCTGTAAGAACCTCATGGTAAATTCTCCTGCAATTCTATACGTGTCTCCAATTACTTGTCTTGAAGCTACAGGAATTTAATGACAGGGGCTAATGTCAGTTGCAGGCTGTTTATGATGCCGTTCCAAGTCCTTTGCCTGTGTTACCTCATTTATTCTCAGTATCAGTCTGGTGAAATAGGTACTGTTATTATGCCTGTCTTTTTTGTAATTACCAGAGAGAGAGAGAGAGAGAGAGAGAGAGAGAGAGAGAGGAAGTAAGCACCCCCGGGGGTACATGGTCAATCCCTTCTTCTGTAAACACACATGCTTGCAGTATGTTTTTCAAGCTTCTGGGGCTGGAATTTGAAACACGGTTGGTTGTGTGGGATCTGGCTCCTTTAACCACTAGGTGATGGTTCTGGCCTTACTAAGGCCTTCTCACAGATGAGGAAACTGCAGATAAGTGAGCGTACGTACTTCATCCCAGGGCAAGGGAGGCTCTGACCAGATGTCAGAATTTAAGAGCTGTGTGCTTTGTGACCATGTAATGCTGCTGCTTCCTATTCAGAGGCTCGTGGGGATTTTTAATCTTTAGTGACAGCTTCTTATTGGATGACAAACTATGTAATCATAAATATGAATGGACATAATTAAGACTATTGGGCAGATTTCGCAATCGCAAGGATTTTGAACTTCTGTGCTGTAATAGGCAGCTGGTTACAGCAGGGGGACGTGGAAATGTTCATCCAGTTTGAATAAAATCACTGCACGGCGATCAGAGATGTTTCCAAATTGCATCTGCCTTGTGAAATGTTAAGGGAGAACGAATGCAGTGCTGTAATACAGACTTCACGTGCAGTACCCATTATTAACTAGTAGTTAACGGGAGAGTTTAGGAACACAATGATACTTTAAAAAAAGAAAATCCAGCATTCGTCGAGCTTCTCTCATGGGCTGGGTGCTGAGATAAAAGGGAGAGTCTTCTTTCAGGAGCTCATAGACTGGTCTGGAGGGAAACGAGAACAACATCAAGTGATAATAAAAATATTTCTGGGTGGTCCTTAAGAGAGTTATAAATGCAAACGTGATACAGTGGAGGTGTAAAAAGGGGACAATTTCTGATGATTATCTGGAGTAAGTTAAACGTTAACTTGAAGAATCGTAGTAAAGAACAGTGATACTTAATGAAATATTGATTGGGGAGCGCTATTGAAACTGGAACTGGTCCCTAAGACTTCCTTACCCAATCTTGAACAAGACAGACCAATAGACCTCCTAGTGAGTAATGGTGTGAACGTTTCTGCCCTTTGTGTATTTCAACTTGCTTGATTTATTGGTTAAGTGAAGTCACACACGATCAAACGTTCTTGACAGGAATTACCCCATCCATTTACGTGAAGGGAACCCCAACAATCTGTGCAGGCAGAGGATGGGCGAGGAAGAAGAGACTCCTAGACTCGGGGTCAGTCTCATTGGGGCACCTGACGCATCTGTGCTCATTTCGGAGTAGAAGAGATACGCCTCCAGTGGAAGGCGAGGACCCCGCTCTCACCCGGCCCTCCAGGTTCATGGCACAGCCGCCAGGTGTGACGTGCAGACTCTGGCTGTTTCTCCAGCTGGGACATGAAATACACGCGCGAGAGCAATTACACACTCCGGGGAAGAGGCCAGCATGTCCTTGCTACTGCTGGTCTTTGTGTGTGTTTCATGAAACCATCACCTCCTACTGTGGATGCCATGAAGGCAGCTGCCGGTGGCAGGACAAACTTCTTGTGGCCACAGGGGGGCCCATGCCCTTGCCTGTCCTGGCATGTTTTCGCGGCATTCCCAGAGCTTCACCAGAGTCTGGGGATGTTATGGGTGCTCGGGAATGTGTGATGCTCAAGTGACTTAATGATGGACAGAGGTGAACCTAGAATGGAAACTAGTCGATAGAGAAGTGCCTCTTAGGCAGTAGAATAACACACATGAGGTGAGCACGGAGCGGTTCGTGGTGGTATTTAATGGTGCAGGCCCCTTGGAGCCTTTCCCAGGGTCTTGAACAGCTGAAGAGGGATAAGAAGACTCAAGGAGGAATTTCAGAGAACACAAGACAAACTCAAGCATAAAAATCAAATCAAATATTCAAGGGTGAGGTGGCGATGTAGAGGTGACACAGCTGGACCTGCACAGGAGAAGTCCCCAGGTTACACCCCGGGCCTCCCTGTGCATGCCTGTGATCTGGGGCTGGCTGAGCCTGGCGTGGGTCATGGCATGAGGACCCCAATAGGAATGCTTCTAAAGCTCGCAGTCTATCTCTCGCTCTCTCATAGAAGAAATAAATAAACACACTTAAGAAAACACTTGAGAAATTCAGTAGCACCAGTGTCTGCAGTCGACGGAGGACCCACTGGAAGGGCACTCGCCGGGGACTTCAAGCAGCATTCACATTTCAGAAGTAATCGGAGTCGTTTCCAATTTGGAAATTGGAGAGAGAAGGACTTTCCTTTCCTTTTATTTATTTATTTTCTTACAGGACAGTTTCCTGTGATAAACTCTTTGAGTGAGAGGTTCATTTGGCACACACTTGTTGAAAAACCCAGAGGGAACAGTGAATGTTCCTTAAGGATGGCAATACCAGACTATGGGAGTTACTTTGAAAGATCTTAAGAAGGTGGCAGAATTACATAATTATTCACACTCATAAGAAATGAAAATACCTCTTCCAAACATGAAGTTGTGAGCTATCACAGACAGCGAATTCTAGACTTGCAGGGGCGTGTGCATCGTTTTCTCTCCCACACAGAAACCCACACCGTGGTGTCTGGGCTGCGCTGGCCTGGCGGGTGCAGAGGGGGAGACTCTGGGCTGCAAGGCCAAAGCTCCCACCTAGGGAGCCTTGGGCCAGTAGGGTGTTGGCAAAGCACATACTGGAGAAGCCAGTGGTGGCTCTTGGGGAGAGGCAGTCCCTACCGGACACACGGGGGCCACAGAGGTCCCTGCTCGCCCATGCACGGCCACCTGTGTGAGGCTCAAAACAACCAGGCACACCCTGAAGTAAAGGCGTCAGGTGATGAGGGGGCCGAGGGGTGGAGAAGTGGTCACATGAGCTCAAGGAGCCTGTGGCTCTGGACGGGTGCCTCTGTGTGCTCACCGTGTTTGGGTATAACTTTGAAAATCACAGCATCTAACTAGACCCACTTAAAAACGTTTATTTAATCCATGAGGGATACGGCCAGAGAGAGAGAGAAAGACAGCAGCCAAAAGGGGTCTTCATGCCCCGATCCATCCCCAGCTTCAGCCAGCCTGGGTCTCTGGCACAGGGGCTGGCGTACTCAGGGAGGCCTCCCGTCCCAAGCTCGTCGCCTTCCCCGTGGGCCAGCCTCTTAGAGCCTCGTGTTTTACTGTGTGCCACTGTCAGGCCCCAAGACTTGTTTTTAAAAATGGATGTTAACTTGTTCCCAATCCATGGCAGCTGCCTTCGGGGGTGGAGCAAGCACTGCTGTCTGGCCATGTTGTAAGGACCCTCCTGCCTCAGCTCTGTGAGGCCCTGAGGGTGCCATGGTGGAGTGGGGGGTGCTTGCCGTGAGGAGCTTACACGTGGGCAGTTAGGTAGGTGAGCTGTGGGTAGCACTTGGTACTGGTGAAGGAGGTGCAGGTAGGGTGAGCGCCCAGAGGCAGTGGAGGAGGCCGAGTCCTGGGGTGCAGAATGGCTGTGAGCGAAGGGGATGGAAGGAGGAGTCTGAGCACAGGTGAGGAGGGACCTCAGGAGTGGAAGGCTGCAGAGGCAGTGGGGACTGGAACCTGTGGCAGCCTTCGTTGCTGTCCTGGCTGTGGGGAGTTGTGGACTGGCCAGCAGGAGTGGTGACTCCGTAGTATTGGAGAGACAGGGCTGCAGGGTCAGACTAAGGGCCCAAGCTAGCCAGAGACCCTCAGCAGCTACAGCGAGAGGTGCAAGGGCCTGGAGGTTAACGTAGAGAGATACTGAGGACGTGGCCTGGGCAGGGCCCAGAGGGAAGGGCGAGGACCCAGGGCACCTGGCAGGCTGCCTGCGTGGAGCCACAGGTGTGCAGCAGCCCGTCTCAGTGCGGGACTACCGCCGGGGAAGTAAGGAGCTGCTGGTGGACAAGGCCAGCCAGCAGGCCCTGCGGTGGGACTGGACTCGGAGGAAAGGCATTTGAGCAAGTTGGGGAGCTGAGGCAGCAGTGGGCTGGGGAGGAGGGGGCCATGGGAGGGCCCCAGATAATTTCAGCTTCTAGGAGTGGCCCGGGAATGGGGGAGTGAATGGCCGTCAGTGTCTGTACTGCAGGCCAGAACAGGAAGCCCACAGAGACCTCAGAGCGTCCGGGGATGGAAAGCCTGGGAATCCTCTCAGTGAGAGGTGTGGGCCGCCATCGCCACAGCAGTTCCCCAGAGGGAAGCCCCACGGCATGGGCTGCAGCCTGGGAGGTGGAAGAGGCAGATTGCCCAGGACAGAGGCCATGATGTGTGCAGGGCCCACCTCGTGCTTGGTGTTTGTGAGAGCCCAATTCATGTATTTTAATTGGAAATATTTCCCTCTATGTCTGCAGACCTTCATTCGCATACTCATTCACAAATAGTACCTTACTTCAGTTTTTTTTTTTTTTTTTAATTTTTGTTTTCTTTTGAGAAAAGGTTTTTGCTATAGGGCACATGTGCTCGCCAGACAGAGAGAGACAGAGAGACAGAAAGCGAGAAGTCACCTACCAGGAGGGATGGCCATGCCACAACCCCTTGTCCTCCATTCTCCTCTCAGGATTTTGGGCATTCATGCACACGCACCCAGCATGTTTCAAGCCACTGGGTCTAGGACGTGAACCACGGTTAACTATATGGGAGTCCAGGATGTAACCGTTACGTCATCTGTTGGTCCCAGCCTCACTACATTTTTATAAAAGCATATAACCTTTGGGAACAGCAGTTGGTGTAATGGCTATGTCGCTGGACTTCCATGTAGTCGACTGCGGTTGGAGTCTTGGACACAGAGGCTTAAACTCACGCCAGGCGCCTCTGCATGCCCAAGATCCCGAGAGGAGAAAGGAGGAGAAGGGATTGTGGCATGGCCCTCGCCCCGGGGGGTGATTTCTCGCTTTCTGTCTCTCTGTCTCTTTCTGGTGAGTGCACACGCCCTATAGCAAAAACCTCTCCAAAAATAAAATAAAATAAAATAAAAGGTGTATAATCTTGAAGTAGGAAACCGGCTTACGGACTGGGGAGGAGCAAGGTCCACCCCAGGTCTATGCAGTGTTCTTCCCACTCTCCCCATTGGCCTTCGTAAAGTCCCTCCTCACAGAAGGAGTCTTCACTTGAGGTTGTATGTTAACCTCTGGAGACATGAAATTCCCTCCACACTCTTGCACACCTACTGTGTTTCAGAAACACGGGGGTGGTGTTGGAGGCCGCCTGTGGGAGCACTCGTCCCGGGTCTTTGTTTAACGGCATAGACACGAGATAAGAGCATATTCTCAGAAGAACTGGTTCTCTAAGGGTAGGTAGGACCCAAGGAGCCTCAGTAGTACCTTGTCTGTAGAGCAACCCTTTTAAGGGACCAGAGGACTATGAGAATTGTGACAGTAAAACAGTTATTGCAGGAATAAGTGTGGTGTCTTCGATAAACCCCCCATGGAGAAGCAACTAGCCTTGTGCCATAGTGACTGCGGCAGCCAAGGGGTTAAATAACAAATAACTGCCTTTATTTAGATTGGAGCATTTCTGGCAATTTTTTTTCTAGATTTCTTTCTTTCTTTTTTTTTGCCACAGTATTGGATGTGACAGCTTCTGTTTGCTCACACTTGTCTCTCTTTCAAAATTCTCATATCAGCAGTAAAAGCTATTTCTTTTTCCTGTAACATCTTGAGCTTGGAACCCAACGATGGGAGAAATTGCTCCTGCATTGCTTGACATTATAAGATTCTGCCTAGTCTGGGGGGAGAAAACCAGAGTAATTTCGATCTCAAGGTACTGAGGACTTAGTAGACAGGTCATGTGCAGGATTATTGCAGATTAGTCATCCATGAAAGTGATTTTACCGTGGGGGAGGCTCTGCTATAGAAAACGCTGGGCTCCGCGGCCTGTCCGGGCCCGGGGAGGATGATCCGAGGTGAAGGTCCAGCCCTAACAGGCTCCAGTTGGGAAGTGGAGAGTCTTGCGGATGCTCAGACCTTCCTGATTCACTGTTAGGGAGGCCGTGACAAGCCAAGGGTAAGCCAGGCTGCCTTCATCGTGAAACTAAGTGAAGTGTCACCGTCACCTGGGACCCTTGCAGTTCTGAACACATGTGCACTGGCGTGCAGAGGGCTTCGTTGAGGTAGGCAGCAGGTCTAGCTACTGGTTACTCGTGTGCGTGGCGAGGTCAGGGAAGAATCCTCGTCTCAACTCTGCGAGATCATTAATAGATTATGAGCAAACTAGAATTTGTTGGCTAATCAGTTCAAAAAGGATTTGGAAAAGCAATGTTCTGTTTCCTGCCGCTTGCTTATAGCAGTGAGTTTGCAGTCTTTTCCAGTCCCCTTCGCTCTCCTTACACCTCTGCTCTGCATTTCTGCGTGTTCACCTTTTGGCCACCGATTTCCAAGTAAGGGCACACTTCGTGTGAGCGGCTACTCAGAAGTCTTCACTCCCTGCGTCTTCTGGGGAGGGGGTGGACTGCATTCTGCGATTTTTTGGGCGGGGGGGGGGGGGGGGGCAACCACTGGGCCCAGGCTGTGTCAACCGGCTGGTATGTCCTCAGCTTTCTGTGCCTACGGCTGTGAGCGCAGTCTTGCCACTCTAAAGAGGACACTGGGAGCCAGATGCCAGTGGGATTCTGTAATGTGGGCTGCAGTGTAAACTGCGGGAGGGTTGAACTGAGGACTGTTCTAGAAAAACCTGTAAGTAATTAAGTTTTCCCTCCAGCAAGGTAAGAGCTGGGTCTGAAGTGTGCTAGTACAACAGAGTGAAACCTTCGTTGGTGGTTATGCTATTTCCTCCCCTCTTTTAAAATGTAAGTAAATAAAGAACCCTACCAAGATGAAAAATCTCTCCTATCGCCTTACTGACCCAAGGAGAATAAAAGAAAAGAGGTAGCCATCACTGGCTGCATGTTTTAAATCGCTGAGGTCAGGACGAAACTGAGATTACCCTGCTTCAGCAATTCCCAAACACGTTCCAGGGAATATGTTTCATGGGGGGAGGGAGAGTGAGACAGATTTCATGGCCAACTCCGTTGCAGAAATCTTGCGTGTTATTTCCCCTCCTCTGGAGATTCACAAAGCACTTCAGTGTATTAGAAGAAGGCCTCCTGCCTTTGTTCAAGCCCGCACTTCCTCGTCCCGTGTGACCACAGAGCCCTTTCTCACGGGCACCTGCTCATCTTACAGAGTGCTACTCGCAGCATCCACAATGGAAATGCCACCCACCAAGAGCGCGCCCCCCACCCTGGCCTCCCCTACGCTTGCTTCATAGCACCTCATTCATGTCTGTGTGAAGTGTGCTTTGCGCTTGCACGATAAATCGCACACTTGTTGAGGACACTTCTGCTTTCTTGTTAGTTTGCCGAAACCTTGTTGTGCTGTGGGCTGTGGAAGGACCCGGGAGCATTGTGGGGCTTGCCCTTAGTGAGGAGGTTAGAAATGCAGGTCTGAGAAGTTGGGGAGATGGAAATCCTCGCAGAGCTGGCCTGACTCCATGGCTCTCCCCTGGGTTTCAGTGGGAAGCAGGCGCCTTCAGTAGATCTGTCTCGCTTTGCACTTGCAGGAATACAGACTACAGAAAACGTTATCTATCAGTTAGGGTAAGGACTCAGGGATGGACGTGGCTCTGAGCAGACGCAGGAGTAGCTGACCAGCAGAGCTGGGGGCTGTGAGGGCTGAGCGCTGGGCGTGGAGGGGCCTGGCCAGCTCAGTCTTCACGATCACAAGCACTCAGTGAGTGCCATGGTCTGCAGGGCGATTCAGGGCCAGCACCAGGAGGGGGTCTGGCCAGACAGGGCCATGGCTCAGCCTCCTGGGAAGAGCGTGGACTTTGGACTCCAGCAATCATGGCTCTGCGTAGCAGAGGCTCCTCGTTTTAGTCCCTTATCTTTGACCAGCCTCTTGCCAAGAATATTTATTTTTAAAGTTTATTAAATTTTTATAAATTAAAGATTTATATTAAATATTTTGAAACGATTATTTTCTAGAATAATTATTAAAATTATTATATTTAAGAAAATTTAAATAATTATTAATTTAATTTATTATTATTATTAATATTATTTTAATTTGACCAGGGAGAGGCAGAGGGAGGGCGAGAGAGGGGAAATGAGAAAGCTAGCTGCAGCTCTGAGACTTGAACTGCTGTTGGCCATGTGGGAGTCTGGTGCCTCAATCACCATGCCACTTGCTGGCCCCCAAAATCATTGTAATTTTTAAAAAAGTGATTTATGTGCGTGTGGGGTGTAGAGACAGGCACTCCCAAGGGGGTCTTCCTGCTGCTGTCCACTCCCAGCCTCACCAGCCGGGGTGACAGGCGTGTGCACTGGGTCTACGAGGAGGCCTGGGCCTTCCATGTGGCTTCAGCCTCGCAGGGTGTGGCATCACCACTGGATCCTTGCAGCTGGCCTAAACGTTCATTTTAATAATGCCTTTTTCATAAAGTAATTTAACCACGTTAAGTGTTCATTCAGAAAAAATTGCTGGAGGACGTGTGTACTTGCTGGAGAGAGAGGGAGAGAGAGAGACAGAGAGACAGTGTGAGAAAGCGCCTCCCATGGGGAAGTCACACCACAATCCCCTCTCCTCCATTTCTCCCTCCTTGTGGGATTTTGGGCACACACACATATGTACCTGGTGTGTTTCTCAAGTGTCTGGGTCCAGGACTCAAACTACTTAGTCAACCATGTGGGGTCCAGCCACCTCAACCACCAGGCCACTGGCTGCCCGGTAAGTCTTCTCACATGTGTCTACTGACATCTTCATACATTGATATGAGCAGGGAGCAGGACAGTAGCACATGCGCCAAGTGAAAAGCGTGGGCTGTGTGGGGAGCTGGGCCGCTTTGGAAGGGGTGGCTGAGGGCTATGTTGAGGTTCTAGTCCCCCCAGGAAGGGACTGCATGAAGGCATGGATGCCGGGAGGTGCCCAGTGAGTACCGCTGCCCGGGGAACCAGTAGGATATTGCAGAAGTGAAGATGTGGGATGTCAGTGGCCGGCTCCGGAAGCCTTGCAGCTCCCACCATGTTATCTACTATTTTTGTCTCTAGGGGAGCCCACCACCTTGTCATGAAGGCAGATAGCCCTGTAGAAAGGTCGCGTGACGAGGGACAGAAACCTCCTGCACATAGCCAGCACCAACTTGTCACCCTGTGAGGGAGCCATCCTGGGGCCAGGCCTTCCAGCCCCAGTCAAGCCTTCTGGTGTCTGTGGCCCCGCAAGATCTTTTGACTGCAATCTTATGAGAGACCCCCGACTCAGAACTCCCCACGAGGTGTTCCTAAATGTCTGACCTCCAGAATCTCTGAAATAATACATAACTGTTGTTTCGAGCTGCTAAGGTGAGTTATTGGGTTGTTGGGAAAGTCATGGTGCGTTTTTGCATAGAAAAAACACACATTGTGACTTTCCGATGGCCTAGTACTTCGTTACAGAGGGATGGACAGCTAGCACAAGTCAGAGAAGAGATGAGGCAGACAGAGAGAAAACGTTGTACCAGAAGAAGTGTGGCGTGCGTGGTAGGATTTCATCACACACACGGTTAGTAACTGCCATGATGAAACTGGCAGGTGTGCAGTTAGAGCTGTTTCACTGACTTGCAGGAATGTCTACCTTACAGTGTCAGCTGTCAAGGGACAAAGACACACTGTGGGATGCTGTGTGTGAATGTGATACTGTGTGGGTGTAAGTAGCAACAAGTCAGACCCTGTGCATGCAGGCCATGCGTGCGGGCTGTGTGTGTGTGTAGGCTGTGTGTGTGAGTGTGGGCTGTGTGTGTGTGTGGGCTGTGTGTGTGCATGCAGGCTGTGTGTGCAGGCTGTGTGTGTGTGTGTGCGTGTGGGCTGTGTATGTGTGTGCAGGCTGTGCATGTGGACTGTGTGTGTGCACGTGTGGGCTGTGCATGCAGGCTGTGCATGCAGTATGTGTGTGTGCATGCAGTGTGTGTGTGGACTGTGTGTGTGTGTGCGTGTGGGCCATGCATGCAGGCTGTGTGTGCAGTATGTGTGTGTGTGTACAGGCTGTGTGTGTGTGTAGGCTGTGTGTGTGGGCTGCGTGTGTGCCTGCAGGCTGTGTGTGCGAGCCGTGTGTGTATGTGCGGACTGTGTGTGTGTGTGCATGTGGGCCATGCATGTAGGCTGTGTGTGCAGTATGTGTGTGTGTGTGCAGGCTGTGCGTGAGGGCTGTGTGTGCAGGCTGTGTGTGCGGGCTGTGTGCATGTGTACAGGCTGTGCATGCGGGCTGTGTGTGCAGGCTGTGTGTACGGGCTGTGTGTGTGCGGGCAGGCTGTGTTTGTGGGCTGTGTGTGTGCGTGTGGGTTGTGTGTGCGGGCTGTGTGTGTGCGTGCAAGCTGTGTGTGCGGGCTGTGTGTGCAGGCTTGCTATCTGGAGAGACAAAGAGGACCACGCAGTAAGTTTCTGGGGGGGCAGGGTTTGCGGGTTTGGAGGAGGTGATTATGTTGCCTCTTCTATCCTTTCCTTTCAATGTCTCACTTGCTGTAACTTGTTTTTGTAATGTGATACTACAGTAAATAAATAATTTTAAGAATTAAAAAAGAAACGGTTGAACATGAGAAGAAATTACTTTTGCAGACTGTCTGGCATACACAGGCACTCATCAAGAATTCTGTTTTGTGGTCATCTCTGGTTGGTGGTCTGCCATGCCTACAGACCTTGTCTCAAACTAATATTTTTAAATGATAGTTTAAAACACAAAGGGGTTGGGACCAGCAGTTGGTGTAATGGCTATGTTGCTGGACTCCCATGTAGTTGACCATGGTTCAAATTCTGGACCCGGTGGTTTAAACTCATGCCAGGCGCGTGTGCGCGCATGCCCAAGATCCCGAGGGGAGAATGGAGAAGGGATTGTGGCGTGGCCATCCGCCTTGGAAGGGGGGTGATTTCTTGCTTTCTGTCTCTGTGTATTTCTGTCTTTCTGGAGAGCGCACGCAACCTATAGCAAAAACCTCTCAAAAACAAAACAAAACAAAAAAAAAAAACACAAAGGGTTACAAAAGAAACCTGTTCTATTGCAATGAAGTTACAACATGTCAAATGCCAGAATTTGTGACACAGTAATATATATTGTTCTTTACTAATATCTTAAATAAGATTTTGTGATACGTCTACAGCTATTACAGTGTTTATAAAGTTTACTCATTTACTACTTCCATGAGCGAGAGAGAGAGAGCCCGTGGGCCCTACTGCCTAGACCGTGGCCAGCCTGCAGCCAGCCGGCCTAATGCACGTCCGGCCTACGTAGGCAGCTTTGCTCGAACCCAGAATTTCCCATGTGAGTCAGCCTCACAGAGTGGCCCCGACGACCATGATTTTGAAGGAGTGAGGAGTGTCAGTAATACTTTGAGATACCTGCCACATTTGAACGTGCAAAGGAAACGGTTGTGACCTCTACCGAGGACCACGCTACGGCTGAGGTTCTCCCCCACGTCTGTAAATGGAGCGAGGGTTCGCAATGTCTGTTAGAGAGTTTTGAACATAAAGATAGGTTTTTCCCCATTCTAGCTCATGAAGGGTAGGTACAGATAGGTCAAAGGTCGCTTTGCCTCATGTGGGGGATACTAGCTGTAAACAGGAACTCGAGTCCGGTGGCTAATACGATGAGGCTGTGGCAGGCCAGGCTGGAAGGTGCCCAGGGGAATGGGTGTGGGTGAGGCAGGGACGCCGATGAGTTTGGGTGCCAGGGAGAGGTCGGCCGTGGTGAGCCAGGTGCCCCCACCAACCAAAGCCCTTCTGGCAGGGTGCTCAGTGTAACTAGACGCAGCTTCCCAAGCTGCCCTTCTTTGCTGTTGGTAATTTTTAATTTTTTTTTAAGAGTCTGGTTTCTTTAGCAGGTTTCTGTTTTGTTCATTTGCAGCCTTGTTTTCTGGAGCTATTGCTTTGAGCTAATCACGGGTCATTGCTGGCTCTTTTAGAGTTGTCAATCATTTAAATAGTTCTAAAATTACAGGATCTACTTGAGATCCCAAGGCTTAGGTGAACACACCCACAAGGGCACTTTTGGATGGATCCCACCTTCTCCCAGGATCCCTTTGAGGGACCTCCCCACTTGTTGAGATAAATCATGTAATTTACCGCTAAGTCAAACCAGCGGGAGCTATCCACAGACTCCGCCAGAGCCAGCACTCTTCTGTTTCTTGGGATCCTCGTCGTAACAACCAGCACGTCGTCACTCACCAGGTGTTCAAGTACCTCCTCTGTGCGAGGTACCTTGCTCGGCGTTGCAGAGGGCTGTTTGCCAAGCTGTGCACCACAGAACGTGAGTGGGTTAGTAAGTGTAACTAGTGAACCATGGCCAGCATTTAAAACATAAAATAGAGGGGCCAGCAGGTGGCATGGTGGTTAAGGTGCTAGACTCCCATGTGGCCAATTGCAATTTGAGTCCTGGGCCTGGCATGTTGAAAATCATGCTCAAAATCCTAGGAGGAGAAGGGATTGCTTATGGCCATCGCCCCAGGGGTGATTTCTCACTTTTACTCTGTCTCTCTCCAGCGAGTGCAGGTGCCCCATGGCAAAAGCCTTAAGGCAAAGAAATGAAAAATGTTAATAGAAAGGAAAGTGTGTATCCCAGATGTGTACACACACACACACACACACACACACACGTACTAGATCACAATTATAGTATGTTTATATGTTTATTTCTTATTTGGGGCATTGCCAAAAAATTTAAACTTCATTGTTGCAGGGAACATCCCTCCAACACTGACTGAGAGCTCCTCTGTCGGTCAAGTAGCGGTGGAGTGGAGTAGCTGATTCTGCTTGACACCTGGTGGCGCAACTGCCACAGGTGAGGTGTCTTGCCAGGAGACGCAGAGGAGAAACCCACGCCAGCAGCTCCACTAGAAGGTCAGGGGCTGGAGGTCAGAGCTGGGCTGGGTCTTCCCTGTCTGGAATATGATGGAAGGAGGTGCTCCTGGAAGTTCCTTCACAGCAGGAAGTTCAGCATGAACGCCTCTTCGGAGTGGGGCATGGTGGGAGAGGCCAGTATGGTGGGGACAATCCTTGGGGAGTGCCCAAATTTGTTGGGCCTTGAGAAAGGGTTTCACGTGACCTGAAGAGCAGGGGTCACCAACAATAGGTTTGCAATGAAAGTGACATGGCAGAATTGGTGTTTTCAGAAAATGTCACGCTAGAGGGAACCAGCAGTTAGCGTAATGGCTATGTCGCTGGACTCCCACGTAGTCGACCGCGGTTCGCGTCCCAGACCCGGTGGCTTAAAACTCACGCAGGGCGCGTGTGTATGCGTACCCAAGATCCCAGGAGGAGAATGGAGGAGAAGGGGTTGTGGCGTGACCACCCCCCCTGGGGGGTGATTTCTCACTTTCTGTCTCTATGTCTCTCTCTGTCTGTCCGGTGAGCGCACGCATTCTATAGCAAAAACCTCTCCAAAAAAAAAAAAAGAAAATGTCACACTAGATGCTCTATGAAGCATGGAGGGGAGCAAGACCAGGCTGGGCCTGTCCCTGAGGGAGTTTTGCAGCAATCTGGGCAGTGGTTCCCGGAGGGCTGGGGCAGCAGTGAGGAGAGGAGGCAGGTGACAGCATCTGGAAGAGGCTAAGGAGGTGGTCTCTGGGGCCCAGGTTGCCGTCCTCCCCTGCGGAGGGCTGGATGGTCACTATTTAGGCTTTAGGGCTGTACTGTACTGCCCGGTGCCCCTGCCCCACTCTGCCATCATGCAACTGCCTGCAGCCGCGGCGTAAATGGATGGGCATGGGCGTTCCGATGAGGCTTTATTTGCAAAAGCAGGCAGTGGGCTGCATTCCCCTGGCTGTGGTTTTCGGACCCCTAATCTCAACTGGGGGGTTGGGAGACTTTTGTCCTCCACAGGATGTTAGGCAATGTTTGGAGAGAATGTCGTCACGATTTGGGGAGGAGTGCTACTTGCTTCTAGTGGGCAGAAACCAAGAATGCGGATAAACGTCTGTGATGTGAGGGACAGCCCCCGAAAACCCGGAAGTCTCTGGCCCCCATGTCAATGCTGGGGTTGAGAAATCTGGCCCAGGGTGAGCCTGAGGGGAGGGAGGAAACACCAATCCTGAAGTGAAATTCAGGACTCAGCTGGTGCTGATGTTTCCAGACAGAATATGTGTGGCACAGAACAAATACAGTTTTAACTAAACTCAAATTAGTAACTAAAAACTGAAGCAAGATTAGCTCACCCTAATCATTTTAAAAGCATTTCTCTTGGGCGCCTTTAAATATGCACATGTGTACAGGCAGTCAGTGAGGGTTTTCCCAGACACAAGTTTTTTTTTTTTTTTTTTTTTTTTTTTTTACTAAGATCACGTGTGTCTCACACACCGAGAAAATATATAAAATGCAATGACACCATTCTGAGAGGGTTTCATTTCCAAGTTATTCAAAAATTTCATTGTAAGATTCAACATATAATTTTTATATATTATAGTACCAGGCTTTAACAAGGGTTGTTACGTTATAAAATGAAATACTTTAATAAACTGATACCTCACGTGGGTAATTTTAGAAGCATTGTATCTTCCTAATTTTCAATGTTTTACACTTCCCTCTGCACTTTTCTTTTCAACAGCTCCCACACATATTTTTAAAGATAAAGCTTTCATTTTAGAATAGTTTTAGATTTATAGAAAAATGCCAAAATAGCGCAGAGTTGCCGTATACCTCACACAGTTGTGTCTGGTTACCGTCTAGCAGTGCATGGTCCGTCTCAGTGAGCATGCCAGTGTCGCCACGCCGTGACTGAAGTCGCCCTTCCTTCTGATGCCTTAGTCCTCTCTGAATGTCCCCTTTGTGTTCCAGGCTACCAGACCGCGTTGAGTGGTCATGTCTCACGTCTCCTCTGGCTTCCCGTACTGTAACAGCTTTCCTGCCCTCCCTTGCTTTCGTTGGCCTTGCCCGTTTTGAGAAGTACTGGCCACGTATACCACGGAATGTCCCACGCCTGGATTTGCCTGATGTCTGCTCATGCCTGCGTGGGGCGATGGGTCTGGGGGAAAGGCCGCAGAGGTCACGTGCTGTTTTCTTCACATCCTGTCAAGGGCGTCACCCATCACAACTTCTCACTGTTGATGTTGGCTGGATGACCTGGGTGACGTGGTGTTTTCCAGGTCTGTCCCCCGTGAAGTACTCATTTCCCCTTTCCCTGCCATCCTCTTTGGAAGGAAGCCGCTGTCCACAGCCCACTCTCAAGCACCCGGGAGCTGTGCTCCATCTCCGTGGGGGGAACACCTGCCTCGATTATTCGGAATTGTTCTGCACAGGAGTGTCATCTCCTCTGTCCCCAACTCTTTGTCATTTATCTAGCGTGGCTTATGTATATCAGTATGGTCTCATGGATATTTATCTGGACTTTGAGCTATTATCCAATACCACGTTATTTATTTTTAGGCTCAAATGGCTCCAACTCTGGCTGCTGGGAGCTTGTCCAGTTGACTCTTGAGTGCTACTGCCGTACTGTCACTGTGGGCCTTGTTGTTGCCGTGGGTGACTTTTCTTTATTTAAAAGTTTATCTTACTCATGGTAGACTATACATGTGTGCACATGCGTGGGAGAGAGATGCACCCTGACAGGGTCTGGACACCCACGACCACATGCCCTGTACCTTCCAGCTCAGCAGGATCTCGGCACACGGACCGGGCCTGGTGTTCCCGGCTAAGTTGGCCGGGCGTCTGACCTGCAGCCTGCCCTGTACCCTCCAGCTCAGCAGGATCTCGGCACATGGACCGGGCCTGGTGTTCCCGGCTGAGTCGGCCGGGCATCTGACCTGCAGCCTGCCCTGTACCCTCCAGCACCACAATCTAGTAGGCTACGGACTCGGAAGGTTTTCGGTTTTATTTTATTTTGCTCAAACACTCCCTTGCATTCTGGCACTGTGAGATGCTCTAGACTTACCTTGCATATTTCCTTCCCCAGATCTGGAACTAGCCATTTCTCCAAAGAGCCCTGGCTCCTTCCATTGGCGAATGGTGTTAGAAACAGGTTCTGAGCATTAACTCTGTTCCTGGAGTGTCGTTGCTTCTAGGCCCTCTGAGCTGTCAGAAAGAGGAAATGCATGTGTGCAGAGGAAGCCGTGCACACACAGTCTGTAAACGTTTCTGTATGTATCCATCTGTGTCTATGGTGACAAACAGGTTCATGCCATGTGTCCAACCCCGACCCATTTCCACGTGGCTCATTCTGACCAGAACCCCTCGTCGTCAGCCACTCCCACTCTAGCCACAGAATAGGAGCTGCTCTTGCTTAGAAACTTGTATTTCTTCTGACCTTGGTGTACTTGTTTGTTTAGCACCGCCCCCCACCCCCTGCACCCCAAACGCGTTAAGTGAACAGTAATTAGTAAGACTCTCTGAGGAGTGTTAGCGATAGGCTTTTTGAGACATGGAGTCCTACGAAGAGCTGGGCTATCCCCGAAGAAACAAGAACCTCCAGACCCCAGGACACTAGGCAGTGTGTGGCCAGTTGCTCTTTTAGGCTATGAAGAGAACTGAGTTCACCGCTGGCCAGGTGTGCAACTGTGGGGAAAGACTGGTTTTTTTTTTTTTTTTTTTTTTTTGAGAGGTTTTCACTATAGGGCGCGTGCGCTCGCCAGACAGAGAGAGACATAGAGACAGAAAGCGAGAAATCACCCCCAGGGGGGATGGTCACGCCACAATCCCTTCTCCTCCATTCTCCTCTCGGGATCTTGGGCACGCATGCACACGCGCCCGGCGTGAGTTTTAAGCCACCGGGTCCGGGACGCGAACCACGGTCGACCACGTGGGAGTCCAGCGACATAGCCATTACGCTAACTGCTGGTTCCCAAGACTGGTCTTGACTTAGCGAGGCAGTGTTCTCAGGAGAAGGGAGTGGAGTCTGCGGGGAGTGGGGCAGGGGGAGGGCAGAGTGAGGGTGGTCCCAGCTGCAGCCCTTCTTCAGCCTGATCTCCTGGGGCCTTGGAGAATGGACTGATGGCACCACAGAGTTGGTCTTGCCTGTAGTCAAGGGTGAGGGTTTTCTACTCGGTGTTGGTCAGTCCTTGGGCTGCCTCTGGGGAGGGGGCGACCTCTCAGTCAGGTAGATGGAGGAAGCCCTCTGGAGAAGGAGGCCACTGGGAGTACCCAGCACTCTCAGCAGCTGGGAGATGGGTACACTGACCTGGTAAAGGGATCTGGGAGGGGTCACCCACAGTGTCCACTGCATGCCACTCAGATTTCAAAACAACGTTGTCAGCTCTCTGAGAAGATCATATGAAGCGGACTTGTACCCTAAGATCATTACAAGGCAAGATCCAGGGATTCAGAGGGTGTTATTTGGGGGTAGGACTTCTGACCTTTTTGAGTATTTGCATGCAGCTCTCAGTTCAGTTTTTAAGAGGCCACATGTGACCCAAATGACACATAGGTGCCACCTTCTGTATGAAATCTGGTGAGGAGGTATATTGTTATCTGTGGCCTGACACAATTTCAGACTTACTCATAGGAGAAGGATGTGCCCTAGTTCAGCCAAAATGGGATGGCCGTTTCTCGGTAGCTCCCAGTGGTGTCGAGGAGGGCTTTCCCAGACCTCTGGTTGGCTGGCACACTTCCCAGGCAAGCAGGTGTCGCCAGGAGCATCGAGGTTACTGTGGATCGTGAACTTGCCTTTGTTAAATATTTTGCAGGCTTCCTGTGTTTGAAGCCGTTTTACCTCACTAGGACCTGCCAGGAGGCAGCGGCGTCAGGAGAGGTTTCTACTACAGGGGGAGTGCAGGCAGAAGTGACTTTTGACACGGAGTAGCTGCAGAGGCCCTCTCCTGAGTGAAACGGGGACACTTTGGCTCTAGAAATACGCTGGCCCCTCCCACCCTGGGCATAATTGAACACACTGATTCTGGTGCCCCCGAGAACCTTCATGAGTTTCATTGTGGTCTGGACCTACTGAGCATCCCGTAACCTGTGGCTGCGAGTAAAGAGTATCAGGCTGGGCTAGGAGTACCTGGATCTGAACGCCGTGTCCTTTCGGAGAAGTACGATGTTCTCCAGCTGTTGGAAGCACAGGACACGCTGTCCAAAACTTTTCCAGGCCAAACTGGTTCATCCCGCCACCTGCGTCATGCTCGGTGTTCATCGACAGGCTCTTTGGCCTCCTGGGTTCCAGGAATGCAGGAAGAAGGATGTGGGGAGCCACCAGTTGCATTCCAGGGTTAAGTCTGTGTTGCACCTTGTGCAACAGAAGCATGTCATATGTCTAATTAATTTGTAAGTTTTCCAATTAATTGCCCAGCATCCAATAACAAAGCCCCACCTCAGTCTGTTGAGGTTGCTTTAACAAAAATATCACAGTCCGTAAAATCGATAAATACTAGGAAGGTATGTCTCACAGTTCTGGAGTCTGGGGAGTCCACGATCAATTAGATCAGCAGATTCAGTGTCGGCCCAGGGCCCATTGCATACTTCATAGTCGGCACCTTCTGGCTCTGTCCTCGGACAACAGGAGGGCAAATAGGCTCCCTCAGGCTTCTTTCATAAGAACAATAATCTCATTATGAAGGCTCTACCCTTGTGACTTCCTCGCCTCCCAAAAGGCCCCCACCTCGTAACATCATCACATTGAGGACTGGGTTTCCGCATATGAATTTTGAGGGGACATGGACATTTAGATGACAGCAAGAACCTTTATCTGAAAATGCACTAAGGGCTATCACTTTTCTAGTTTATTTCTTTCCAAAAAGACAAAACAGATAAGAAAAGCGTAAATACCAAATCTCCACTTTACCTTGCACCTTTTTGTCAGTTTAAAAGTATTCAAGAAAGGATACTTTGGAACCAGCTGGTGGTGTGGAGGTTAAGGCAGTTGGGTCCCACGTGACCAACTGCGTGGTTCGAATCTTAGATCCAGAAACTGAAAACGACACTGAGCCATGTACATACACACCCGAAATCCTTTAAGAAGGACGAGAGGGGGACCAGCAGTTAGCGTAATGGCTATGTCACTGAACTCCCATGTAACCAACCGCGGTTCAATTCCCAGACCCAGTGGCTTAAACTCACGCCGGGTGCATGTGTGTGTGTGCCCAGGATCCCGAGAGGAGAATGGAGGAGAAGGGATTGCGGCGTGACCATCCCCACTGGGGGTGATTTCTCACTTTATATCTCTCTGTCTCTCTCTGTCTTTCTGGCAAGCACACACGCCCTATAGCAAAAACCTCTCCAAAAAAATAAAAATAATAAAAATAAAAGAAGGGTGAGAGGAAGAGAAGGGGTTGTAACGTGGCCACCCATGGAGGGGGGTTTCCCATTCTCTTGCTTTCTTTTTTATTGATTCTCAGTTTTATCTGACTTAATGCCCCTTTTAATAACAATTATTCTGGAATACTCTGTAAAATGCCAAAACACGGCTACAAACTCCTTATTTATGTATGCCCTCCCTTTGCAACGTGGTATTGCTGCTCTTCTTTGTGGACGTTGTGTCTGTTCCTTTACCTGCTTAAATCCAGGCTGGCTTTGTGATTAATCATGACTGTAGAAAGCAGTTGGAAGTGATGCTGTCACTTCAGCATTAAGGCCTCAAAGAGTTTGCAGCTTCTCCCTTCTTCCTCTTAGAACCAAGTATGAGGGCGCCTAGGCTAACTCCTTGGAGAGGCCACATGAAGAACTTAAGTGCTACAGCTGAGAGCCCTATCCAACTACCAGACATAAAGCTATCCCAGGCCAAGCAGTCCCTGACTGATCTGCCAACTAGTGACAAAGGCAAAGTGTACTCAGCCAGGATGCTGTGGAGCAGAGGTGAACCATCCCAGCTGAGCCCAGTCCAGATTGCCACCCAACAGGATTATGAGCAAAGAAATGCTTACTGTTTCAGTCCTCTAGTTTTAGGGCAGTTTACTATGCACCAGTAGATAACTGATACTCTCTGTTTTCTTGGAAAGACATAGGTTGTATGATCTACTATGCATATACTTGAAGGCAAAAATGTAATACTGTAATCGTAATACAAAGATGAATAATAGGAAGGTAACGTATAGTAAAATAACATGCAAATGCTAGAGCACAGTGTACTCAGAGTCATAGTGAAGCAGTTAATATTTCAGGTGAACTAACTCACCTGCTGTACATACAGACTGTTGTATTGATGGTGACTGGATACTGTGAGTTGCCATCAGTGATATGATTTTTGAGATGGTGTGATTAATTCTGGCCAAATTTAGAAAAACAAGAAATAGTAGTTTACCTGTATTGATGTAGCAGTCAAATTCCTAGAAAATTATTATTATATAAAAACTGTACCTCCAAACTTCCTTTGTGTTTATGCATAAAGTGGAGTTACGTTCTAGACTTAAATCATTATAAACACACGTAAAAGCTAAAAGGGTACATCATCAATACAGCTGAACTATAAGATTAAGGAAGGTCCTTCAGGTAGAAGGAAATTGATACCACACAAAAATATGGATCTGCCCAAAGGAATGACTAGCCCTGGAAATGGTAACCACATGATAAATATTTAAGATATTTTATTATTATTTAGATCTCTTTGAAAGATAGTTGACTGTATTAACAAAATAATATGTGAAGTTGCTAATCCATGTAACAGTTACGTGAATAACTACAGTAGCATTAAGATTGGGGTGGAAAAATGGAAATATATCCTTGTAAGGTCCATATCCTATATGTAAAGTGATAAAATGTCTGTTGAAGGCAGACAGTGATGAATTAAAAATATAGACTCTAAATCCCAAGCCTCTATATAAATAATAAAACAGTCTTATAGTTCATGAGCTAACAAAAGAGTTAAAATTCTTAAAAATATAATTAATTCAGAAGAAGAGAGGAAAATAAGAAAAGGGAAACAAAGGACAGGTGGTATGGTGCCAGTGGGTGGCGTGATGGCTCAAGTGCTGGACTCCCACATGACCAAATGTGGTTCGAGTCCTGAACCCAGTGGCTTGAAAATCATGCCAGCTGTGTGTGTCCCAAATCCCAGGAGGAGAATGGAGGAGAAGGGATTGTTTGTGGCCATCCCCTCTGGGGAGTGATTTCTCACTTTTCCTGTCACTGTCTCTCTCCAGTGAGCTCACACTCCCTATGGCAAAATCCTTAAAACAAAACAAAACAAAAAAACCCCAGATGGTATGAACAGAAAATGAATAGCAAGTTTGTGGATTTAAACTTAATCATACCGATAAGCATATTAAATGTAAGGAGTGAAGATAACTCCAGTTAAAACACAGAGAGGATGACCCTCTGCTGGCAATAGTAGTATGATGATCCACAGTACTGAAAGTCATGTAGAAGATTGGGGTTAGCTCCTGGACTGACCTGTACATGCCAGGGGCGGGCTCACGTATGCCCACGATCCTGGCTGGCTGAAAGGCTGGGTTGGGGATCGTGGCATGTAACCTGTTGAGGATGCTTGTCTTCTCTTTCTTCTTGTCTCCCTCATGAAAGATAGAAAAACAAACGAAAAAGGCAGTGCTTGTTAGGTTGGATAAAAAAGCAAGACACAACTAAATGCTACCTACGAATAATAAAACAACCCAAAATATCCCTTAAATACAGAGACACAGAGATGGAAAAATTACATACCATGATAATAATCAGATAATTAACAAATGATATTGTGCACTTCAAAAATTTGTTAGGATGATAGATTGCATATTAAGTGTTCTTGTCAGAATTAAAAAAATAATTATTAAAAAGAAGAAGGTTGGAGTGGTTATAATAACATCAGACAAAGTAAATTTCAGAGCAAACAGGGATAAAGCAGTTCATTTCATAGCAATAATATTGAAGTCAACTCTGTAAGAAAACATCTTAACTATTTATATACCTATTAAGAGAACCTGGGACCAGCAGTTGCTGTAATGGCTGTGTGGCTGGAATCCCATCTGGCCGACCACGGTTCGAGTTCTGGACCCAGTGGCTTAAACTCATGCCAGGCACGTGTGCATGCATGCCCAAGATCCCCAAAGGAGAACGGAGGAGAAGGGATTACAGCATGGCCATCCCCCCCCAGGGGGTGATTTCTCGCTTTCTCTCTGTCTCTCTCTTTCTGGTGAGCATATGTGCTCTATAACAACCCCCCCCTAAAAAAAAAAAAAAAAAAAAAAAAAAGAGAGAGAGAGAACCTTAAAGCAGGTAAAGCAAAACCTGATAGATCTGCAAGAAAAAAATAGAAAAATAAATTATAGTCAGAGATTTTAAAAGACCTCTCTCAATAATAATAGAACAAGTAAACAGAAAATCAGAAAGGATAGAGAATTCTTGAGCAACACTTGTCAACCAACTTGACCTAAATGACATTTATAGAACAGTCTACCCAACCACGTTAAAATACAACTTCTTTTCAATTCAGCATGATAATACGTACCAAGATAGATCATGTTTTGGGTCATTAAACAAGTTTCTCTAAATTAAAGATATTTCAAATTGTATAAAGATGCTTTCTGACCGTGTTGGAATTAAATTCAGAAATTAAATTAGTAACAGAAAGCTTTCTGGCCAAGGTCAGCCACAGCAGCATACTCGTGCAACGCTGCTGCTCTGCAGTCTGAGGCTACGTGAACCCAGCCTAGAGGCTGGGCATGGTGGTGCGTACCTGTAGTCCCAGCAACTCGGGTGGCTGGGGCTGGGTCAGAAGAATTGCAACACAGAGTGACCCTATCTTTTTTTAAAAAAAGGTTGGGCAATCCCCCAAATATTTGGAGACTAAATAACACACTCGTAAATAACTCATAGGCCAAAGAAGAAACCGAAGGGAACTTACAAAGCATTTCTAACAGAATGAAAGCTAAAACACTACATATCAGAATTTGTGGAGTACTAAAGAGGAATTTGTTACATGAAACTCATTTTTTTTTTAAAGAGAAAAGATCTCAAATAAGTGATTTAAGTTTCCACATTAAGAAACATGAAAAAGGAGAAGAGCAGAGTTAACTCACAGAAAGTGGAAGATAGGAAATAAAAAAGACCAAATCAGGAATCAAAGAAAAAAGAAGAAAAAAAAGAAAAAAAAAACCAAAACTCTCAAAAGACAATAGTGAAAAATCAGTGAAACCAAATGGGAAAAGAAGCAAGTTATCAATACCAGAAAGGAGAGAGGTATTATCATTATAGATTAATTATACAATATAGTCATTTAAAACATAATAAGGAAACAATATGAAAAATTTTATGCCAGTAAATTTGTAGCTTAGATGAAATGGAGAAGTACCTTGAGAGAGATGAACTACCAAAGTTCACTCATTAACAGCTAAATAACCGGGTACCCAGATGGCGGTGCAGTGTTAAAACTTGATTCTCTGCAAGGCAGTCCCATATGAGATGGTTTCTGCTCAGTCCAGATCCCTCTCTGAGTACGCTGGGCATGCACTTGCCCACGATCCTGGGCTGGCTGAGGCTGGGGATGGATTACCGCATCAAGATCCAGTTGAGAGTCCTTCTCTCTCTCCCTCCTGCTCATGGAAAAATAAATATGCTTTTAAAAAATTATATGACACGAATAGTCCTCTGTTTATTACAGGAATTGAAAAATACCTTCCCACAACGACAATGTTGAGTGAAAATGGCTTTATTGATGAATTCTACCAAACATCTAAAGAAGAAATAGTATCAGTTCTACATAAACTTGTTTTTTTTTTATATAAAAGGGAGAAAATGCTTCTCAATTCATTTGATTAGGCCAGTACTACCCCAATACCAAAATAAGAAAGACAGTGTAAGAAAAGGGAATTAAAAAAAAATGTTCTTCATGAATATAGATGCAAAAATTTCTGAACAAAATATTAGTAAATTGAATCAAACATATGTAAAAAAGATAATACATCATGACCATATGTGGTTTATCCCAAGAATACAGTGTTGACTTAACATTAGAAAATCAACCAATGCAATATACTATGTTAACATGCTGAGAAAGAAGAACCATATAGTTATTATAATAGAGTCTTTCCTTTCTTTCCACAGATAAAGTCCTAATCAAAACTCTTAACAAATTAAGAATTGAAGGAATTTCTCAGGATAATATATGGCATCTTTAAAAAACCTCCAGCTAACATCAGAGCCTGCATGCTTTTACTCTAAGATCAGGAGAAAGATGAGGTTGTGTTCTCTATTTCTATTCATTATTCTACTGGAGACTCTAGCCAACACAATCAGACAAGAAAAAGAAATAAAAGACAACCTGATTCGAAATGAAGTAAAACTATCCTATTAACAAATGGTGTGATTTCCTATATTGAAAATCTAATCGGATTCATAGTAAGACTGCAGGGCATAAAATCAACATACAAATATCAATAGTATTTCCATGTATTATGTTTCCATGGAAACATCATAAGCTGAAAATTAGGAGTATACAGAGTAAGTTTCTTATTTATATTTATTTATTTGTTGAGTGACAGAAAGAGAGCGAGCGAGCTCCAGTAAGATCTCATCATACGGCTCCTCCCCCACAGCACTCCAGTCAGCTGGGATCACAGGTGTGCCTGATGTGCCCAGGTCAGCATACTCGGTGAGCAACAGTGGTGATGTGCACCCATATCTGAACCTTGGGCCTTCTCATTTGGCTCCAGTCTCATGCAACTGCACCCTACCTCTTGCTCCACCACAGCTGGACCAGAAATGTCTTTTATAACAGCATTAAATTGCATATTAGGCCAGTCAAAGATGTTACCATATGCATTATCATTAACAAATAATTTTTCATTCTTGTGTCCATTAGATGTTCTGTTCTCCCTCCCTTGATTCCTTCCCACCGGCCCCCATTGTCTACCCTCCCCCCAACACTGTTTCTAGCATCAGTGAAACCAAATGGGAAAAGAAGCAAGTTATCAATACCAGAAAGGATAGGGGTATTATCATTATAGATTAATTATACAATATAGTTATTTAAAACATAATAAGGAAATAGTATGAAAAATTTTATGCCAGTCGCTCTTCCTGCTTTTATACCTTCCAGTCTTTCAGTTTCTTTTAAGTACATTTTGTATGCTATAAAGATGTACAATAATTAAATGTAAAGAATTAAAATAATAGTATTAAACATAGGAAATATATAAAACCCGACAAAATATAAGCAAGTCGTGTACACTGAAAGCACAAAATGTTGCTGAGAGATGGCAGAGAAGACCTGAAGAAATGGAAGTATGCTATGCTCATGGGTGAGAAGAGTCCTTACCGTTCACATGTCTGTTCTCCCCAAACTGCTATATGGATTTAGTGCAGCCCCCATCAAAACCACAGCAGGTTCTTCTGTAGCACTCAATAAACTGATTTTAAGATTCCTATGGAAATGTAAAGGACCTACAATAATTGAAGCAACTTTGAAAGCAAAGGTTAATGTTATTTGATTTTGAGGCCTATCATAAGGTGATGTGATGAAGGCAGTGCAGTATTGGCTGACAAGTAAATCCATCAGAGGAACAAAACCCACTCACCCACTGTACAGACAGTTCCATAAGTCAATGGAGAAAGGGTAATCTTTATGACAACTGGTGCTGGGACTTTGATCTAAGAATATACAAAAAATTAACTCAAAATGGATCCTAGTCCTAAAAATAAAATCTACAACTGTAGAACTTGCAGAAGACAAACAGAAGAAAACAAAACCTCTAGGACATTGGGTTACAAAATGTTTCATTATCTGTAACCATAAAAATATGATTCACGAAAGAACTCATTGTAAATTGGATGTGGGCCCCGTGTGGTGGCACACGCTGCTAAAAGGTTGTGCTCCACAGGCTGAAGCCTGGGCTTTTGATTCATGGTCTGACCTAAAGGCCGGGTGTGGTGGTGTGCACCTGTAATCCCAGGACTGGGGAGGCTGAAGCAGCTGAATAATGAAGTTTAGGCTGGTCTGGACAACATGGTGAGATCCAGTCTGAAAAAGCGCCAGGCGTGGTGGTGTGCACCTTTAGTCTCCGCTGGGAGGATCATGCCATAGTGAGAACCTTGTTTTTTAATAAATGCATTCTCAGAAGACTGCAAAAATTATTTATAAACAATATATTTGACAAAGGTTTGTATCTAGAATATATTTTTAAAACTCTAAAAACTCAGTAATAAAGCAAATACTCTAAAACTCCAGTCAATGATTTGAACAGACACTTAACCAAAGATAAATGGGTGGTATACAAGGGCATGAAAATATGCTCAACATAATGTATAGTTATTAGGGAACCATATGTTAAAAACACAATGATATATCACTGTACACCCATTACAACGGGTGAATTAAAAAGATCGACCACAGCAAGTGTTGGCAATAATGTGAGACATACAAAACTCTCCTACACTTTCAGTGGAATTGTAAAGCGAAAAAGCCACTCTGGAAAATAGTTTGATAGCTGTTCCACTCCACCCACATCCATATGGACAGATGTCCACATAAGGTCTTGGACACAGATGCTCATAGCAGCTTTATTGGTAATTGCCAGTATCTGGAAACAACTCAGATATCCGTAGAAGAGTGGATTAGCTGCTCTGTTCCTCCAACGGATCGTTACTCAGTAACAGAAATAGGTGATTAACATGGGCTAAAATACAGGTGAATTTCAGAGTAAATGCTTAGTAGACAAGCCAGAAAAGTAGAGTATGTATGATATGAGTTCATATCATATGAAGTTCTAGAAAGTACAGACTGGTCTACAGTGACAGAAAGCGGACTGGAGACAGCCTGAGGATGGTGGGAGAACAGAACATCATGGACTTTTAGAGAAGTGGGGAGTGTTTTCATAATCTTCAGTGTATTTATGTACGTATGAGGGGTCTTTGCAAAGTTCAAGAAAAATATGTATTATGCCAAAATTGTATATATTTGAAATTTGTTTGCACCAAAATAAATTTATACTTTTATTCCATCATCCACAAACTTTTCAAAGCCCCCTTGTGTGTGTGCATATGTATTACACATACACGTATGCTGTTTATTGTGTATCTAAGAGACACCATTCTCCCCAGCCTCCACGCTATGGTTTGCATTTATTCTCTGTCCCAGGGCAGCCTGGTTTTTGTTGCTGTTGTTAATTGTTTCACCTTACAATTAAAGACGCTATTTCAGGCTATTCCTTTGTTTTAGTTGTGCTGTTCAAACCTGACCCATCATCGATGGGTTGTGGCTTTCTTGCCCATGAATTGCTGCCATCTCTGCAAACGCCTTCAGTTTTCTAGGTCTGATTGAGTTTCACGTTGGCAGCCTGCACTTCTGCTCCATTCTGCTTACCACCGTGAACATTTTAAACAGGAGTGATAGCTCACTTTCCTGCTTATTTATTAGTGTCTAGCCTAATAAACGTTGAAGTGAATTGTTAGTTATTTTAACAAATAGTTACATACTATATATACTCATATCCTTTGCTAACGATTTTGTGTATTTACTTTCTCTCATTTTCGATATCCTTGCCTCTGGTGCAGACTTAACACAGAGAGGGTAGCTGATATTTACTGATCAAATGACTCAGGTGGAAGCGTGGGTAATTTATTAATAGCTTTAATAAGTAGCCTTAGAACTTTCTTATATGTGTCTGGACCCAGTTATTAAATATGAGTGCCTGAATAACGTGCCTGACTGGACAGAACCATTCTCTCTTGTAAAAAACGAAAACAAAACCGGTAATGTCTAGGCCTGTATACAACAGTTACTTCATTCCACAAATATTGGTTGTTTTTATTGGCCGAGGTATGATGTGGTCTAAACAATATGGACTAATTAATTTGCCTGCAAAAGCATGACACTGATAGGTACTACTAAGTCTCTTGTTTACTTAGCTGTAAGCACTCCAGGTTTACGTTGTATTTACTTTTATGGAAGAAACTGAGTCACTGAGACTAGAATGGACTTAGGTTTATTTACCAATATTAGAAACCGAGAGAAGAACTTAGCATAGGTAGTTTCAGGACAGATAAAAAGAGCAATTGTACATAACATGTGGTTGCTGATGAATCTTGAAAACATCTGATATCTGGAGCCTTGGATGGAGTCATGAATGGTCAATCCACACTTGGCTCTTAGGAAAGGTCAAGAATGTTTGGATTTGGAAAGGGGTCACTTTCTGATCTCTTGGAGACTGATTCCCGGGGAGACAGAAATACTGGTAGATACCCAGTGCTGGGCTGGAGAGATCTTTGACCTGATGCATTGGCTACTTTATAAATTAAATAAAATTTTCCAACCCCTGATCATACACAAAATTCATACTTATGATAGCAAAGTGAGAAAATGCTGAAAATAGACTCATTCTCATTACTCAATGATTGCTGATTGGTCTGTGCATTTAAAAAAATTATTATTTTAGTTTTTTGCTATAGGGTATGTGTGCTCATCAGAGAGAGACAGAGAGGGAAAGTGAGAAATCACCCCTCAGGGGGTTTGGCCATGTTGCAATCTCTTTTCCTCCATTCTCTTCTCAGGATTTTAGGCATGCATGCCCATGCGTCCAGTGTGATTTTCAAGCTACTGGGCCTGGGAATTGAACTGTGTAGTCAGCTATGTGGGATCCAGCCACCTTAACCACCACACCACTGGCTGGCCCTGTGTCTATTCTTTTAAAAATAAGTATGTATACCTTAATTTTTCTAATATTTTATTATAAAGTGTTCAAATATATAACAACATTGAAATAAATGTTCAGGGAACATTCCTATACCCACACATACATTCTGCAATGAACATTTTACTGTGCTTGCTTTATAATATGTCTGTATATCTATCCGTGCCTCTCTCTGTCCCTCCATCAATCCATCCTCTTTTTTGGAAAAAAAAAAAATCCACATGAAAGAGGGAGGGAGGGGCGGAGGGAGAGACAGTCTCAACAGTCTTCGTGTTGCAACCACCCTCGGCTCCAGCCTCAGGTAGCCAGGATCGCAGGCGTGCATGCACCAGTGTGTCCAGGGAGACCTCAGAATGTGAGGCCTCAGCATTGTGGGGAATTGTATCCTGCTGTGCCACTGTGCCTGGCCTAATCCATCTTCTTTTACTGATGCATTTCAGCTACTTCCCCCTGAACAATTTGGCATGCATAGCTAGAGCTCAATATTTTTTCTCCTGATGTAAAATGCCCAGATCTTAAGAGTATGTCCCATGTGTATGGTGAACATACCCTAAAGTGACCCCTAGTTATCACTCACTCCTAGTGTCCTCACTCTGCAAAATCCCCTGTAACTTGGTTACAACCAGGAGAATGTGGCAAAGGGGGATTTCACTCTTGTTGTTACGTTGCGTTTCGTACGACTCTATTTTGCTAGCAGGCTGGAACCTTGTGGGCTCAATGAAACGAATTGCTATATTGGAAAAACCTGTGTTGCAATGAACTGTGCGTGGCTCCCGAGGACCTGAGGGTGGTCTTCGCCAACAGCCAGCCAAAAGCTGCACCCTGGCCCATACAGCTGCAAGGAAGTACTTTACACAACTGTGTGAGTTAGCCTAGAAGTGGGCTCTTCCCCAGGTGAGCCTCCGGGTGAGAATGCAGACTTGCAGAATCCAGAGCCGAGGACCCAGCTAAGTCATGCCCAGATTTCAGATCTAAGGGATGTTTTAAGCTGCCGAGTTTGTGGAAATTTGTTTCACAGCAATAGAAAACTAGTGTAAGTACTGATGACTAGAAGTGGGGTGTGTGGAGAGCTTTCTGAAAGCAACTGGCAGACAGAGACACATGATAGAGAAAGTTTAAGTCTCCCTGAAAAGACCACTAATAATAGAAACTTATTTAAGGACACTGCAGATGAGAGGTCAGAAGGAACAGAGGAACATGTGAGTAGAAACTGGGGGGAGGGAGAAGCCTTGTTACGTGGTAGCAGAAAGCTTAGCAACACGGTCATCTGCGGTTCCGGAGAAAGCAGAACGTGTTGGCGATGAACTTGTTACACAGCTAGGGAGAATTCCAAGCTAACTCTCATAGGTCTCACCTTGTTTCTTCGGGCTGTTTATAGTAAATTACGAGAGGGGAGAGCTAGATTGAGAGAGCTCTGAAACAAAAACTGAACTAAGACTGGATGATTTGGGAAATTCTGAGGCTCCTCAAATGGCAACAGAATCAGTATTATTTAGAAAAGAGTTAGAAGGTGTGATTATACAATATTTCGGTGAAAGCTGGGAGCTCAAGAGGTCAGATTATTCAGTCATACAAAGGGAACGCCTCATAGATCTTCTCAGTGAAAACAGAGGACCTCGAGAAGGTCTCAGGACATTGTTCCTCAGCATTGCCATCAGACGGGCAGGACCAGAGATTCTTGGCTGATGAAATACGTGGTCACGCTGGAGAAGCCTTTGCCGTTGGAGTTCCATGATAGGAGACTGAGGGCACCGTGCAGGAGGTGGGCTCTAGCACTGGATGGTAGCCTCCAGATGACTGCAGCAGAAAAGCTAGAACCTCCAGCCTAAGAGATGCAAGGACATGACTTCCGACAGCTACCCCAAGGAACCTAGGAGTAGGTTATTTCTCCCTAGTCAAACCTCTACGTGAGAATGCAGCCTGGCTACCATGTGAGTTCAGCCTCACAAGATCCTGGGAAGAGCAGCTGAGTAAACTGTCCTTATACTTCTAAGTAACACAAACTATGAGATAATAAATGTAGGCAGTTTTCTAAGTTTGTGGTAATTTGTCATGTAATGGCAAAACCCAAATACACTGCATTTTGACAAATTCATACCTTGCACTCACACCCCTACCCGATTGCAGAACGTTGTCATCACTCTGGGCAGCTTCCTCATGCTACTTCCTGGTCAGTTTCTTCCTCTGGCCCGCAGCAGCAAACATTCTTCTGATATTGTTTATACTGTAAGGTAACAGGTCAAAGGGTTTGATTCAATGGAATTATAAAGTATATGCTCTTTTAATTTTGGGGGTCTGGCTTCTTTCAGCATACTTTAAAAATGTATCTATAATTATATTATACATTTTATTTATCACTTTTTAAAAATTTGCATTTTCATCCACATGCGTGTGTATCAGTAGTTGGTCTTTTTTTATTACTGTCTCTTATTCCAGTGAATGAATATATCACCACTGGTCTCTCCCTTTCCCTGTTGATGAACAGGACGGTTTCTAGTTTTAGGCTCTTATGAATAAACCTACCATAATTTTTTTTGTACTAATCTTTTTGTGAATGGATATATGTTTTATTTCCTTTAGGTAAAATACCTAGTTATAGACTGACTAGGTCACGCTTTAAATGTGTGATTAGTTTTTTTAAGAAACCACGGGGTGTTGTTTTCTACTATTACCGACAATATAAGCATATTCTGGGTGCGTTGTACCCTTGAGCTATTTAGCATTTTCATTCTTTTCCACTTTTGCTATTTTAATAGGCATGTAATAGTGTATAATTGTGATTTTATTCTGCGTTTTCCTTATTTCTAATGTTCTTGAGTCCTTTTTCTCGTGCTTGAAGGACATTCACATATCTCCTTTTGGAAAGTCTATTAAAAACCTTTGCTCACCTTTTTTTTTTATGAGAAGTGGGATTGTTTGTGCTTTCATTGTTGAGTTGCAGGGGTTCCTTATGCATCCTGGGTACCAGCCCAATGTTTGATGTTTGCTATACAAATATTTTTTTTTCTCAGACTATGGCTTGCCTATTAATTTTCTTTATGTTATCTTTTGATGAGCCAAAGATTAATTTGATGAAGTTAATTTTTCAGTGTTTTCTTTTATGTTTATTTTTTCATGTGACTTGCTAAAAAAACCCTTTGCTTGTGTGTGCAAATCATACATTTATTCTTCGGTGTTTTCCCATAGAGGTACCACGATGTCTGAATTGCTATAACTTATACTATCCTTAAATTTCTGCCCACAGGCCAGTGGGTGGTGTGGTGGATTCTCATAAGACTGACTGCAGTTCGAGTTCTGGACTTAGTGACCTGCTTTCTCAGGTACTCTGGTGAGTACGCATGCCCTGTAGCACGTTAAAAATAATAATAATAATAAATAAAATTAAATACGTAGTTCTTTAAAAAAACCTCTACTCCAATTGATCCTGATATGCCATCCTTTTTACGTATTGCTATATTCTACTTACTAATATTTTTAAATGAATTTTGCATCTTTGTTCATAAATGATGTTGGTCTATAATTTTTTTTACATTTCTATAATGTCTTTGTCAGGTTTAATTTTAGAGTTTTGGTGGCCTCATTAAAAAAGAAGCCGGGAAGGGTTTCTTCTATTTTTAGAAAGAATTTTATGTGGTTGGTGTTATTGCTTCATGTTGGTAAAGTTAACTAGTGAAGCTAACTGGATTAGAAATTTTCTTTGTGGGCATGCGTTTGATAAATAAACTAATTTATTTTATAGATATATGACTATTGATATTTTTGCTCCGAAGAATTTGGCCATTTCATCTAAATTGTGAAATTTGTTAATGTTAGCATTGTCTCTTGTTATACATATCTGTAATACCTATAGGGTCTGCAGTAATGGCTCTCATCTCATTCTTGATATCATTAATTTGCGTCTTCTCTGTTTTCTTGGCTAGAATAGGTAGTGGTATGTCAATAATATTTACCTTTTGAAGACTGAGCTTTTATTTATATTGACCTTTCAGTACTTTTTGGTTTACATTGCACTGATTTCTGCATTTTTATTTAGTATTGTCTTCTGTCTATTACTTTGGGTTTCCCTTGCATCTCTTTGCCTAGTGCCTTGAGTTGGACCCTTGGATCACTGATTTTAGATCTTTCTTCTTTTACATGTAAACATTTAAAATTATTAACTTCCTTTTAAGAATTAATGTATATCAATTCCACAAATTTTGATATATGTTTTCATTCTCATTAAGTCTATATATTTTCTAATTTTTGTGTGACTTATTCTATGACCTATGCAGTTTTAGAAGTGTGTTGTTATATTTTCTAATACTTGAGGGTTTCTAGATATTTTACTTCTATTGTATTTCTAATTCTGTTGTAGTCAGAGAACATACTTTGTACTTCTCTAGTGAAACTTGTTTTATGTCTTGATAAATATGTCATGTGCATTTGAAGAAGAAGTATATTCTCCAGGCTTTGGGTCTAATAGTCTGTAAGTACTGCGCTCTTAAAGTCTATTTGATCTAATATTAATATCATCACTCTACTCTTCTCATGCTTGCTGGTTTCCTGACATATATTTTTCTATTTTCATCCTGTCTGTATCTTTATACTTAAAAATGTGCTTCTTTTGTAGAAAGCTTATAGGACTTGGGTCCTGCTTTTTTCCTTTTTAAAATTTATTCTATCTCTGCCTTTTATTTAGAATATTTAGCCAATTAACACTTAAAGTACTTTCTTTTTTTAAAATAATTTTTTAAAATTTCAGATTAATTTTACATTTTACATAATGTCCCCATCATGATGTGTACTATATATATATTTTTTTTTTTCAACAGAGAACTTTACTTTTTTTGTCTGTTAAGTGTTTCTTCCCTTTGCACCTCATACCCACCCTCTACCACCCACTCTCTACCATCTACTCTCCTTCCTTACAGTCTCTGGGGGCTACACTTATCCTCTCTACTATCATATCTTCACATCTCTCAGTTTCTGCCATAGACTGCAGATATTTGGTACAAATTGAGTGGGGATATACAATGTGTATCTTTCAAAGTCTGGTTCACTTAGTAAAATACTTTCTTGTGTGATAGAATTTAGGTCTACCATGTTTTTTGTTTTTTTCTGCTTGTTGCATATGTTTCTTTGTTCCTCTGTTATTCCCTTTCAGCCTTCTTTTACAAATTTGAAAATATTTTTAGTATTTTATTTAATGTACCCATTAATTTTTTCTCTTTAAATTTTTTTATTTCTTTTCTTTTTACACTTAGTCACTGTGCATCTCCACAGAATATTTTATTAACTTTTAAGCTATTCATCTTTCCATTTTTTAGTTGCTTCTCTAAACATCACAATATATATCCTTAAATTATCACAGTCTACTTACTGTTAATATTGTAGCTCTATCATGTAAAATGTGAAACTTTACAATTGCAATGACTTATTTACCCTCCCTTTTCTTTATACCACAGTTATTTTATGCATTAAATTTGCATAATCAATCTGACCAGGCAATGCTATAATTTTCATTTGAATAGTTACATGTATTTTAAAATAAATTAAGAAGAAAAAAGTTTTTAACAGTTATCCAGATAATTCACATATTCACCATTTCCAACAGTTTACCCTTTTCCAGAAGATCTGAATTTCTGTGTGGTATTTTTTCTCTTTAGAATTAAAACTTCCTATAGCACTTTTTAGTGCAGATTTGCTGTCAGTGAATTCTTAGTAATATTTTATCTGAAATTGTTTTTTATCTTGTCTTGATTCTGGAGAGATTCAGTTGACATAGAATTCTGGCTTATTTTTTTTTTTTTTTAATTGTCAGAGGGTGTGTGTGCTCACCAGAGACACAGAAAGTGAGACAGGGAAAAAACCCTCCACAAAGGGGCATGGCCAAGTCACGAACCCTTCTCTTCTATTTCTCTGTCCTGCTGGGATTTTGGACACTCATACACACATGTATGTATGGCTTTTAGGTCACTGGGGTTAGGATTTGAACCACAGTTGACCATGTGGGATCCAGCTCCTTCAACTACTGTAAGGATATGGGCCAGCCCTAAATTTATTTATATATTTTCAATTTAGAACTTTAAATATGTTGTTATAGTATGTTTTGGCCTTGTATAATAACCAAGTAGAAATTATATGATTTTTTGTTCTCCTGTATGTAATGTTTAATTTTTCTCCACTTGCTTTTTCAATATTTTATTTATTTCTTTTGTTATTTTATATGTTCAATTACTGTATATCTTGAGAACATTAAAAATAAATTTTGTCAGCATGAATACCCTGTGTACTAGTCCAATCAGAGAAATTATGATATTCATTGTTATCAATAGATAATTTTCCATTTTTTTGTCCACTGAATGTGGTTTTCCCCCCTTAATTCCCTCCCTTCCCCTATTTCCCTCCCTCTTCCCACACTGTCTCTGGTCTCCATAGTTGCTTTTCATGCTTTTATGCCTCCCAGTCTTTCAGTTTCTGCCATGGAATACAGTAATTCAATATATATTGGGTTGTCAGAAAAGTCATGATGTGTTTTTCTGTTTTTCTATGCAAAAATGTGTCATGACTTTTCCAGCAACCCAGTATTAAGTGGAAACATACAATGCCTCTCTTTCGTAGTGTGACTTGGTTTGCTTAGCATTGAATTTTCCATATTCATCCACTTTCTATCAAATGCCAGGGTCACATATACACATAGTGGAATACTACTCTTCACTTGCTTTTAAGATTTTCCCTTAATGTATAAAATAAACTAAAATAATAATAATTTTAAAAGTTTTTCTCTTTATCTTTGATTTGGAACTGGTTAACTATGGGTGACTAATGTGCTTTTCTTTGTAGTTTTTCTGCTTAAAATGATCTGATTGTCTCATCTCTAAGTCTATGCCATTCATAAAATTTGGAATTTTTTGGCCATTATTTTTTCAAAAGCTTTTTCTTTGTTTTTAAGTTTATTCATGATAGAATGTGTGTGTGTGTGTGTGTGTGTGTGAAAAAGAAAGAGAGAGAGAGAGACCCTTCACAGGGTCCACAGTTCTCCAGCTCGCCAGAATCCTGGGTGCCTGTAAGCCTGCTCCATGTATTACAGGTCAGCTTGAGATCTGAACTCGTGACTGGCCATGTGACTGGCCATCACCTGTACCATTGAGGCCTATTCTTCAAATGTTTCCTATGTTACTCTCTCTTCTCAGATCTATCAATGACACTGATGGTACATTTGCTAGTATTGTCTCATAGGTTTTTGAGGCTCTATTAATTTTTTTTCCAATCTTTTTTCTTCTTTTTTTTTTTTTTAGATCAGATAATTTCTTTTGGCCTATGTTCAAGTTCAATTACCTTTTCCTCAGCCATAGCCGTTATGCTTTTAAGCCCACAGAAAGAATTTTTTATGTCGAACACTGCATTTTTAAAAACCGTATTATTTTTAGAGAAGTGTTAGGTTCATAGTATAATCAAGAGCAAGGTGCAGAGTTCCCATACACCCCCTGTTCTCACACTTTCACGCTCAGCGTCCCCCATTATCTACATCCTTTACTAGAGTGGTGCGCCTTTTACTCTTGATCAGTTTACATTGACACATCATTATCTAAAGTCCATAGTTTATATTAGAGTTATTCTTGGTGTTGTACCTTCCATGGATTTAGGCAAGTATATTATGAGGCATATCCAACATTATGTCATCATACATGCATTGTATTTTTTTTCTTCTAAGACAGATCTGTTTAAAATTTATTGTGTGGAAAATAAAGGGTATATTATGACATAGAATCTGAGATTGGGTTGGTACCTAATTGCTTTCATTTCTTTTTATTTTATCTTATTTTATTTTTTATTATGATTATTTATACATTCAATCACTATACATCATTTAGATTGTAAAGAGATTTTGCCCAGCCTGATACACAGCTCAGTCCTATTGAGAATACTATACACACCCTCATCAACAGATAACAAACCATATCTGTGTCCCACAAATATCTTATTTCTCCTTATTTTCCCCCTAATTTCCTTTCCTACACTCTCCCCCCTACACACACTCGCCTTCCACTGTGTCTCAAATGTCCACAACAATTTTTAATGCTTTTATGTCCTCTAGTCTTTCAGTCTCTGCCATAGAGTGTGGACAGTCTGCATATGTTAAGTGGAGACATACAATGTCTCTCTTTCATAGCCTGACTTGCTTCACTCAGCAACAAATCTTCCATATTCGTCCACTTTCTAACAAATTCCGGGGCCTTGTTGTTTTTTATGGCTGAATAATATTCCATGGAGTATATGTGCCACACTTTTTCACTCTATTCATCCATTTGTGGACATTTGGGTTGGTTCCATGTCTTAGTAATCGTAAATAGTGCTGCAATAAATATAGTTGTGCAAGTGCTTTTCTGCTTGAGCATTCTCTTGTCCTTTGGGTAGATACCCAGGGTTGGAATTACTAGATCATATGGTAGTTCTATTTGAAGGTCTTTGAGGAACCTCCATATTGTTTTCCACAGTGGCTGGACCAATTTACATTCCTGCCAACAATGTAGGAGTATTCCCCTTTCACCACATCCCCACCAATACTTATCTTTTTGTTTTTTAATCTTCGCTATTCTGCCTTGGGTTAGGTGGTATCTCATTGTGGTATTGATCTGCATCTTCCTTATGATGAGGGATGTTGAGCATTTTTTCATATGCTTTTTGGATGTTTGTATGTCTTCCTTAGAGAGTTGATTATTCAGCTAGTTTTCCCATCTTTTAATTGTGTTAATCATTTTATTCCGGGTAAGCCGCTTGAGTTCTCTGTGTATTCTGGTTATCAGTCCCTTATCTGAGGTACAGTTAACAAAAATTCTCTCCCATTCCGAGAGTTGTTGATTCACACTAATTACGGTGTCCTTCACTGTGCAGAAACTTCTTCTTTTTTTTTTTTTTTTTTTTTTTTGCTATAGGGCGCGTGCGCTCGCCAGACAGACAGAGAGAGACAGAGAGATAGAAAGCGAGAAATCACCCCCCAGGGGGGATGGCCACGCCACAATCCCTTCTCCTCCATTCTCCTCCTGGGATCTTGGGCACGCACGCACATGCGCCTGGCATGAGTTTAAGCCACCGGGTCCGGGACTCGAACCGCGGTCGACTACATGGGAGTCCAGTGACATAGCCATTACGCTAAGTGCTGGCCCCATGTGCAGAAACTTCTTAATCTGATGTAATCCCACCTGTCTATTTTGGGGATTATTGCCTGTGCTTTGGGGGTCTTGCTTAAGAAGTCTTTGTCTACCCCAATGTCTTCCAGAGTTTTCCCAGAGTTTTTCTCCAGTAGTTTCATAGTTTGCGGTCTTAGGTTTAGATCTTCGATCCACTTCGAGTTTATTTTTGTTAATGGTGACAGATAGGGATTCAGATTCATCTTTCTGTAAAACTGATACCTAGTTTTTCTAGCACCATTTGCTAAAAAGGTTTTTCTTTTCTCACTGTATTAACTGGTACCTTTTGTTAAAGATCAGTTGGCCGTATGCTTTGGGGTTTATTTCTGGGGTCTCTACTCTGTTCCATTGGTTCTCATGTCTGTTTTTGTGCCAATACCATGCTGTTTTGATTATTTGATTATCACAGCTTTGTAATATATTTTTGGGTCAGGAAGTGAGATCCCCCCACTCCACTCTTCTTGCACAGGATGGCTTTGGCAATACGGTGTCTTTTATGGTTCCAGACAAATACTATGATTGTCTTTTCTAGATCTGTGAAGAATGTCTCTTGTAATTTTATTGGGATTGCATTAAACATGCAGATGGGTAAGACTGTCATTTTGATTATATTAAGTCTGCCAATCCAGGAACGTGGGATGTTCTTCCCCTTTTTTTGTGTCCTTTTTGACTTCCTTTTAAGGTTTTCATAGTTTTTCTTATAGAGGTCTTTGAAATCCTTGGTTAGTTTTACTCCTAGATATCTTATACTTCTTGTGACTATGGTAAACGGAATTATTTTCTTCAGTTCTGTCTCTGTCTGCTTGTTGTTTGTGTACTGAAATGCTATAGATTTTTGTAAGTTAACTTTGTAACTTAACACTTTACTGTATGCGTGCATTGTATTTTGATCTCTGTAATCTTCACTTGATTTTTTTTTTAACCCTTCTTGTTTATCTGATGACATTTTCTAATTGTATATGTATGGAGAGCATATTCTCATTTCTGTCTTCAATTTTAAATCCTTGTCTTAAAAATGTTAACATCTGGATAATTTTTAAATTTATCTAAATGTATTATTTTTTTTTTCCTCTGGTGGGTAGGTTGCATTTTCTTGTTTCTTCTGATTTGTGTAATTTTTGTATTGTATCCTGGACATTGTAAATGCCATCTGGACTCTGTTATATTTCTCTAAAGAATATTCAATATATATTTTTAAAGTTTACCTATTTATTTCTTCTAAGGTACCCCCAACAGAATCCTCATACCAAGATCTACTCCTAGCCTCAGTCAGCCAAGATCATGGGTACACACTTGTGCATCTTTGTACACAGATAGACCCCAGAATGCAAATCCAGGACCCTTCAATATAACCTCATCATCATGGAGCATTGCATTACTGCTGAGCCACTGTGGCTGTTCAAATCAGTGCATAATAATCGTACATATTTATGGGGTACAGTGTGATTTTTTTATTATCTAAATTCAATATGTAGTGTTTAAATATGGGAATTAGCAAATCCATCATCTCACATATTTATCATTGTTTTGTGTTAGAAACATTCAAAATCTTCTCTTCTAGCTCTTTGGAAATACACACTAAATTATCTTTAACTATAGTCACCCTATGACACTATGGAACACTAGGACTTATTCCTCTTATCTAACTGTAATTTTGTATTTGTTCTCCAATGTCTCTCTATCCTACCTTCTTCCTATCCTTCCCAGACTCTTGTAGTCATTATACTCTCTACTTCTATGAGGTCAACTCTTTTCAGTTTCCATATATGAGTGAGAAAATGCAATTTTTCTCTTTCCATGCATGGGTTTTTCACTTAACGTAGTGGCCTCCAGGCTTCTCCTTGTCGCATTGCATAACAGAATTTCATTCTTTTCAGTGGATGGATAGTATTCTGTTACACATATACCCACACTATTTTATTTATCCATTCATCTGATGATGGACATTTAGGCTGATTACCTATCTTGGGTATTGTGAAGAGTGTTACAGTAAACATTGTAGCACAGATACCTCTACAATTTATTGGTTTTCTTTCTTTTGGCTATATGCCTAGATCGTTTTTCAAAAGATCTCTATACTGTTTTTCAAAATGCTGTACTAATCTACATTCCCACTAACAGTGTAAAACAGTTTCCCCCCTGTTTGCATCATTGCCAGTGTTTGTTATTCTTGGTCTTTTGATAATAACCATTCTAACTGGGGCCAGATGATGTCCCATTGTGGCTTTGATCTGTGCTTTCCTAATGATTTGTAATGATTATTGATAATTGTTTTATATGCTTTTTGGTCATTTGTATCTTTCTATTATTATTATTAATTCTTCTTCTTCTTATCATTGTAACATTTAATCACTGTATATCATTACAGCATACAAAAAGAGTTTTCCCACCATGAACACACTGTATATCAATCCAATCAAAGTTATTACCATAAACATTATCATGGAGGCTCCTCAAAAACCTACAGATAGAACTATCGTGTGATCCAGCAATTCCATTACTACCTGAATGGCATACTCAGTCAAAAAAACACTTGCATATCCATGTTTATTGTGGCACTATTCACAATTGCCAAGACATATAACCAACCCAAATGTTGTGTTTCTTTGAGGAATGTCTATTTAGATAATTTGCCCATATTTTAATTGGATTATTTATTTATTTTGCTGCTGAGTTGTGTAAGTTCTTTTTATAGTCTCATTATTAATCCATTGTCTCATGTATAGTTCACAAATATTTTTTCTATTTTGTAGGTTGTGTCTTTACTTTTTTGGTTATTTCCTTTGCCGTGGAGAAGCTTTTTAGTTTGACATAATCACATGTCTATTTTTTGCTTTTGTTGCTTGTGCTTCTGAGATCTTATCTACAACATCTTTACCCAAATCAATGTCCTGAAGCATTTCCCTATGTTTCCTTCTAGCAGTTTTATAGTTTTGGGTCTTATGTTTAAGTCTTTAATCTATTTTGCGTTGATTTTTACATATGGTCAGAGGCGGGGTCTAGTGTCATTCTTCGGCAGCCCCATTTATTGAAGAGACTACCCCTTATCCAATTAATGTTCTTGATATCTTTGTTGCAGATAAGTTAGCTGTACATGGATTTATTTCTGGGTTCTCTCATTTGTTCCATTGATCTATGTGTCTGTTCCTCTGCCAGTATCATGCTTTGTTTTTTCTTTTTTAATTATTACCATAGCTTTGTAGTATATTTGGAAATCAGATAGTATGTTGCCCCTTTGCTCAGAATTACTTTGGCTATTCAGGGTCTTTTATGGTTCTATAGAAGTTTTAGAATTGTTGTTCTATTTTTGTGATGAATACCATTAGTATTTTTATAGATACTACCTTGGATCTGTAGATTGCTTTTTGGTAGTATGGCCATTTGAACAATATTGATTTTTCCAATCCATGAATATGGAATGTTTTTCCTTTTCTTAAAGAAGTGTATTCTCTTTCATCAGTGTCTCATAATTTTCTTTCTAGGGATCTTTCACCTCTTTGGTTAGATTTATTCCCAGGTATTTTATTTTCTTTGTAGTCACTGTAAATAGAATTGCTTTCTTTTTCAACTAGTTCATTTTTTATACATAAAAACACTACTGATTTTTTATGTCAGTTTTGTATCTGGCAATCTGATGGAATTCTTTTATCAGTTCTAAAAATGTTGTGGGGGATTTTTCAGATTTTTCTATATAGTAGATTGTTGGAAAAGTCAAGATGCATTTTTGCATAGAACAACTCAACGTAAGAGCACGTCATCCGCAAACAAGAAGAGTTTGAGTTCCTCCTTTCCAATTTGGACGCTTGTTATTTATCTCTCTTGCCTAATTGAAACCAGACTATTAGCTTGGTTGAACTCAAACTGAAAACTTCTGTTGGAGCAGCTCTGTTAGCAGTCCATTCTTTTTTTTTTTTTTTTTTTTTTTTGCATAATAGTTCTTTATCAGTTTATTTTTATTTATTTATTTTTTATTAATTAATTTATTTATTTTTGTATATACTTTCAATCATATTGTTTGGCTTACAATGAGACCATTTCGATATGTGAACATTTCTCCCCAGACCCGTTGATCGAAATATATTCAACAGATAACATCACACCTCCCCATCCCATCAATGCTCTACCTCTGTATCCCTTCTCCAAATGTCTTTCGTTGGGCCCCACTCCTCCACATACACCTCATCTGACATTCACACCCATCTCTTGTGTTTGTTCAACTGTTAGTCAATCAGTTTCAGACATAGAATGCAGACAAACGGTGTATGTTAAGTGGGGACATACAATGTCTCTCCTTCATAGCCTGGCTTGCCTCACTCAGCAGTACATCTTCCATATTCTTCCACTTTCTGTCAAAAGCCAGGGCTCTGTTGGTTTTTATGGCTGAGTAGTATTCCATAGAGTATATGTGCCACAGTTTTTCAATCCATTCCTCCATACGGGGGCATCTGGGTTGGTTCCATGACTTAGCAATTGTGAATAGTGCCGCAATAAACATCGATGTGCAAGCACTTTTCCAATGAAGAATTCTTCTGTCCTTTGGGTAGATACCGAGGAGTGGGATCTCTGGATCATATGGCAGATCTATCTGTAGATTTTTGAGGAATCTCCAAATTATTCTCCACAGTGGTTGGACCAATCTACATTCCCACCAGCAGTGTAAAAGAGTTCCCCTTTCACCACACCCCCGCCAACACTTACCATTTTTTGTTTTTTTAATATTAGACAATCTGACTGGGGTTAGGTGGTACCTCATTGTTGTTTTTATCTGCATTTCCCTTACGATGAGGGAGGTTGAACATTTTTTCATATGCCTTTTGGCCATTCGTATGTCATCTTTAGAGAGTGTTTTCTTCATCTCCTTCTCCCATCTTTTAATAGGGTTGATCATCTTTTTTCCAAACACCTTTTTTAGTTCCTTGTGTATTCTGGTTATCAGTCCCTTATCTGATGCAACATTTACAAAAATATTTTCCCATTCTGAGGGCTGTCGATTCACACTAACTACTGTGTCTTTGGCCATGCAGAAACTTCTTAGTCTGATGTAATCCCACTTGTCTATTTTGTGGACGATGGACTCTGCTTTGAGGGTCTTCTTTAGGAAGTCTTTCCCTACACCAATGTCTCCCAGAGTTTCCCCAGCATTCTCCAGGAGCAGCTTTATAGTTTGAGGTCTTAGATTTAGATCCTTGATCCACCTTGACTTGATTCTTGTCAAAGGAGAGAGGTAGGGGTTCAGATTCATCTTTCTGCAAGTGGAAGTCCAGTTTCTCCAGCACCACTTGCTGAAGAGGCTTTCATTTTCCCACTGGATTGATGGGTACCCCTTGTCAAAGATCAGTTGACTGTATGTTTGGGCACTTATTTCTGGGGACTCTATTCTGTTCCATTGGTCCACATGTCTGTTTCTGTGCCAATACCATGCTGTCTTTATTACCACATTCTTTATCCTTAGCTTAGCAGCCTTGAATCCACTTCTCACATTCCAGGTGCAGTTGTTACCTGAAGAAATTGGAGTTCCTGTTCTCTGGTTCCCTTTTACAGAACTGTGCCCTCACCCTTCAGTGGCCTTGGCTGTCCTGAACTTTGTCCGTAGGTTCTTCGGGCTAGAAAAACTATGGGTTTTTCTTTCAGAAATTTAGCCACTTCTATGGTGAAAACTTTGACTTGTCCTCAGGCTAAAACCCTTAAGAATGGGAATTTCATCCTATGTCATTTTTCCAAATGTTGGCTTTCCACTAAAGCCTGTCTGCTTTTTATTCATCCTCCAGTGCACAGAAGTCTTATTTCATATTTTTAAAAAAATCTGAATTGAGAGTTTTTTCTTCAGGAGTGTTGGGTCTGCAGGAAGCTTACTCAGCTGTACTAGAAGGAAAATGCCCTTCCCTTTTTTTTTGAGATTAAATGTATTTTACTTTTAGATGACCTACATGGCATATGACTTTTCTTAAAAATAATACCTATATACCACATAAATCAGAATAAAGTAAATGAGGAGCTCAAGGTGACATCAATCCTAGCTTTGAATTTCTTAAGGATACAAAATATAGTTTAAACTTTTAAAAGAATATTTCATTGCTCAGTAAATTTTTATTGAATTATACAATATAATAGTATGGACATTTCCCATAAAGTAGTTTAAAAATGCAGTTTTTAATGTTTACAATGATTTCATTGTAAGAGTATATACGAATTTACTTAGTTATTTCTGCCTCGTAAACTTACCGTTTCCATATTTTTTGCCAGTGTCGGTTACTAGTTCAGTAAGGATCATTACACATAAATCTTTGATGATATGTCTGACTATAAAAGAAATCCCCTGAACCACTTCTTCCTCGAAATCGATTTTACTCTTCTGCCTGAGACTTGTTATACTGCTGCACAGGGAAATCTCCCTCATCTTGCTCCCACTGTCTGAGCTACATACTTCTCCAGAATTAGTTGCGTTTTTTTCCCTAGACCTGTTCTTGCTGGTTATTATTATAATGTAGTTGGGTGGGATACTAAGTCACAAAAAATGACTGAAGAAAGAGGGAAGTTGTGTCTATAAATTATAAAAACTGAGTCAGATGTTTTCAGGAGACCCGATAAAGTGAAGTAAAAATAAAATTGCTAAAAAAAAAATTAGGTCATGAACCAGGCAACTGTGTACAATTTGAGCAAATAAAATGGTAATATATAGGAGAAGTCTACTTTTGGATAGATACTCAAATATCTGAAGTTTGTTCTCCACTTTAAAGAAACCGAAACTCTAAGTCAAGAACATGAATTAAGTGGATGCAGTTCATGCAAGAAAAATGTCCAGTGCGCTCATCAGAGGATCAATACTCAGTCCTGCACTGTAAGACTGATGGATGAATTCACATTTTTGTATGATAATGTATAATAAAATATTGTACAGTTGTGCCACTATTTAAGATTTTTCTATTTAATTTACTTTTCAATGAACCAAGAAGATTGTCCAATTGTGGGCCCCAAAAGCACAAGAAAAGGAGACTTTAATTATATGTCCTCAAGATAAATGCCTATAGATATAATTATTGTGTATTTTTAGGCTATTAGTCATATTACTTGATTTCCCACTTTATTTGTATTTCTTTAGAGTAGATTCTTGTATTTTTTACACTATAATTCATACTACCTAATTTCCTACGAGGGAGGTTGTATCCATTTGTGTGTCCCTTTCTTGCTTTAAAATGTGTGAGACCTGCTACTGTCTTCTCTCCAGCTTCAGTCAGTAGTCACATGGTGGCCTGGAGTGTCTTTGGCCTGAAATGACTTTTAAAAAGCTCCAGGATTGTCCTTTGATCTAATGAAATGGATTTGATTCCTTTTCTACAGATCTTGGCTATCTGTGAACCCTAACCTCAAAATTAAATCCTAATCATAAAAGTGTTGGGATTGTTTACCAAACACACCTGAAATTCTGCCCACCACCTTACCACATCCAGACAGTCTTTATCTATTGATTGATTGATTGATTAGTGTTAGACAATACCATAGGGATCAGTTGAGCCCTGGGTTGGGGATAGAGAACAGTGACTTGTCTTTGCACCTAACGTTAGTAACTTCTGAGCTGAGCTAGAACTCAAGCCTCCAGACTGCTTGTCTGACCCAGCTCTTTCTTTTAGGTTGCTTTGCTTCTGACCTTGAAGGGAAGCAATGCTTACATTTACCACTTTTGATTATTATGTATTACCGAGGGTAGCTGGCCAGTGTTGACAGATAATGTCCACGATGTGACTGGCATCTATTAAATGTGACAGACTACATTCGATTTAAAAAGTGTTGGAATTAGGATTTGAGTCTCACAGTCTCACTCCAGAGCAAAATCACCTTTCTGTATTTGGTAGAGTAAAAAGAGGACCAGCAGATGACATAGCAGTTACGTTGTTGGACTTCCACATAGTCAACTGCAGTTCAAGTCCTGGAACTGGGGGCTTTAAACTCACGCTGGGCGTGCGTGTGTGTGTGCATGCCCAAAATCCTGAGAAGAAAATGAAGGAGAAGGGATTGCAGTGTGGTCATCCCCCTGGGGGATGATTTCTCACTTTCTATCTCTCTGTTTCTCTCTGCCCCTCTGGTGGGTGCACACACTATATAGCAAAAATCTCTCCCCCCCCACCAAAAAAAAAGGAGAATGATATTTATTTGATGTCTAGTATGAGTCAGGCAGTTTGATATTTTATATACTTAAGCATAATATTCACAATCTCATTTTCTTTTTAAAAATATTTGCCACAGAGTGTGTGTCCTCACTGAAAAGGGACAGAGAGAAAGTGAGACAGCACCTCCCCTCATGGGGCATGGTCATGTTGCAATCCTTTCTCCCTCACCTCTTCCTCCTGAATTTTGGGCACGCACACACATGCACTAGCTGTGTTTTCAAGCCACGGGTCCGTGAACCGCACTGTCAAGAGGGATCCAGCCATCTTAACCACTGGCTGGCCCTCGAATCCCAGTTTTGATTTGGGATGGTCATTATCAGATAAGGTAAATGGCTTGCCTAAGGATGCAGCTAGAAATGAAACCCACGTTTGGTGCACGGAAGCCTGTGATGTCGTGAGAAGAGTGCTGCTGCCTTCCATCCCACAGCTGCGTGGCTCCTGTGGTCTCAGCAGCACATTTTAACCAGGGAGGGTTAAAAAAACGCCCTGCCCCAGAGTTTCTGGTTTAATGGCGTTGAGGGGCAGCTTGAGCAGTGGGACTTTCCAAAGCTCCCAGGAAATTCTAATATGCAGGTAAGGTGCTACCCACTCAAAAGATATCATACCAGAATGCTATTTCTTTCTTTGCCCGGATATGGGAATAGGGATAAATCGCATCAGTAAAAGGCATGTTTTCAACAGTCCAGCACTTTCCAGGGGCTGCTGTGACAAATTACCACAAACTGGGGAGCTGAAAGTGATGAAAGTTTATTCCGTCACGTTCTGGAAGCTGGAAGTCTGAAGTCAACATGTCAGCAGAGCCAAGGCTCCTCTGGAGGTGCGAGGGAAGAACCCTTCGTCTCTTCCGAGTTCCTAGTGGGTGCCCGCGATCCTGGAGTCCCTGGGCTCGCCGCTCATCACTCTGGACTCTGTCTGTGTCCACGCGTGGCCTTCCTCCTCTGCCATGTCTGTCTCCACTACTTACGAGGTCACCAGTCATTGGATTTGAGACCCAGCCTAGTCCAGTGTGACCTCATCTTAACTGATTGCATCTGCCAAGTTTCTGTTTCCAAAGAAAGTCACATTCTGAGTTTCCAGATAGGTATGAACTTGGGGGACACTGTTCAACCTGGAACAAACAGAAGATTAAGGAACATTATGTTCTCAAAGAATGCAGGGATAGCAAAGGTGAAATTCTCTGTCCTTTGGCATTGTCTTAATTTTTTAAGAAGATGTTTTAAATGTCTTAAGTAGCACCCCCACTCCCTCTAAGGACCCAGTCCTAGCATATGCATTGCTGAATTATGACGATCTGAGCATGCCACACCTTTTTTCTCTGGCTGTGGTGGGTAGGCTCAGGAGTCCAGGAATGCCACACTGGGAAGGACAGCTCAGCCTGCTGCTCTCAGCTGTGCTTGAGTGTGCAAATGGAGCTGTGAGAAAGGTCATCGTTCTCAGTGGGGAATTTTGGAGGGAAAAATCAGATCAGATCCTCTTTTTTACTGTAAGCTGATAGAAGAAATTGACAGCTCTTTGTAAGTCATCCAAGAACTAGCTACCATCTTTCTAGATAAGACTTCAAAAGATTTTCTGCATTGGAGCAACCAACATTTGGAGTTTCACTTTTGAGACCATTATTTTATTCAAAGCTTTGCTTTCCTTGCCTACCATGAACCCTTGACAATAATTTGAAAGTAAAAAGCCTCTGAAAACTTGACAATCTGATTCCTTAAAGGACGTTTATAGGTCAAATTCGTATGGCCGGAAATCTACCCTTATTTATTATTCTCCCCTACAATTCCAAGTAAATACCTGCTACAAATAACAGCCTTGTTTCTGTCTACTCTGGCTGTCTGTTGAAAGTATTAGCTACCCAGTTATTTCCTTCTCTGTGATCTTGAGAGCTGGGCTCTGTGAGGTGTTGACAAGCTCATAATTTTCATGTTAGAAATAATAGAAAGAATTTCGTTGTAAGAAATGCAGTTTCCCCTGAGGGTAACATCAGCACCCCCCACCCCAGCATCCCGACCACCATCAAGAGCGTTCGCAGATCCTGCTTCTTTGTGATCCTTCTCCTGGCCCTGGGCAGCGTGATTTAGATGACGTTACTCAGGCTGGCGATTCACCCAGGGTAAACAGACTAATTGGTTCAGAATCAGTGCATTAGTTTACTTCTTCAAAATGCTGGGCGTCTTTTTAAAGCCTCAACAGTAACGTTTATGCAACGTCTTAAATAGTGAATCTCCATTTCCACCTGGAGAAAAATCCTGGCCTTTTGGTCTCAATTTAGCCTTCATTCCAAAGGTTTCACTTGGATCTGAGTGGTATTCCGCCAAGTCCTCAGGCGAAATGAAAGGAAAGTCAACAGTTTATCCTTCGTAAGTGCCGCGGAATCGAATCCTCAAAGGCTCGCCAGATGATGCTATTGCAAACAAGTAGTGCAGTCTGAGTGAGGAACCACGCAGATATGAGGACTGGCTTCTGTGTTCATGACCTGGTAGCCGGCGAGGACTGTGCCTGTGTGTGCACGGCAGGGTAAGGAGCGCTGCTGTTGCCATGGACGACATGCCCATCCACGATGGTGCCCAGCTCTCCTTTAATGCACGTTACTAGGAGTAACCACGGATACCTAATAAGCCACATCTTAGGAGTGGAGTTTCAGATTGCTTACCCACTTAAGAATGACATTGTACTTGGGCTTCAGGCGTCTCTTTCTGTGTGCCCTTAAAGTCACGCAACAGACACCTTATTCATTCCATAAAGAAATGATGAGCCAATGCAAAATGCAATTAAAAACAAACAAATAAACAAGAAAGATGTTTGTATAGATTGCATTTAGTGAGTTCATTAGATGTTAGAAACGGAATACTGTCATGTCTAAAATGTGACTTTTCTAATTTTGGGGGGACTTAATAAAATGTTGCATTTATCACATGCACGCATGCTTGGAAAAGAGACGCTGTCACAAAGTCCATTTGAATTTGGCCAATTTCAACCAACTCAAGATCATTCCCTGGTCAGTGGAATTGGTGAATACTAAAATCCTGGCATTTGCAAAAATGGTTTTGATGAAGCCCTAGGATGAACCTTGGGGGTGATCTCTTAGACGTGTTGAGCACACACATGGGAGCCCACGAAGCTCCTGGAATGGGCCACCCATTTCTGCCCTGACCCAGGGCAGACTCTAGACAGCATCTGCGTGGCCTCTGGGCCCCAAAGGTAAATTTATATGAAGGTCTGGCTATTTCTCAGTGGTCATGGAAAACCTGCTGCGGGGACTGGGTGTCACACAGCTCAGTCGTGGGAGATAAGCCCAGTAGCTGCTTCGGACATTTAGTCTTCAAGGACAGTGGTAATAAAGTGTGTGGCAAGTCGTGAGGCTGCCTTACAAATGATGGCGTCCAACAGCCCCAGTGAGTGCGTGTATGCCCGGGATCCTGGTGAGCTGGAGGACTGCGGGGATGGGGTAGTGACATGACCGAGCCTTGAGGAGGGTCATTTTCTCTTTCTCTCTCTCTCGCCCCTGTGCAAGTACACTCTCTATAGTAAATCAAACACAAAAATAAACATCTATGATGAAAGGGTGTTCACTCTGAGGTCTACTGTTCTTCCTTTGCACACTTACCAGGCGGGAGTTTTAGAAGACTTAGGAATTCATTTTCTCTGTGATTCACAGGGTCGGGGCAGGAGGAGCAGGGGTAGGACCCGCACTGGTGTGTTTCACACCTGTCCCATTGTGCCTTGGCAGAACACTCATTTTGATCCCAGAGCCTCTGTCTGGTCCCTGCCCAGAGTATTAGCTGTGAGCAATGCAAAGGCAGCTGCCTCCCCAGTAGAACGGCTCCCGAGGACTGGGTCCATCGTTTTGGTAGAACTGGCTTTCTTAACCTTGGTTGTAGTGAAAACTTGAGATGTCTTCCATCAAGTCAAAACGGTTTGAAAATTAATTTCAATTTGCACATGAAACCTGCACTTTGGGGCTGGCAGGTGGTGTGGTGGTTAAATTTCTGGACTCCCACATGGCTGACCGTGGTTTGAGTCCTGGACCTGGTGACTTGCTTTCTCATTTTCGCCTCCCAGACCTGGCCTCACTCCTAGTTCTTCTATTGCTTGTGACTCAGGCCAGTTACTTTCCGTCTCTGCACTTCGATTTCCTGGTTCATACAGGGGCGCTGATGTCTTTCTGAAGAGTCATAGGGCCCTCAGGTGAAGCACGCAGCAGGCTTGACATGCAGGAGGTGGTTCAGAAACAGAGACCTTTGTTGTTTTTACTAGGGAGATAGCAAAAACCTTAAATTCTGTTCTTATGAGTCCAAAATATTCTGCACAGGTTCTGCAAATGCTCTTTGGTGTAGTCAATTAGATAAGAATGCAGCCAGCTGCACAAAGAGCGGGCCTGCAAAAGTAAATTCCCATACTTCTGCCTCACACAGCATGGTGGTCGTCTTCCGGGATCCCAGCAGTTCCCTGCAGCTTTATGGTAAGTGTGCTAATTCCACGGGGAGGAGTTTACGGCCTTTTTGAGGAGGAGCAGGCAGCGGACAGAAAGTGAAGTGGATTCAAATGTAAGCAGGTCTAAGAAGAAAACAATGTCCTTTCAGAGGCTGAGGAAAACAACTAGAAATGGATAAGGCCAGAGAGCAGAGTTAATAACAAGATGATGAGGAAACTCATTGTCTTCATGAATACCATTACAAGAGGAAAGAAGAAATCCCCCCAAGTGCCACACTGACCTGGTGGGATCCACGGACTCGCTGTTCCCCTGCATCTTCCAGAATGTCAAAGTTAGCCAACCCCTGAAATTGTTTGCTTTGCAACTGAACAGCAGGTGCTACCTCTGGTGGCCAGAAGGGCTGGGCCCAGACCCTGTTGTCTCTCTGTGACTCTGCCACTAAAGGACAGGCTGGTAGCTTCCCCGACACTTTCCTCAGCAGGATTCGTGTATGGGAAACTCATTTCTCTGTGAGTCAAAAGGATGCTTGATGTTCGTCTTGGTAGCAGGGTTGTGACTTTGGACTCCTGCTGGCACACAGTGGCACACATTCACCATTCAGGTTCTGCCCTAGCAGGCCAGTACTTAAGCACCATGGCTCCCATATCTGGAAAATCACGCAGTGTAGGAAAAAGGAAAGGTGCAATTGAGAGCAGGTGGCTATCTCTTTGGTGAGGCCATTTTGTTCCTGGCGGTCATTCTTGGTTGGATTTAGACCTTCTTCCTTGGGCTCCTACTGCCCTTGAGTAGACATCCTTAACTGCACGGTGGTCAAGCAGGGCCTGTAGTGACAGCACGGTGTCACCATTTTTGGTTAAGTCCTTGGCGTATGAGCGTCTTGAGTTCAGGGACGAAGTGTCAGGTACAGGCCCGGGCCCTGAGTGGATGCCTGTTCATGGTTCCTGACCCAATGATGAAGGAATCCGGCCTCTCACTTCAGGGGATAGAAAGTGCCACTCCAGGTCTTCCCAGCAGTCTGAGAAGCAAGGGCATGCCGGTTTCTCACCATATTCTTTTCTGGCCTTGTCAGTGTTTGTGGCTGTGGCTTTTATGGCCATGCCAAGAGTGGCCTTGGGAGGTTGGCAGAGGCCGTGGGGCCCTGGCCGGCTTTGTGCTGTTGGGCAAAGGGTGGCCCATTCGGCCCTCACGTCAGTCCCCTCACTCTGTCCGTCTGTGGATGTTGGCTCATGGCTTACCCAGCTCACCGTGTCTTCTGATTCCATGGCTGTCTACCTGCGGGTATGACCTGTGTTGACAAACGGGAGATGGGTGGCTGTGACAGTCCAGCTCTCCGACTGTTTGCTGGGACCAGCCGCCCATCCTGAGGGTGACAAGGCATTTTGCAAATAACTATTGCCAAGTCAAGCGTAATAGAAGAACCGAGACACAGGCGAATGAGTTGGCCACAGTCGTAGGATAACTGAGCAAGTAGGCCAGTAGGAAAATGAGTGGCCATGGCTCTCCGTGAACTCCTGCTCCAGAGAAAGGAGAGAGCAGGGCGTGTGGTTCACCAACCCCAGACAGCGTCGTAGGACGCCGCGCCATGACCCCTGACAAATGGACGGATTCATTACCCCGAAGACGGGAAGAAACCACAGAATGGGATACATAGTTAAGGAAATATGTGCACAACTGGGTTTATTTTTCTTATCTGATTTTTTTTTTTTTTCTGGTGCAATATGAGCACTGCTGAATACTTGGCAGTTGCCTTTCCATACTTGAGTTGTTTGTCATTTCTGGGGCTGCTGATGCTGTTCTGATTTCCCTTTTGGGAGGAATTTACAGGCACATGTTGACCCAGCTGAATGGGAACAGGGAGCAACAGGGATTTCGTGGACAGGGACCACCACGTCCCGGAGAGCAGGCACTCTCTCTGTCCTGATGACGCCGTTGGCTGCTCGCTGCCTTGTCACCTGGCCATTTTAAAGCACTGCAACTCCAGTTTCAAAAACCCAGATCCCCTCGCGGTCTGGGCTTGAAATTAAACTGCCCTTCCTTCCCACACTAGCGGGGAGTTGCAGTCAGAGCGCTTGCTTTATTGTTGGAATATCTGGGAAGTTGGCTCTCGGTAGCAACAGTTGCTAGGTAAGGTGTGATTGCCTTTCGAGCCCCGCAGAGGAGAGGATGGGAAGGTAAGCTGGCAAAGGCCCAGGAGGGCAGATGGGATAGATGTGGGGCCAGCGGTGAAGTGCACGGGGCTAGGCCTCCACACCGCTTCTCACCCACCCTGCTGCAGGATTCTCTTCCGAGCATCCTTGTCTTCCAATGTCCTCTCTTGGCTTCTCCCCCTCAAAAACCTAGTCTGTTCCTCGTTACCATAGAGCTACTCATGTTATCATTCGCCACATTTTCCAGATACCCCAACCTGCCAGTGGCTGGGGGGTACCTGGTTGTGTTGATGGTGGACTCAGAGCCCATGGGGAGTGGTGGACCCATAGGCCACGGCAGCCAGTCTGTCCCGGCAGATGCTGTCAGCCTCTTCCTGTGTCTGACCGGCCTAGCCCCAAGGTCACCTGAAGACTCGGTGGACAATGCGGTCATGGCCCCCTGGGACTTTCTTTTTGAGAGCTCTTTTTGGCCACAGGAATGAATTGCCTAGAGGTCGCGAGTTGGCACGGTGGTTCTGAGCTCGGTTCCAGGCAGTCACGCACCCCCAGGGCTGGCAGGAGAGCTTGTTAAATGAGGAGCCTTTTGCTGTCTTTCTTCCCTCGCTGTCTTGCTTCCCAGGGCCACTCCTAAGGAAACTACTTGCAGGATTGCTTTTGCACCAACAGAGGTAGCGAGCCTGTGAGGAAGCTGCCCTGGTGCCAGGGAAGGGGGAGGTAGCCCCTTTGCCTGGGGAAATGGTGGTTGGCAAAGACTTTGCAGAGGAGGGCATATTTGGCTGGTCTCTGAAGGCATCCCACATGAGGCAGGGGGCAGGAAAGTGTGGTTTTCAGGAAATGAGGGTAGGTCCATAAGGCAAGGGGGAAGGGAGGCTGAGGCAGACGTGGAGAGCCTGGGGTCTCACCCAGGGGTGTTCAGACAGTCTGCTGGAAGGGAGACCCTCTGCAGGGATGCCGGTGACAGACAGACAGACTGGAGCTTGAGAATGCTCCCTGAGGCAGCAGGTGTGCAGTGGCTGGGAGGCCAGGTGGGAGCCCGGGAGGAAGAGCACAGAGAGGAGGGGGTGAGCCGTGACCCGGACCTGGACTGGAGGGGACACCAGGGGGCCAGTGGGAGCAGCCCAGATGCCCACGGAGGGGTGAATGGACACACAAAATGTGGGTGAGACGCACGATGGAATAGCTTTCGGCTTCAGAGAGGGGAGACGTCCTGACGCATGTTGCATCATGGTGAACCTTGAGGTCGATGTGCTGAATGGACTAAGCTAGACCCCCAAGGACAGATACTGCACGAAGGGGCCTCCACAAGCTCATGGACAATGCATATGATGAAAGCGCTATTGTGCATCACAGAGAGGTTTCTGCACCAAAGTAAACTCATCTGAATTCCACTCTGGGTGCCTGGAGCAGTCAGGTGTGGAGACAGAAAGCAGAATGGAGGTTGCTAGGGCCGGGGCAGGGGAGGGGAGTCACTGTTGAATGGGGACAGAGTTTCCAGTTCACAGAAGAGTTCTGAAGGACGGTGGCGACGAGTGCACAACTGCGTGGCTGTACTCGTGCCTCTCAACCGGCCAGTCAAATGGACGCTTTGGGCACCGCTGCTGTGATGGTAGAAGGAAGACTTGGTGACTGGGCCGGGGGCGGGGGAAGGCAAGCCCCTCTTGGAGTAAGTTAGGTGCACAGCCCACCTGAGCCGGCTGCCACTCAGCCTCCTGGGCCGGCTGCCACTCAGCCTCCTGGGCGACCCCTTCTCATGCGCACGAGGCCTTCAGCGGCCCCTGCCTCCGGGAGCTGCCGGCAGAACTGAGTACTGCTGGGGTGGCGCGGCGGCGCGAGGGCTGCGGGGTCTGTCCTCAGAGGTGCCCTGAGGTGTCCCGAGGTGCTCCAGATCAGATCACCTCCTGGCCTGCTCAGCGGGCCGGCCACCATCCCGTGTGCACAGAGGCATCTCAGCCAGCCGACCTCCCGGCGGGGCTGAAGGGCAGTGTCTGAGTGAAGTGCAGTGCTTTAAACGGGAAGGCGGCGCGGGAAGGAAGCCGAAGCCGCAGGGCTAGACTGCTGGTCCCAGGGCTGCAATTCCTGGCCTGGATCTCTGGCCGTCCCTGGGTGGACTTTGGTTCAGGCTACTTTCTGTAAGACTGAGAACTCTCGCCGATATTTTATACTGGCTTACTCTGAACTTTCCTCTATTCCTTTTGCCTAAATACATTATTTTCAGGAAATCGTGTTGCAAGACAGGAGTAGGCAAACTCTAGAGGCCCGGCCAAGCCCCTCCCACAGCCTGTCTTTGTAAATAAAGTTTTATTGGCGCACAGCCAAGCCTGTTCATTTACATGTCCTCTATGACTGCTTCTGCACTGCTGCCCAGAGTGGAGTGATTGCGACAGAGAACATGTGACTGCGGAGCCAGAAATATTTACTATCTGACCCGTTACAGGAAGCCTTGCCAGCATCCTGTTGTAAAGAGATGCTGAAATGATGAATTCTTTGAGATCTGGGGCACATAATTATGCTTTTTTGTTTTGTCTCCAACACGCTAAAAGGAGGAAAACTGATTTATTGTCATGTGTCTTGTAACAATCAGGGACAGTCTCACGAAACCGTGTCTCAGAGCAGACGCTACACTTGTCACCAGTACCTACCAGCAGATGAATGAGACCTCAGAGGGGAGTCTCAAATCGGACAGAAGACTCCCATCGAATGCCTCCTGCCCTGACAGTGGGACATGGGCCAGCCTGTGAAAAAATCAGGTCAAAAGATGTTTGGCCATTTTATCTCTGTTCCTAAAAGTTGTGGGAGGGGAGGGAGAATTTGGGGAATTCTCCCTAAATTCAGTCATACGAGTATCTTCAATTATGTGTTATTCGTGCTGTTCTAGTTTAATTCGACCTTACATGATGTCATGAACTTGGAGCATCACGAGGAGGCAGGGCACAGGTCTGAACAAAGCCCCCACGTACAGACTCCTACGGGCACCGCAGGGCTGGGTGGGGACTCCCCTGCAGCCTCTCGAGTCCTCGTTTGTGTCTGTCACTTGTTTGCACTCAGTGTCTGAGACCAGCACGACCAGGGTTTCTCAACCATGGCACCGTCGGCATTTGAGGCTGGTTAATGACAGCAAATGTCTTTGCTGGGGGTGGGTGTGGGGGTCCTGGTGGTGCGGATGTTTAGCTGCCACCTGACCTTCCACACAAACACTGCCTGCCCTCCCGGCTGTCTCCACATCCGAAATGTCCTCTGGGTCAGGCTATCCAAGGAAGGGCAGCGTGGGTGCTACTGCCCAGGCAAGGGGCCTCTGCTCGTACCCCTGGGGGCTGCTACTGCCCGGAGGAGCCAGAGCCCTCCCCGGGCTGGCTAGACTCCCACATACCTGCAAGGTGATGCTGAGCCCACGGCTTCGACCACCCTGAGCTCCGGAGCCTGCCTTGGCAGAGTGAGAAGAGAGCTGGCGGAAGAGTGAGAGCTCTTAGTTACATGGGGGATGGCTTGCCTCAGTGAAGGAGAGACCCCATAAACACACATGAATACCCACACATCAGCTATGTTTCAACTGCAGATACTTCTGAAAGCAAGAGGTTAAACAAAATACAATGAAAAAGTTAATCAACTTGAGGGTTAGATATTTGACTAGGCAGACGGCAACCAAAAGGCTGGGGTGCCTGAGCCTTCTGAGGGAACTGATAATTAAACGACTTTCAGAAACTTTATTTCTCTTCGAGTGCCATTTTATGTAATTTTCTGACATCGAAACAACAGCTCTTCTCCTCATTTAAAAAAAAAAAAAGAAAGAAAGAGAAGAAAAGCAGTCCCACCTCACAATCAACAGAATCATGGTTTGGACTAATCTCTATAATCAGAAGCTAATTTGCCTTAAGAATAATAATAGTAACAATATGCCTGTTATGAAAGAGTGTGCTTTCATCGTTTTATTTGCCTGTGATTATGTAAATTCCAGATACACGGGAAGCTGCAGAGAGCTACCCTGCGTTTTCTGTGGGAGCCATGGGGAACCGCAGAGAAAGGCCTTCCGCTGAGAAAGAGCCAGATTTCACCCCCTGTGCAAAGAATTTATTTTCTGCAGATTGGCTAAAACATTCGATAGTTTAAATACAATATGCTGGAGAGAGAGCTGAGCAGAGCCTTCCTGTTCTCCACTCCCTTCCCGTACTGTGGAGCTTCCAGAATGTTCCTCTCTGTGCCTGGCAGGGAGGCCCTGGGCCAATGGCAAGAGTCTCCAGCCTCCACCTTCCAGGTCCCACCACAGCCCGGTCTGAGGCTGTGCAAGACACGGCGCTCTCTGGCTCCAGCTCGGGACTCGACTTTCGCTCCCTTCTCCTGGAAGACCAGCTTCAGCCAAGGGGTGGCCTGTGGAATGCCAGCCTCCACTCCCTCCGGGCCTCAGCATGCCCTGCGAGCCCCAGGGTCCCGCGCACTTCACTGACTCAGGACTGTCCTCCTGTGCTTCTCAAGGTGGGTGCTGGGCCCCGGGCCCTGCCCTCGCTACAGCCAGGGCAGGGAAGGTCTTGTAGTTGTACGCGTGGGGCTTCAGTAGCAGGGATTTGGGAGTAAACACAGTCTAATTATTTTCTACAAATCATCTATGGACTTGCTTTGTTTCAAAATTACAAGACTATCTTTCAAAAAATTTTATTTTTTTTCTTTTTCTTTCTTTCTTTTCTTAAAGAAATTAATGATAGAGCACATGTGCATGGAGAGAGACCCTCTGCAGGGCTGGTCACACCATAATCCTCTGGCCTGCCAGATCCAAGGCACGTGCGTATCTGCCTGAGTTGTTTTCAGGCTGACCTGACTGGAGACTCAAACCACTGTCACCACGTGGCTTCCAGCTCTGCGGTCAGGCCCCTACCAAGTGTGGCACCGAGGCTGAGCTGCTCTCAGTTTTTAGTTCTCCCTTGGGAGAGAGGAATCCAGTTTGCAGTTAGGAAAGAGGGTTTCCAATGAGGGTTTGCGTCTCGGCCCCCAGTCGCTGGCTCTGCAGGCAAGCTCCTCCCTGTCCTTATGCCTCTGCTTCCCTTTTGGGGACGTGGTGATGACAACAGCTTCGTGGAAATGTCATGTGGGAAGGTCTCAACAAATGGGAGCCAGTGTTTGGGGCGAGCCCTTGCTTTCGGGGCATTTGTGCCCGCTGAAAGAAGCACAGTCTCACTATCTGAGCGCTGCACGGCGCAAGGTCGGGGAGAGATGCGTGACCCTCCTATGCAGCGACTGCACGGAGACGTGGGTGTGGAGGTGCGTTTTCCATCCCGGCCTCTGTTCTCAGCACTCCACACGGGAGGCCTCATGATTCTCACAGTGAAGTCAGTGAAGCAGATGTCATCTTTAGCCCCACGTCACAAATGAAGAACACTGAGCACGGAGGGTTCAGTCACTGCTCAGCATGCCCCAGCGGTAATGGCAGAGCCAGAGCCCAAGGTTTGCGGCCTGGGCCAACCTTCGTGTGCTGGGTGTCTGTGACCCTGGCTGGCTGCAGGGATGGGAGAGGATTGTGGCATGAGGACCCTGTTAAAGATGTCTGCCTCCTTTTTCTCTTTCTCTGAAAATATAAAACTTTTACAAATGTTTTTAAAAGCAAGAGTCTTAAGAAATGAGGGTCTTAAGCATTTGCTCTAGGCTCGAATGTTAGGGTCGCCAAGGTGCATCTAAACGCGGGCTCAGCAGGCTACTCTCCCAGCTGCTCAGAAGCACTTTGTGGAAACGGAGTTGTTGCAAAACCTTTCACCAAAGGCAGTTTGAGTTCTGAAGACAGCTTTCCCCAGCCCTATTGAAATGGAGGTAAGCCGAGTAAGTCCCACTTTTGTTGACAACTTGACTTTAGGGTATAATTTTGAAGTTTCAGAGGAGTCTTAGAGACTTTGAAAGATTTCTGATCACAGAGACCAGCAAAGGCACCAAGGGACCCATGTACCTCCCTGGGCCTGGGTCTGGGCCTGGGCCTGGGCCGGCGGGAAACGAGGCAGTCGCGGTGCGGCTCCACGGATCACTCAAGGCTGATTTGTGTCTGGGCGTGCTTTAATGGCTGTGGGGACTTCGCAGCTAATTAATTCTAGGACGGGTCATTGTGCCCTGGCCGTCATCGGGGCGATTGCTCTGACGGCTGCCATCCCGCGTGAGTGGTGTGAGCCGGTCTTGGACGGTGGTGTGTGAGGAGAGGCAGCTGAAGGTTTCTCACGAGACGCAGGGAAAGATCTGGATTGTAAAGTTTTCTCTTCCACACAGCGAGAGGCATTCGGGGACATGGCAGAAAAATGAGAGTGCGGGGAATTACTCATCTCATCTCCCTGGCTGCTCTGCAATTACAGGACTGTTCCGAGGCCGGGGCTGGTTGGGGGAGAAGGCTGCATTGCAAAGCAACAAGATAATTAGGCACAATCGAATTAGCTAAAGAGTAAGTGTCAGCCTTGGTTGCCATCGTCCTCATTTCATTATACTCAACCCTGTAATGCCTTTTTTGTTTCATTAAATCATTTTTAAGCAGCACCAAAATCACCACAAAGACAGTAAAAAAGTGCAAGTAAGTGAGGAGAATGTATACCCCATTAGCACCATCTGGAAAATGTTTAATTGGATTAGCTCTATTCAGACACGCTGCAGTGGACCGCTACCTTCCATGCAGCGCACACCAGTAATTAGGGTGCCGCGTGTGCGCTCGCACGCGCATGCACGTGTGCTTGTTCCTCTCGCTCGCTCTCTTGGGCAGGTGTGAACAACACGGGCAGAGAAGGCTGTCTGCAGGGCTCAGAGTGCACATCTCAGGGCCCTCGTGGTGCTTTAGCTTCTTCCCCCTGCCATGGGCAGGAAGAGGGCGGTCCAGCTCCCCTGTGCAGACGGAGGGCCGAGGAGTAAGGGCAGACCCCCAGAGCCCCCGTGAGCCAGGCTGTGGGCCCTGCCACGCGTCGGCCCAAGGAGGGAGTCCCTGTTCTCACTGGCCTGGCAAAGGCACTGTCTGCTCGTTGACCTGGACCTGGGGCCTACGTCCCCTAAGGGGCGGCCGCACATGAGTTCTCACTCAGGTGCCATGTGGCCAAGCAGTGGCCCTGAGGGAAGCAGTGGCTTCTTGAGGGCTCGTGTCGGCACACAGGGGCATTTTCAGAGATGTTCAATCGGAATGGGATGCCCCGCTATCATCACGTCGTCTTCCCTCTGTCCCTGCCACCTTAATTCTGCAATTCTGTTCATTGAACACATCATGTGTTTCTATACACATAATGCACTGATGATTGAAAAAAACAGAGTCAAATGAGACAGAGTCTAACCCTTTGGGTTCCAAAAGGCCAAGTGATGTGTGAATAGAATGAGGGTATCCATCAACACGGGGCTTTCTCCAGAGCAGGCTGGTAGGTCCAACTAGCCGAGACGGTGAGGGGACGAGGCGAGCGGGGAGGCGTGTGCAAGTGCCCGGAGCACTGGGAGCAGAGAGCTCAGCGCTGCGGAGTCGGAGCGCCTTTGGGCTGACCTGGCTTTTGACTTTTCAATTCCAGGATGCCCAGTTAAATATGAATGGCAGATAAGCAGTGAGAACTGCTTTAGTGTAAATCAGATATGTGCACTATCTGGGGCAAATTCATACCAGCATTTTTGTGTGTCTCCCCAGCATTCAGGTTTGACTGAGTGCCTTGCGTGTTACCTGCCAACTCTTCTGAGAAGACATGTAGATATGCATTTAAGCCAGGCACAAATGAAGAGATAGTTTTTTGTTTTGTTTTATTTTTAAGGTTTTTGCCATAGGGCACATGTGTTTACTGGAGAGAGACACAGAGAGAGACAGCAAAGAGGAAAATGAGAAATAACCTCTGGAGGGTTGGCCACACCATAATCTCTTCTTTTCAATTCTCCTGGGATCTGGGGCACACACACACACAGACACACACACAGAGCGTGAATTTCAAGCTGCCAGGTCTGGGACTCGAACCACAGTTGACCATGTGGGACTCCAGCACATTAACTACCATGCCACCTGCTGGCCCCGATAGTTAGGTTTTATCTTTCAGTTTTTTAACTTTCAACAGAGAAAATGAAGTTCAAATGTGAACTTTTAAATGAGAAACAGCGGTTCTGCAGCACAGTTTGTGTAGTATTGTGGGGAGGACACAGGCTACACAGTCAAACGTGTATTTATCTATTTATTTTTAAATTTTGTTTTAGTTTGTTATAGGATGAGTATGCTCGCTGGGGAGAGAGAGGGCAGGAGGAGGAGTGGGAAATCAACCCCTACCCCCAGAGGTGGGGAGGATGGCCTCACCACAATCCCTTCTCTATTCTCTCGATACTTTGGCACACACACAGGTGGTTTTTCAAGCCACTGTGTCTGGGACTCGAACAATGCAGCTTGCCATATGGGATCCAGCTGCCTTAGCCATCACACCACCGACTGGACCCAAATAGTTTATTAAAGCTTATTTACTTCTTCCATGACTGAGAAAGATGAGAGACAGAGAGACAGAGAGAGAGAGAGAGAACTTTAAAAGGGTCCTGATGTCATGCATCACGTGCACATTTGTGTCTGTTGTACTCAGGGAGGTCTCTGGACTTGAACTGGGAACCTTCCTTGTGGGTCAGCCTTCCAGTGTCATGTTTTGCTGCTGTGCCACCTTGAGCCCCTGAGTCAAACAGAGGCAGGTCCTATTCCTGTCTCTAAGACACCAGTACCTAACATGGTGGTCTTGGTGCTACTCACTGGGCATGCCGGCCTTCTCCCTCCGGCACATGGTAGGATTGGCTTTTTCTGCCTACTATGTGGAGAACTTCAAAAAGTTCATAGAAAATGCATATTATGAAAAAAACTGTGCATGGATTTCAAATTCAATAAGCTTGTACTTTAATTCCACTGTCTGTGAACTTCCTGAAGTTGCCTTATCTTAACTAGAAGTGGCTACTAGACTTGCTTGGTGGAACGTGAGTGGAGGTGGCCTCCGTCACTTCCAGGTGTGGTGTGGAGCACCACCCGTGTGCTCTTCCTCTGCCTCAGTGACCCACGGTGTTCCTGTGGGAGCTCCTTCTCAGTCTCTGGAGACAGGAAGATGTCCAGTCAGGCAGAGTGCCCAGCCCACCCATAGTGACCATGTGTGGAATGAGGGAAAACCAAAGTGTTGTAAGTCACTAAACTATCTTTTTTTTTTTTTTTTTGTAGAGGTTTTTGCTATAGGGCACGTGTGCTCACCAGACAGACAGAGAGAGACAGAGAGATAGAAAGTGAGAAATCACCCCCCAGGGGGGATGGCCATGCCGCAATCCCTTCTCCTCCATTCTCTTCCCGGGATCTTGGGCACGCACGCACACGCGCCCGGCGTGAGTTTAAGCCACCGGGTCCAGGACTCGAACCGCGGTCACCTACGTGGGAGTCCAGCGACATAGCCATTACGCCAACTGCTGGTCCCATAAGTCACTAAACTTTGATGTTGTTTTTATGCAGCATAACCAAGCTTCTCCTGACTGATACACTGTGTGGTAATTTCGGCAAGCCTCTGACTTGCCATGATACTCAACATCCATATTTGAAAAATATAGGGATAATGTAACCCCTCCTTTTAAAATACTAATTTTTATTCTGAAGTAGTTAAGACTCACAAGAAGGTACAAAAATAGTAGAGAATTCCAGTGTAGGCTTGGACGTCAGAGCATTTAGCAGAGTTTGTGGAAAATACTGGTTTGGTTCACCGGAAGCCTGAAGTCGAAATGGCTGGAGGTTGGTGCTCACAAAGTCCACCCAGTAACTCGGGCGGCGAGCGCTGCCCAGGACTGGCCGGCCTGCCGTGCAGGGTCCGTGCTGCGGTCCGGCCTGTGAAGGGCAGCCCTGTGTGAGAAGCGTCTGCTCTTTATTAACTGCAAGTTGACTTTTAAGGTTTCTTCTTTCCGTAAGGAACTGGTCCAAAGGGTTATGTAACTTTTCTGTCTTAGACACATTTAAAAAAAAACATGTTAAACAATACAAAATGTCTACCAAAGCCACACGAGAGCTGAACAAGCAGGCAAGGCTCTTCCTTCCACGGACGGCCTGTGCGTGGGGGTGGGCCACTGTCCTTGGCTTTCCCTTTCTACGGAGTTTCGTCCTGTTTCTGGGGCTGCCTGGTGGCACATGTCCATGCCCCACTGTGGCCAGATGGTCTCACTGGTCTCCTCTGCAGAGGTGCAGCTACAATAGAGCCACCCTGCAGGGAGCACAGGGACAGAAAAGGCCAGGGTGTCCTGAAGCCCTGGGGTGTTCATCGGCACCCGCGTCCGAGAGGGCCCCTGGTTGTCACATGCCTAGTAACATCTGTCCATCTCCAAGTTCTCAGACTCTGAAATAAAAGGTCTGGCTGCCTTCCTTTCCAAGTTTCCTTCTCATTCAGGAGCTCTGTGCTGTGGTTCCTCCGACATTTGGAAAATCCTCCCAAACTAGGTCTCTAACTGTCCAAACTGTGTCAGTAACTGACTGCTCACCGGAGGCTGTCCTCTCTCCTGCTCGGCTGCTCCAGAGCCTGAAAGGAGATTGCGGGTCCCAGAGAATCTTGGCTACTTCATCAGGCTTATTTCACCAGCATTTCTTTTTTAGGGTTTTGGTGCATGATTTGCCAGAGAAAGAGAGAGAGAGAGAGAGAGAGAGAGAGAGAGAGAGAGAGGGAGAAATCACCCTCTGAGGGGAACGGTCATACTGCAATCTCTTGATCTCCATTCCCTTCCTGGGATTTTTGGGCATGTATATATGTGGGCTCGGCCCAGCATGAATTTCAAGCCACCAGGTCTGGGACTCGAGCTGCAGTTATCTATGTGGGAGTCCAGTGCCTTAACCACTACACCACACTGCCCCCTTACCAGTATTTAAGTCATTTTGCTGTGTAAGATCTTTGTTATTTAAAGACGAGGCTAGACCCGTGAACAAGAGAAGATGGAGCGAAACAGGAGATGAACATGAAAACCATTTGACCAGTAGCTGTTTGTCTAAAGCGACAGCTTACCAATACCGGCCTTCCTCCCACTGAGTCTCCATGCCCGCACTGGGCCCAGTCTTGTGCTGTGCTTACAGTCCGGTGGGGTGTAGACCGTAGCCTGTTTTTCGGACTAATTTCTGAGGATTATATAATTTTTTCTGGAGATGCTTATTTAATGCCGTGTCTCTCTGAAGCCGCCAACGTCGTCTGCTCTTGGATCCAGTTCAAGTTGCTCAGAGCAATCACTTCTGAGGCTCCATGGGCTGAGCAGTCCTACACGGGCGGTAGAGGGAGAGCTGAGCCAGAGCCGAAAGGAGACGAATTATCTCCGAGAAGCCGGCCTGTCTGTGACAGGGTCCGGCTCATACCGAGGAACTCCGTGCTTGACGGAGAGGAGCCAGCGTGCGTCGCGTTGCTTCCCAGAACCTGAACTGCTCTCGAAGAGGTAGAGGTGCCACCGCGTCCCCCAGTGCCCCCAGGCTGCTCATAGCAACCTGACTCCCGAGGGACACCTTGTTGCCTTTGTTCCCCCTTCCTCTCCTGCTCATCGAGCACCTGCAGGGTGCCAGGTGGGCTCTGGGGCTGCACATGTGATAAGACATGGTCTCTGCCCTCCTGAGACGCACCTTGTGGTCAGAGATGGACAGGAAGCAATGTTCACACGTCAGTGAGGTGAGGGCAGGGTCAGGGGTTTGCAGTTTGTCATGAGGCACGGGATGAGGTCTCTCTAGAAAGAGCCTTAGCCAGCGTCTCGCAGGCCCAGAGTGTTGTTTAGGGAAACAAATGGACCCGCGTTGGGTTATGAAGGGCCGTGGATGAACTGAGACACAGTGGGTGGGGCTCCGTCATGGTGACCCTTAAATGCGAACTTAGTTGGTTTGGATTTTATCTGGTTAGCAAGGGGGACAACTGCCCCCCCCCCCTTTTTCCTTCGTTTGATCTTATTTTGTGATATAGGAATGACTTGCTTTATAGAATGCCCCAGAGAGACTGGAAGTTGGATGCTCGGAGGGCCGAGGTTCACGTCGGTTCACGTCATACCCAAGGTGAGCGGGACTTGCTGCACTCCCGTGGGGAGAGGCTCTGTCTGATCAGCTTCTGACTGCTTGCTCAGGTGAGCTGTGTTCTTCGCTCCCAGCACGAGCATCTTGGTGGCCACTGCGCCTATTCTATTCAGTGAGCACCTTTAGTGTTCTTCAGATGACCAGGGGTACTTACGTTCACACACGGCTTACTGCACGAGCAGGAGATAAACCTTCGTCTTGGGACTCAGGGCCCTGTTGCAGCTGCTGACCTCTCATCCTAGGTAGGCTCACGGTGGTCTGCGCTGCCCTGCAGAGTCTCCCCCTTTCAGTTTTCTCTGGAGCCTTCATCCACTCCCATGAAATTGGTCTCTGTGGGTCCCCCTCATGATGCACTGCTTTTTCTTCTACTCCTCCTTAGTTGACAAGACTTGCAAGGCCCACCTCAGCCCTCCCCTTCTCTTAGGAGTGAGATTTCCATCTGTGATTGGGTCAGGTTGCCTGCCCTAGCTGAGCCTGAGTTTTCTAACCCGAGGCTGTGAAGTTACAGTGATAGTGTGGGCACTATCCATGGCAGCTGAGTCCAGATGATATGCAGGTTCTAACACAGTCAGCCCGGTAACAACTCTATGGGCCACATCTCCTTATTATCCTAGTTTTATAACTGAGGAGACTGAAGCACAGAGAAAACAGCTGTACTGAAGTGGAGAGAAAAGAGAAGGGAGAGCATGAGAGAGCATGAGACATTTGGGAAATAGTGAAAATGCCCGATGTTGGTATAACTAAAGTCTAATTAGAAAGAGAGAATGGGGAAGAAGCAAAATTTGAAGTTATGACAGCTACAAACCTGTCAAGAAGTGATGGAAAACATCAAGCCACAGACTCAAGAACTGCTATGAACCCCACAAAGTATAAATACAAAACATTGAGTCACATCATGGTGAAAGTGCTGAAAAAAACTTAAAAGAAACTAAAACCATAATATATATTCCATTCAAAGGAGCAGCAATAAGATTTAAAGCCGACTTCTCAATGGAAATGATGGCGGCCGGAAAATAATAGAATGTTGTCTTCAAAGCACTGAGAGAAAATAACCAAATTTTATACCAGCAAAATTATCCTTCAAAAAGGAAGATGAAATAAAGACATTTTCAAACAAATGTGAGCCAAGAAAAAAATGTTACTAGCAAACATACACTAAAGGAAATATTAAAGATAGTCTTTAAGCAGAAGACAGATGATTCTAAATAGAACAACACCAGTGCAAGAAAGGTAAAAAGCAACATAGAAAGTAAATATGTGATGAAGTCAAAATGAATGTTGTGCTCGCTTTGGCAGCACATATACTAAAAAAATGAATGTTGACTATATGGAATAACAATAATAATGCCCAATGGGATTTAAAATATATGACAAATTAAGGTACACAAAAACAATAGCCAAAGGCATCCGAAAAGTATTAATAAATGAAGTCAATTCTAAAGTCTTTGCATTGCATTGGAAGTGTAAAAATATTTTTATTAGCTTTTACTTACCAATTATTTCAAGACTGACAAAAGAATAGGAAGGATTAACTGGAAAATAAAAGAAGACATAGGATAAGAAAAAGCACAAAATTTGTTTAAAAAATGGAGGAAAGGAAAGAAAAAAGACATAAGGCAAGCATGAACAAATCAGAAAAATAAAGTTAGATGTAAAGTTTCAACAGAAAATTATGCTACTGGTGAGTGATGGGGCTGGGACTCAAACCCAGGTAGTTTGCATATGATAATCAAAAACATAAGCAAAAAGCAAAATGTTCATAGAATATGTAACACCGTACAGAGTTATTTTCAGAATTAAATATGGAAGTGAATATTCTTTGTAAATTGTGAAATGTCGTGTGCTTATTTTATTTCTTGCAACTGTAAAATAATACATATTTGGGTATGTATTATATTTGATATAGCATCTGATGTAGTTCAGAATACATAATCAAAGAACTTCTGGTTGATCTAATACAATCTCTCTGTTTTCTTTCTCAAAGGCTAATACATATCCTGTATTTCTTTAAAAACTATGGCATCAGAAGAGTCAGCAGGTAACGAGGTGGTTAAGGTGCTGGACTCTCATATGACTGACTGTGGTTAAAGTCCCAGTGGCTTGAACGTCGTGCCAGGGGCATGCCCCAAATCCCTAGAGGAGTGCAGTGTGACCATCCTCCCAGGGGGTGATTTCTCATTTCCCCTCTCTCTGTTTCTCTCTGGCAAGTGCATGCGCCCTATGGCAAAAACCTTAAAAAAAAATGATGGCATCAGACTTTTGCTACCTTAATACCATTAAAATAAAAAGAAAGAAAAAAAGAAAAAAAAAAACTGAGATAAAAATGTTAAACAGCCTTTTCAGATTTCTGACATCAGTTAAGTACAGCACTGTGTTCCTACGGAGAAGGGGAGCCCCGGGGAGATGAGCCTAGTGATAGCTGGGAGGCAGTTCTGGGTCATGGTGCAGAGAGGGAGAATGTGAAGGACACCCAGTGGCCTTTGTAAGTTGGAGAGCTAGAGAACTGAGTTACAGAGATGGAGAGAATTTGTGGGGTGAGATAGGAGGGAGTTACAGAGTAAAAATGCCTCCAGAAATAATATGAGTTTCTCAAGTTTTTGGCTAAGTAATTTTCTGCATTACATAAGAATGAAGCTTCATGAGGCCAGGCTAAGAACAGCTTCTAGGGAAGGAGCAGTAGTTGAAAACTGAACAGGTCCCAAATTTCACACAGTGGGGAATGATTTCACAAGCCAGAGAAGTGATGCTTCACTGGATACACAGAGAACTCATTATAAGAACCAGAGGAACCTGTAGGAATGAACCCAAAATAGTTCTTAAAAAAGGGATATTCTGAACTCCCCATAAAATAACTTCAAAACAACTCTCAAAAGGAGCAAAGTGATTTGCAAGTAACTCAACTGCCTGCTATTCTGTATAGGAATATAACAAAATCCAGTAGGTTAAAACATAAAATTCAGTGCCTAGCATCAGATCAAAAGTTACTCTACATGCTAATAGTAGGGAAATATGACCTATAAACAGGTTAAAACCAATTGACATTAGCATAAAATGGTGTTGAAACAGCTATTATAAACCTGTGAAGTATGCTTTAGGATGTAAAAGAAAACCATGTAGAAAAGAGGAAAAAAGTCATAGGGGGGAAAAAAAAGGAACTTCTAGATGGAAAATGCAATATCTGAGGAAAAAAATTACTAAATGGAATTAAAAGTAGACTTGACATTGCAGATTAACAAAAAGCAGAGCAGTATACTTGAATTTGTAGCAAGAGAAACCATCTGAAATGAAGCATAGTGAAAAATAAGACTGAAATGAACACTGGGAAAACATCAAATGGTCTTACAAACATATCATTGAGTTACCTGAGCAAGGGAGTAGGAAATTGAGAAATACTTGGAGTAATAATGATGAAAAAAAGTCTACTTTGTTGAAAACTATGAACCCATAGATCCAAGAATCTTTACAAGACCTAAGCAGGATACATGCGCGTGTGCAGACACACACACACACACACACCGACACACACACACGTTATACACTGGCACATCCTAATGAAATGGTTGACTACCAAGGTAAAGAAGACATCTTAAAAGCAGCCAAAGACTAAAGACATTTTACACATAAAGATACAAGATAACCCTACAGATTTTGTACTAGAAATTTTATTTGACCTTCCGTTTTCTTCCCCATGTTACTCTGGGTCCAAGTGACTGGCCTTACCACCCAGTGGATAAGGAACAGACTTAGACAACCCCTGTTCTAGTGAATTTGATAGCCTCATGTAACTGGAACTTTAAAGGAAAACACATAAAGGACTTGAATAAAAACACCATGCAAAATTGAGCTGGAGGAGCCTTATTTGTGCACAGGGATACTCCTGAGAATAACTCAAGCACTCTGATTTCATACCAGAAAACTGTAAGAGGTTAGAAGCAATTGTAAAACCAAACAAAACCAAACCAACAAACTACCCAGAAGGTCATAAAGCAGCCTGTGTGCTTCTAGTTGTAGATCTAGCATAAAGGCAGAATGGGTGGGTACCGATCTCCGTTGTGAACAAGACTGCAGAAGTTTTATAAGTACCTCCAATGACAGTAAACAGAGTGACAGCTTTTTATACAGTGTTTAATCGATAGCTTGTTGGAAAATGTCATATTCAGGTCTGCACCACTACACCTGTGAACTCTGACAGCATACTGGAGGCCATTCAGATAAAGCTTGGAGTAGAAGTTGGAGAGACTACTCCTGAGAAATTTTCACTCTAATAGACGTGGAATGTTTAGGAGCCTGTGTAAATGCACCAATAAATGAAAATGATTATGAGGATTTGACACCTAAAGATGCTGAAGAAATTATCGATGAGCTCAAGGCTGGCAAAAAAGCCAAACCCTGAGTCAAGGAGTGGGCAATTCTCTTGTGAGCCTGCTGGAGGTCTTACCGCTTTGACTGAACCACCCAAAGGACCTGGCTTTGGTGTGCAACTAGGCCTTTAGCTTATATAATTGTAAATATGTTACTGGAGAAATAAAATATAAACCTCCTATCTGAAAAAAAAAACACAACAAAACTCATGAAATTATGCATGTTAGAGATAATGGAATGACATCATTAAAATGTGAAAGAAACAAACACAAACACTATCAACTTGGAATTAAATACCAAAGAAAATATATCACAAAAACGAAATTGAACTATGTATTTTTTGTTTTTAAGAGAGAAATTTTTGCTATAGGGTGCATGCGCTTACCAGAGAGACAGAGAGACAGAAAGCAAAAAAACACCCCCCGGGGGGGTATAGAGAAAGATTTTTCAGAAAGATAATAATGTTAATGAATCAAGAAGTCATGACAACCCTAAATGAATGTACAGTTAATAGGAGAGTTTCAAAATGAATGAAGTAAAATTTGAAAGTATTGGAGAATGAAATAAATTCACAAATATTGTTGGAGATTTTAATATTTCTCTTTCAAGAATTGATGGAAAGGGTATATAGAAAATGAATAGGGATAAACAAGACTTGAACAACAATATCTGAGGAAAGAGATTGAGGAGGAAAATAGAGAAGCAAGACACTTATGGGACAGAGAAATAGGTTTTTATCTGTTGATGATAATGTGTTTAGTATCCCCAACTGGACTGGTGAGAAATGCATTCATGTTGGAGCATTCGCTTTATAAGCTAAGTCACATACGTGATTGAATGTATAAAATAAATTAAAATACAAGACTTGAACAACACTATAAACCAACTTTACCTAATTTACATTAATGGAAAACTGTATCACAAAACCATAAAACATGTTACTTTGAGACACATATAAGATAGATTGTATGCTGGATCCTAAAGCGAACCTCATTAAATAGAAAATAAAACATTCATGAAAATGAGATTAAATCTGAAATCAATAACAAATCTGTAAATTTTCCAAAGGCAATCATTTTAAACGTGATCCATAATTCTAAACAACCCATAGGACAGAAAGAAATCACCATGCTGTATTACAAATGGTTTGAGCTGAGTGATAGTCTAAACATAATGTATCCTGCGTGTAAAGTGCAGGGAAAGCACTGAAAAGTCATCACTTTCAATATTTATATTAGAAAGAAGAATGGGCCAGCCTCCCACTGTAGCAGTTGAACCTGACGCACAGGGAGCCGGATCCCACATGGCTGACTGCGGTTCCAATCCCAGCCCCAGTGGCTTGAAAGACAATTCTCTGCTAATGAGACTGTGTATGGTACTATCTTTGACTGGACTAATACATACTGTACTCATGCTGGGAAAATTCATTTTGTATGCTGTCTTGATAAACAGTGAATAAATGTAAAAAAAGGGACTAAAATAAAGTATATATATATATGGTGAAAAGAAAAAAAGAAAAGAAAAACCTGTGGGTATGTGTGGGGGCAGAGAAAAATCCTAATTAGATGAAGAAATGGAGGGAGGAGGACTGTGGTCTGACCATGCCCCAGAGAGGTTTTCTCTCTCCTTCTGTCTCTCTCTCTGCCCCATTGAGAGGTTTTCTCTCTCCCTCTTTCTCTCTCTTTCTCCCTCTTTCCCCCTCCCTCCATCACATTCATTCTCTGGCAATAAAAAATGCAAAGAAGAAAAATCTTAAATCTATTGTCACTTTAAACTAGAGGAAAAAATAGCAAATTGAGGCCAAGTAAGTAAGCAAAAGAAAATTATAAACGTGAAAGCAGAAAAAAAAAAAAAAAAAGAAAAAAGAATCAGACAAATCAATAGAGGAAATCAATGTAACAAAAAGCTGATGCTTTGAAAAGATCAATACAATTGATAAACTTTTTGCTAGATGGATAAAGAAGAGAAATGGCAGTAATTGTGGATTTTAGAGTTGAAAGAGAGAAAATTACTTCAAATCCTACATATATTAAAAGAACAATAATGTAATACGATGAACTCTTCAGGCCATAAATCCTACAACCTCCTTAAAATACATGTTTCTTGAAAGATACAAATTACCAAAACTGACTTAAGGAATTTTAAAAAAATTGAGTAGCTTTGTATCTATTACTGAAATTGAATTTGTAACACAGACTTTTCCACAAAATATTACAGCTCAGATGGCTTATGGGTGAATTATGGAAAATATTTAAGAAATAGTAATATAAATCTTATATAAACTCAGAAAAACAGAGTAAAATGAAAGAACTTTGTAACTAATTTTAAAAGGCCAATATTAGCTCAAATGTAGATGATGTCTTTATAGAAAAAGGAAACTAAAGAGCAATATCTTTCATGGACTTACAAGCAAAGGGCTTTAACAAAATATTATAAAATAATATCTGGCAATATACTAAAGAGAAAATGTGCTGTAATCAAATGGGATTACTGCAGAAATGTAAAGTTAGTTTAACATTACAAACTAATTAATTGAATTCATTATTCATAGAACAAAAGAAAAAAATATATGATCTCTTGATAATTTCTGAAAAATTATTTGGCAAAATCCAATATTCATTCTTTATTTAAAAAAACTTAGGAAATGGGAATAGAAAGAAATTTTCTTAATTCATAAAGAACATCTCTGCAGCTGACATCATACTTGATGGTAAAAGACTTAATGTTTTACTCTTAAAATCAGGAACAATACAAAGATGTTCACTCTTACCACTTTATTCAGCATTTCTGAATCTCATGGTCAGCTTAATAATGACAATAAAAATAAATCAGAAGCATGCAGACTGAAAAAGATAAAACTGTCTTTATTCATGGTGACTGATTAGAGAATATCCTAAGAAATTTTATTTTATTTTATTTTATTTTATTTTATTTTATTTTATTTTATTTTATTTTATTTTATTTTATTTTATTTTTGGAGAGGCTTTCGCTATAGGGCGCGTGCGCTCGCCGGACAGACAGAGAGAGAGAGAGAGACAGAAAGCGAGAAATCACCCCCCAGGGGGGATAGTCACGTCACAATCCCTTCTCCTCCATTCTCCTCTCGGGATCTTGGGCACATACGCACACGCGCCCGGTGTGAGTTTTAAGCCACCGGGTCCGGGACGCGAACCGTGGTCGACTACATGGGAGTCCAGCGACATAGCCATTACACTAACTGCTGGTCCCAGAAATTTAATTTTTAAAGTTACTAAAGCTAATAGGTTACCAGGGTTTTAAATACCTATAATATTTCTTTATACCAGTATAAAGTATTTATAGTAGCATATAAAACCCTGAAATAATTAGAAGTAAATTTATCAAAATTTTAAAAGACTTTAACATTAAAATCAATACATTTCTGAGTGAAGTTAAAAAGTACGTAAATAAACTGGGGACCAGCAGATGGCGTAATGGCTACATTGCTGGACTCCCATTTAGTCGACCATGTTCAAGTCTCGGACCCAATGAGTTAAACTCACATTGAACACATATGTATGGCCAAAATCCCAAGAGGAGAATGGAGAGAAAGGATTGCAGCATGACCTTCACCCCAGGGGGATGATTTTTTACATTCTGTCTCTCTCTTCAGTGAGTGCACGTACCCCATGGCAAAAATCTCTCTCTGAAAAAAAAGGAGGACTATAAATAAATAAAGAGATATACCATATTTGTGGACCGAAAGGCTCAATAATGTAAGATGTTCATTATGATCAAATTAATTTATGAATTAAGTATAATCACAGCAAAACCCCCAATGTTTTTTTTTCCTTTCTTTTTTTATGGTAAATACTATTTTGCTTATTCTGAAACTTAAATGGACAGGGAAAGGACCTAGAATAGTCCAAGGCATTTTGAATGGTAATAGCAGTCTTGGAGGACTTAAATTGCCTGAATTCACTTAATAATTTAATCCCCAAGGTGAGTAAAAATACTTCTTTTGACACTTCTGCTTTCACACAAGATAGAGTCTTAGGGACTGGATTTATCTTCCTCCCTAAAACAGCCAAATCTTTAAAAAAGAAAAACAGGTAAAGGTATGAAACAGCTGTTTTCAAGGCAGTGGATATCAGGAAAGGAAGAACATAGGTCTTCAAGGAAGGGGAAATGATTGAGTGACCCCTGGGATTGCCCCAGTTTGCTTACTGCTTTGATAAGGCCTGTGGTGTGGGGAAAGGAAACACAGATGTAACATAGCTGGCTTGCTGAGTTGAGGACAAGAGACGGAAAGTCTGGGGGAATTAAGGTGACTAGAATTTGTAGGGCAGAGAACTGGAGAGGAGAGAACTACATAGAACAAACTCCAGAGAACTGCACAAGGTCCTCCTTGAGTAATCAGCAGAATGCTGATCAGCACATGCATGTGAGGAAATTACCTGAAGTTTGGGGAAAAAGGGACTCTCAGACAAAGTCAGAAAGCATACCTGTTTCCACTAGTCAGACTGGAAAAATCCGTAACTCATGGGACATTGGTAGAATTCTCTGAAAAGTCTTGCTTCATAGAGGGGAATAATTAGATTGAGCACAGTTCCAGACCCACCTAATAAATCATACAAACAAGACCTGAAAGAATCAACTGTTTCCTAGTAACTTAATGTCAACCTCAAGTTATGCCAAAAAAGCTTAAGGATATTTATAGAACAAAACAAATCTAGCACCCAACAAGGTAAAATTCACAATGTCTGGCTCCCAATCACAGATTACCAGAAGCAACAAAGAAGCAGCAAAGTATGACTCTTCATGAGGAGAATAATTAGTCATCAAAATTGACCCAGAACCAGAAAATATGTTAGATTTAGCAGACAAGGACATTAAAATGTTTATTATAATTGTATTTCCTATATTAAAAAATTAAGAAGGCACATGAAGGGTATATTAGTGACCCAAATTAAACTTCAAGGGATGAAAACTACAATGTTTGAGATGAAAAATACAGAGTTTAATTAACAGGAGATTAGACAATGAAAAAGAACAGATTAAGGAACTTGAAGATGTAGCAGAAAAAACTATCCAAAATTAAAACACAATGGGAAAAAAAGGATAGAAAACAACAAAACAGAGTATATTAGTCACCAGATGGGAAACTTCAAGTGATCTAATATAAGTGCAATTGGAAACTTTGAAAATGGGGGAAGAGGGAAGATAGGAAAGATATTTTAAAAAAATAATACCTCCAATTTTTTTCATATCTATGCAAACTATCAACCTATAGATTCAAGCAGCTCAATGAGCCCCAAGGAGGACAAATAATATGATAAAAAACCACATTGAGGTACATCATAATCAAGTCAGACAAAATCAATAAAGAGAAGGTATTTTATGGGTAGAAAAGGAAAAAAAGGACACATTATTTATGAAGGAACAGAGCTAAGGATGACAGCAGATTTTGCATTGGAAACAATGTAAGTGAGAAGACAGTGGGACAACAGATTTATTACTTTATTATTATTTTTTACACCAGAGAGTGCATGTGTGCATGAGGGAGAGAGAGTAAGAGAAAAAAGGAGGGAAAAAGAGAGAGGTTATCCTCATTGAGGCTTGGTTACACTGCAACTCTTTTCCTTCTTCTCTCTATACCGTCATGATGATCGTGGGCAGGCACACACACATGCCAAGTGTGTTTTCAAGATGCTGGAGCCAGGATTTGAACCACAGTCAGTCATGTGAGATCTGGCTCCCTCTACACAGTGCTTCATCACTGTACAATGGCGCAGTCTCATGGTGCAACATCTTTAAAATACCAAAATTAGCTTAGCATTTTTAAATGTGAAGGGGAAATAAAATTGACTTCAGACTTACAAAATCCAAAAGAACTTATCATCAATGACTGGCACTGGAGGAAATGTTAAAGAAAGTCCTTCAAGTAAAATGGAAATGATACCAGCTGGAAATATGGTTCAAAGGATGAAGAACACTAGAAATGTAACTGCATGGATAAACACAGAGGGTATTTTCTTGCTTTTTCAGTTCCTTTAAAAGATAACTGGTGATTCAAACAAAAATTAGAACGCTGTACTTCGGGATTTATGAGACATGTATAAATTAAATGCATGAATTGGTAGCATAAAGAAGGAATGGAAGTGAAGTTCTTGGTGTGTGAAGAACACATCTCGAAGGTGATAATCACCTGAAGCTGATAACATACTAAGTAAAGATATATGCTATGACCCCTCATGCCACCATTAAAGTATAAAACAAAAACATGCAGCTAATAATCCAAAAATGAGGACAAAATGAAATTCTTTGTATAAATCTGTGAAGAGACATATCTAGTGTGTGACAAATTGAATGTACAATTGTTGCCTGGGGCTGTCATTGTGTGATGTCACCATTGAGTGGTGATGAGGGGAAGCAGGTGACTGAAAATGGGTCTAAGGGAACTTTTTGGGATGATGGAAATATTTTATGCTTTGTCACTCAAGTGTATACATTTGTCTAGACTCATCTGAAGACTTAAAATTAGTGTTTTATCATATATAAGTGATATTTTTAATTCTGAAAGTGGATTAAAAATATTTCTCATGTCATGGCATTATCATTATCATCACCACTGCCAACAGTAATATGACATGGATGGTAGTTACATTTATTCAGTACTCACCTGTGTCAGGAACTAAGCTAGTGATTTATGTGCATTGAGTCTTTCAGTTGTCATTCATAACCATATGGGTGGTGTTTTAGTCCATTTGTGCTGGTATAACAATATCTGAGCCTGGGTAATTTGTAAAGAATAGAAATTTATTTCTCACAGTTCTAGTGTCTGGGAAGACCAAGATCAAGTGCCAGTACCTGATGAGGGCTGCTCTTCTCTTCCAAGGTGGTGCCATGAGGTTCTCCAGCCTCTGGAGGGGTGGGATGCTGTGTCCTCACACGGCAAAAGGCACAAGGACAAAAAGCAATGAAACTGCTCATCAGATCCTTTTAGGCTCAACTCTGATGACCACTGAAAAAGCCCCACTTTCAACACTATTGCACTGGGGATTAAGTTTCTCAAATAAAGCTTGCTATGGTGTGGTGGTTAAGGCAGCTAGATCCCACATGGTTGCTTACATGGTTCGAGTCCAGGACATGGCAGCTTGAAAAACACACTGGACACATGTGCAAGCATGCCCCAGATCTCAACATGATAGTGGAGGAGAAGGGATTGTAGCATGGACATATCCCTTAGGGTGTGCTTTCTCACTTTCCCTGTTTCTCTCCAGCAAGCTCATGAACCCTGTAGCAAAACTTAAAAATAAAAATGTTTCTAACATATGATGTTGGGGGCAAATTCAGATCATAAGAATTAGGTGCTTTTATTATCCCTAATTTACTGATGAGAAAACACCAGCTTAGAGAATTTCAGGGTGGAGATTTAATTTATGGCGGTCCAACTCAAGAGGCCAGCAGATTATCACCTATACCACTTTGCGTTTCTTTTTCCATAGGAATAACAATTATATTTCTATATGAAAGAGGATCATGTAGCTTCCATTCCTTCTAACCCAATCTTTCTATCATTTCATACATTTAATTTATACATATCTCATAAATCAAACCACTATACAAATATAAATTGTAATTAGTATTGTTGTAATTTCTTTTCCTCCAGGGAATTTTCTCCTCCAAAGCGCCAGTGCTCAATCTAGAGAGAGATAATCTGTTTGTAATTGACTCACGACGGTCTCTGGTCTGAAGAATATGTCAAATTAGGGACCAGCAGTTAGCGTAATGGCTATGTTGCTGGATTCCCATGTAGTCGACCGCAGTTTGTGTCCCGGACCAGGTGGCTTAAGCTCACTCTGGGCACGTGTGAGTGAGTGCCCAAGATCCCGAGAGGAGAATGGAGGAGAAGGGATTGCAGCGTGGCCATCCCCCCTGGGAGGTGATTTCTCACTTTCTGTCTCTCTGTCTGTCTCTGTCTTTCCAACGAGCTCACGTGCCCTATAGCAAAAACCTCTCAAAAAAAAAAAGAAAAAAAAAAAAGAAAAAAAAGGAAAACTGCATTTAAAATAAGAAAATTAAATGCTATCAATATAGTATCCCAGTCCTAGAGAAGAGGGGGTTTAAGAAAAATGAAGACTTTCTCAGAACGCAGGGGTGGGAAGTGGTCTGAAATCTGAGATGGTCCTTCCAAAGTTTTGGTCAGAGTCCTTGCTAGGGCTCATGGAACATTTCTGGTGGGATTTGGGATATGTGCTCTTGTGTATGGTGTTATTGCTCACTGTGTTTTTCTGGAAGGACTTTTCAGGAGCTGATGACTCAATATTTAGAAAAATGAAGATTTTCCTTCCAAACTCATAAGGCTCGGTTACACACAGGTTTGCACTTTCTTCATTGCCAGCAAGGATTCTCTAATGCCAGGTCGACAAACACTTCCCAGGGCTTGAGCCATGTTATTTTTATTTCCTCTGTTCATTGTCCTCTTTTATTTTGGCTAGTTTGGCTTACTCTCACTGAAACAGAGGATATCTGGCATTGCTATAACTTCATCTTTCTTTCCATTCTGTATCACCGTCTCCTTTAGAGAGCTCCTTAAGTACTGTGAAGGTGGTGGAGGGGATAGTGTCTTGCTCTGTTTTCTGCTGCTATAACTGAATACCACAGAGTGGGTACTTTATAAAGAATAAAGGTTTATTTAACTCTGATTCTGGAGGTTGGGAAGTCCAAGTTCCTGGCGAGGGCCTTCTTGCCATGCTGTAAGTTGTTGGAAGGCATCATGTGGCCAGAGGCAGAGCAAGCGTGTTAGAGAGAGCTCTCTTCTACCACAAAGCCATCCTGCAGCTACGAGCCCTGTCCCAGGATGGCAACATGAGTCCATGAACCTGTTCCATTGGCCTGCCCTATTGGGCCGAGACATTACATTTATAACGCCTGAACTTTTGGGGGACACATTCAAACCATAGCCAATAGTGTGAGGGGACTTAAAAAGTCTGTGGAAGGGGTCAGCCTGTGGCATGGTTTAAGGCACTGGACTCCCACATGGCTGACTGTGGTTCATGTTCCAGACCTGGTGGCTTACTTTCTCACTCTCTCTCTCTCTCTCTCTCTCCCATGTCTCTCTCTGATGAGTGCATGTGCTATATAGCAAATTAAAATAAATAAATAAATGGAATTTTTTTTTTAAAGAGAAATTTTTGCTATAGGGCATATGTGCTCTCCAGAGAGACAGAGACAGAAAATGAGAAATTGCCCCCCAGCGGCAATGGCCATGCCACAGTCCCTTCTCCTCCATTCTCCTCTCGGGATTTTGGCATGCATGCACACATGCCTGGTGTGAGTTTTAAGCTGCCGGGTCTGGGGTGTGAACCCTGCTTGACTACACGGGAGTCCAGTGACATAACCATTCTGCTGGCCCTAATAAAATAATTCTTAAAAAAAAAAGGTTTGTAAAAAAATGGGGTTAAAGTACAAGGTTGATTATTTGTTTGTTTGTTTGTTTGTTTGTTTTTGAGTGCCCATATATGCTTTATTCTCTTCTCTTAATGACAACATCTTACATAACTCTAGTCAATTATCAAACCAGGAAACTGACATTGGTATTAACTAAGCTACACACTCTTTTCGGATTCTACTGGTTTTTTAATCATGTGTAAATGCATGTAAACACAACACATCTAGGATACAAACTATTTCATCACCCAAAGAAATTCAGTGATATTACCACTTTACCACTTTATAGTCATATCCTCTCCCTAACCTAACCTCTGACAATTACTGGTCTATTCCTCATCACTATAATTTTGTCATTTCAAGAATGCTATGTAATTAGAATCATACAATGTGTAAACCTTTGAGACTGCAGCATTATTCATAATTGCTAAGACATGAAAGCAACCTAAGTGCCCAGCAACTGATGACTGGATTTAAAGGAGGTGGTGCATACACTGTGGGATACTACTCAGTCATAAAGAACAATGAGACTCTGTCATTTGATACAGAGAGGATGAATCAGGACCAGCAGGTAGTGTGGTGGTTAAGGTGTTAATATCCCACATGACCAACCATGGTTTGGGTCCCAGACCTGGAGGCTTGAAAGTCATGTTGCACACGTGTGTGTGTGTGTGTGTGTGTGTGTGACCAAAATCCCAGGAGGAGAATGAAAGAGAAGGGATTGCAGCGTGGTCATTCTCCCTGGGGGTGATTTCTTACTTTTCCTCTTTCTTTCTCTCTTCTTCTCTCTTCTCTGGCAAATGCACATACCCTATGGCAAAAAAGGCTAAACAACAACAAGAACAATAACAAAAACTAAAGAGAGTAAATCTAGAAGATTTAATGCTAAGTGAAATAAGCCAGACTATGAAAGACAAACATTGTATGTCCCCACTCAATATATACTGTATGTCTGCAGTCTGCCACAGAAATGGAAAGATTCAAAGACATAATGGTAGAGCGGACAACAATTGCACTTGTGCAGGAGTAGACACACTTGCACTTGTCCTTGCTACTATTGTGGGAGGCGAGTGAATAGTAGAGGGTAGTGGGAGGAGCTCAGCATAAAAAACATGTAACAGTAAGAACCATAAGGTTCTTTATTGAAAATGAAGAGGATGATAATACCTTTGATTTGATTATCATGCATTGCATGAATGCTTTGAAAAACCATACTGTATGCCATAAAGATCTTAACAATTAAATGTAAGTAAGACAACACAAAATAATATTAAACATATAAGTTTCTTTGGGTACAAACAAAATTTTGCAATCCATGTGTTGCTTTTTTCATGGCATGCATTCTCTGTGAACTTTTTGAAGACCCCTGGAATAGCGTGGGAGGTAAGCGAGAGAGCTTTGCCTTTGTATCTCAGCTACAGCTCTTATGATGTGCAAAACCCTGAGCAATGACTTAGCCTCTCTGTACATTAGTTTCTTTTCAGTTAATCTTTTTCCTTATTATCTTTAAAAAATACATGAATCCTGCACAAGTTTATATATTGCATATTTCGGTTGTAAAGCAGCATCATAACCTGTGAACCAATAACTTGTATCTACTGATTTTCTCCATGCTTCTCCCAGCAGTCACCACTGCCCTAAAGCAATTTCTTACATACCTTTACTGGAAAAAAAATCTCATTCTTGTTTCTATGCCTAACTATATATTATTTAATTTTACTTGCTTTTGGCTCTAGGAAACTATTATGTTGCTCTATGTATCTGTACTTATCTTCATTGTCAGATAATAATATTCCACTGTGAGGAATGTTTAGATTACTTTCTCTTATGGACATACTTAGTTGGATTAATAAGTGTGTGAATGCTGAGCTTCACAAAATAATGCCAAATTGTTTTCCAAAGTGTTTGTATTAATTCATACTCCTGCTAGAAAAGTATAGGAATATTTGTGTATCTTCTCTAGTATCTGCCACGGTCAGACTTCTTAATTTTTGCCAATAAAATTTAAAGCAATAGCTTCCTTGTCAAGGACCTTAATTTATATTTTTTCTGATTACTAATGATATTGAGCCACTTCGTATAAATGTATTGGCATTGGTGCCCTTGTGAACTGCTTATCTATGTGTTTTATTCATTTAACAACTTCTGTTTTATTTATTTTTCTCTGTTCATAACAGAGTGCATGCACACATGTGAGAGTGAGGGGTGGAGGTGTGGAGAGGAGCACCCTCCACACAGAGGTGTGGAGAAGGGCACCCTCCACTTGAGCTGGTCATGCTGCCGCCCCTTCCTCCAGTCCTCTAGCTTGACAGACCTTGGGCTCCCCGGTGGAAGCACAGCACGTTTCAGGCTGACCAGGCCAGGGACTGGAACCATGGCTGCCATATGGGATCAGGATTCTCACTCCATTATTTTTTATTTTTAATGACAGAGGGTGAGTGTACACACGAGAGAGGGAGGGAGGGAGGGAGGGAGGGAGAGAGAGAGAGAGAGAGAGAGAGAGAGAGAGAGAGAGAGAGAGAGAGAAAGCACCCCTCCACTGTTGCAATCCCATTTGCTCCGTTCCTCCTTCCCATCAGGACCCTGGGCAGGTGTGCACTCATACCCACTGTGTTTTCCAGGCTTCCAGGGCCAGGATTCAAACCACAGTCAGCAATGTGGATCCAGCACCCTCCTGGAGTCAGCCCCACATTCTGGTAACTTAAAATTAGTATTTTAAGTTACATGTAATTATTATATATTTTGTTCATTTTAAAATTGAATTATGATTTTTATTGATGTAAAGGAGCTTTTAATATATTTTGGATACTATTTTGTATGTGCATTCCAACATTATATCCCAGTTGTGGCTTTTCTTTTCTCTTTTTTTAAAAGAATTATTTATTGAATTTTATTTATTATTTTTATTTTATTTTATTTTAAATTTGCTTCAGAGCACGTGTGCTCACCAGAAAGAGAGAGAGTGAGAAAGCAAGCTGCTGGGTCTGGGGCTCAGACCCCCATATCACCTGCCAGCCCTGTGGCTTTTCTTTCCATTCTTTATGGCAGCTTCTGGTGAACTTAAATTATTGATGATTCTAATAACTTAAAGCTTATTAACTTAAAAATTTTTGTGTTTATTACTTTATGTGTCTTAATAAATCCTTTCTTACACCAAGGTCAAACATATACAGCATTCTTATACTTTATTTTTAAAGTTTTTGGTTGTTATTTTGTTTTTCACATGTAGGTCTTTTCATTCATTTAGGATTGATTTTTGTTTATGGTTTGAGGTAAAGATCTTATTTTATTTCTCCTTATATGGATGGCTATTTGTCCCAGCACTACTTATGAAATGAAGCCATTTGTTTTTCCTCACTGATCTGCAGAGCAGGTTCTGTCATGTGCCAAAGCTCCATGTACGTGTGGGTCTATTTCTAGGTTGTTTTCTATTCTGTTCCAGTGGCCATTTTGTCTGTCTCTCCACCCATATTGCATGCTTTTATTTGCTCTAACTTTATAAATAAATCTTCATAGCAGAGCAAGTCTCTAACTGATTCTTCAAGACTACCTTAACTCTCCTTGATCAATTTGTTTTTCCATGTACGTTTTAGCATCATCTTACCAATTTCCATAAAAAAAAAATCAGTTGAAATTTTGATTGGAATCATAGCCCTCTTTTGGGAGAAGACATATATTGATGATATTGAGTGTCCATGAACATGTGGTATCTCCCCCATTTACTTGGATATTCTTCAGTGTATTTCAATACAGTTCAATAAAGTGTGATACATAAAGATCTTACCCATTTCCAGTTAGAATCATTTCCGGATATCTTTTGGTTTTGGTTGCTATTATGAAAGGTGTCTTTCTGTCATCCCAGTACTAACCAGGCCCAATCCTACTTAGCTTCCAAAACTGGGAGTATTCAGAATGGCATGGCCACAGACAAAAGGTGCCTTTTTTATTTCTAATTTACTCCAAATGTTTGCTGATGGTATAGAGAAATACAATTTATATTTGTATATAACAACCATCTTGCTAAACCAATTAATCTAATGAATTTTATATAGATTCTGAGATGTAAACTATTTCATTTTCTTTCCTTTAAAAGATATTATTACCCACCTGCTTATGAGTTGTAAGAGGGTTAATTCATTCTAAGTGCTTATAAATGTAAGCTATGCATTGTTGTTATTATTTTATGTAATGGTTTTTGTAAAGGACTTACATGCACATTATAAAAACCAAAGCTCTGTGGCCTAGCCACAGTGGTCCAGTGGGTGGCATACTGAACTGCAGTGCTAGAAGCTACCTGGCTGACCTTAGGCTTGGATTTCACATTGACCTGAAACACACTGGGTGCATGCCCCAAGGTCCTGACTGGCCAGAGGGCCGCGTTAAGGGAACTGACATGTGAGGGGACCCCATCCAGGGTGCCTGGCTTTCTCGCCCTCTCTCATTGCTGTCTCTCAAAATCTCTTTTGCTCACAAAAGAAATAAAATAAACTTTAAATCATAAAACAAAAACTAAAGCAATAGATAAATATGAAGAGGAAACAACAAAATCACCCATTTCCTGGGAATAAATAAAGTTAACATTTGGTAAACATTATTGCCAGTTTTTCATGACTAAATAGAAAAATGCAAGAATACACACCACACACACACACACACACACACACACACACACTATACATATATACACACACCCACATATAGTAAGCATCAAATTTTGTATGATTAAATATTAAATTTTAATTTTGTATGAGTTTTGAAAAAGGGGAAAATCTGAAAGAATAACTGACTTTAGATATATTTTCTCACTGCAAGAGATCTTAGTCAGTAAAGATTCTACTTAGATCAAGAAAAATTATTTTAAAAATCATTGAGCAGTTGAGTCCGTAAGTTGTTTATTAACCGCGTTTTAATGTTTTGCGGAATGTCTTAACTCCCTGCCGTAACAGAGGGGGCGAGTGGTTCCCTTGCACTTCTCCGTCCCTCCCTTTTCCGACGACTACTTGTTGTGCGTGTTGGTGGTTTGCTGCGTGTGCTCAGAGGAGTTTTCCAGAATAGACAGAAATGTGCAAGGTGATTGGGGAGTGATTGTGAAGACAGGGGCAGCGGGCCTGGCAGCTTTGATGCAGACCTTTCTGCCAATCTGCCACAGAGCTCCTAAGCACAGAATCCCCTTAGGCAAGACCCACAGTGGTGGACAGGCCAGGCCCTGCGTCACCACCTGTTTCATCAGTGGCTGGGGTTCGTCTCACGGAGGGCTTGCCCTTGGTTCAAAAGCTCAAAGGGTTACCAGCTGGGTTCTCTTACCTACACCCTCACAGCGAGATCCTGAAGCCGGATTCGCCATGGAGGTCTGAATGGGGAACGAAGAGGAGCCTCTCCCCGTCAGGGTTTATGGTGCTGACGGGTAGCTCGCAGTCCTCTGCAGGTCATCTGGCTGCCGTGTGCACGTGCCTGCGTTGCCACCGCGGGCTGTTGACCACATCGCATTCTTTATTTTGGCCCGTCTTTTGTTCAGCTGAATTCCTTGTCCAGTGTTTCCTTCAAGAAGGACGTGCAGGTTCTCCGTTTCTGCATTCTGCAGTGCTGAGCATGTCTGCCTTGTGCTTTCTTCCTGAAGGATACGCCGGCTGAGTCCAACACCCTTGCCCTCTGAGGTGCCTTAGACACTGCACCGTTGTCCTCTCTCACGGAGTGGTCCTGTGAAATCTGAGATGAATGGGTTTTTGCCCTCCTAAGTGACTTACTCTTTTCTGGTTGAATTCTTATGTAAGTACTGTCACATGGAAGCCTAATAAACGCAGGGTGTGGCTCCTGATCGGGTTGTGTTGGGATGCGTGCGCTCTTTCAGTTGGTGCATCCTTTTTTCTTTCATTTCAGGGAAGTTCTTTGTATCCTATCTTGGGATAGCATCTTCCACTCCATCTACTGGGGTCTCTGCCTCAGCGTCCCGTGTTCCCTGTGGCGATGCCTGCGTGCCCGCTCAGCCATTCGTCCTCCCTTAATCACCTTCATCTCTTTGGTGTTCTGTTTTTTCCTTTATGTATTTTCAGTGATTTCTTTAGATCATAACTCTGTGTCATTAATTTGATTTTCAACAATGTGTAGTCTCTTCTTGATTGAAATTTATTAGATTTATAAATTTGCCATAAGTCTGTTTCCTTAGCTGGGCAATATTATTCCTTTATTTTATAATCTCACATTTTTTAAAGGTTTGTGCCTTAAGGGCTTGTGTACTTGCTGGAGAGAGAGAGGCAGAGACAATCCCTTCTCCTCCATTCTCCTCCTGGGATCTTGGGCATGCATGCACATGTGCCCAGTGTGAGTTTTAAGCCACCGAGTCCAGGACTCAAACTGCAGTCAGCCATGTGGCAATCCAGTGACGTAACTGCTACACCATCTGCTGGCCTCTATAATCTCACTTTTGGTTTTTGTATAATTGCATATATAAATGGGAGTTTTAAAAAGTTCATGGAAAAATAGAAATAAAACGTAAGTATGAGTTTATTTGGTGCAAAAAATTTTAAATCTATGCATAGTTGTTTTCTTAATATGTATTTTTTGTGAACATAAAAAACCCTTATATATAATGTATATGTGTATTACATGTGTGCGAGTGCATATATATACTTTATTTTTTAGTATGCACACTCAGAGGAAATCTGATTCTGTTTTTTTATATGTTGAGTTCCTTTTTTCCTTCCTTCTTTCGTTCCTTCCTCCCCTCCCTTCCTCCCTCCTTCCTTCCTTCCTTTTCTTCTTTCTTTCTTTCTTTCTCCAGAGGGCACATGTGTTCTCCAGGAAAGGGAGGAAGTACCCCTGATGGGGAATGGCCAAACTACAGTCCCTTTTTCATCTCTCCCTCCTTTCAGGATTTTGGAAAGCTCATACACACGTACCCAGCATGTTTTTCAAGCTGCTGAGTCCGGGACTCAAACCACAATCAGCCATGTGGGATCCAGCTCCTAACCACCAGGCCACGGGCTAGCCCTTATTGTCAGCTTCTGTATTTTTGCATCGCGTCCTCTGCTCCTCTATCTTACGTAGTGCTTCCTTCCAGATCTTGTTTCTCAGCCATCTCTCTCCCCCTCCTTCCTCTCTCTCCCTGCCCTCCTCTCCTGGCGGTACAGACGTTCGTGTGCCTCTGCTCCCCGTCTTCCCTCTTCCATCGTGTCCGACAGAGGTGGCCCAGCTGACTTCTTATGGCACCCTGCGACCTGTCCCGCTCCCTCCAGGCTCCTTCGTTGTCCCCTGGTCAAGGCCGGCGTTGCTCAGCCACAGCTCCTGCAGTGTGAGTTTATGGGGAGTGAGGCCATGTGCCGTGGAGTGGAGAGCCCTGTCGTGACACCTCCCAGCATGCCCTGTGCCGAGGCCCACCCTCCCAGCTGGGGCACGCCCGTCCTCTCACGGGCTCACACTACCCTAGCTCAGCACAGCGCCCTGGTAGAGCTGCCAGGTGAAATACGGGTGCCGAGTTTAAGTTTGAATTTTGGATAAATAGTGAATAACTTTTTAGTATAAGTATGTCCCAAATGGGAATTTGGGGACACTCATGTGTGTGTTATATTTAGGGACCCCATGCCCTGGAATATGGCAACCTGAGCTCCTGCTCTGAAGTGGAGACGCTTCTCCTCAACAGGGCTTTTCTTTGGCAGGGCTGCCCAGCGCCCTCGCCCACGGGCTGCCCAGCGCCCTCGCCCACGGGCTGCCCAGCGCCCTCGCCCACGGGCTGCCCATTGCAGGAGTTTCATGAGGCTTCTCAGCATTGACTTCTCCCCTGAGGAAGGCTTCCTGGGGTGGGGGGGGCACACCCTCGTGCTGAGCCAGGTCACCAGCTTCCCGTCAGCTGCCTCCCAGGTGGTCATCACGAGTGAGTTTGCACTTACAAGTCTCTCTCCTTGGCTGATCTGGGAGGAGGTGAGCTGGGACTCACCTCCCTGCCATCTGCACCTGGACGGGCTCCTCGCACTTGCCCATTCACCCAGCAGATGCTATTAGAGTATCCAGACCAGGTCTCCATGGACACCCATGGTGTCACGTTACTGGGTAGTTTGGCCACCTGGGTTCACGCCTTTTTCCCCATCAGACTGAGATCTGCAAAGTGGGCAGGAGTGCCGGGCAGCTCTGGCCTCACCTGAAGGGGTGGGCTGCAGGATGGGTGAGTGACGAGATGGGAAGTGATGGAGTGGTGTCAGGACAGTCAGAGGTATTGGCTGGTGGGGGAAACAAAGACGGAGGTCTCTTGGCCGAGCACTTTGCCACCCAGTGGTTCTGGGGGAGCTGGAACTAGCCACGGAGAGCTCCAGGTCTGCTTTAGCTGCTACCACCCATGGTAAGGGGTTGAGTAAATCTAGAAATAAGTGGTCAATGCAGAGGTTTAAGGATAGGAAAAAGGTACCTGGCAGTGGGCACAGGGGCAAATGGGACCCAGCCATGAAGGGGAACTTGTCGTCAGCTGGGGAGGACAGACAAGCAGTCCCGTCTAGAGCAGAGGGATCCCCTGGGGGCACAGAGGACTGAGCAGGCGCTGGGTGCTGAGCAGGCTGGCTGAATGTGGGGAGGCCGCCCCACCTGCATCAGGGGGGCAAAAGCACACAGGTGTGACAAAGCAGGGTCTCGCCCGAGAGCCGTCAGCAGGCCTTGGGGGAGCAGGACAGACAGACAAAGCTGTCAGAGAGCAGCCTGCAGTGGAGCCCGGCGCCCTGCTGAGGGACTGGGCTGAGGGCAGCGTGGAGCCTGGGCATGCTGGAACAGAGCAGGGGATGCCCCTTCTCTGCCCTCTGCCAACAGTCAGGGACCGAATCATCTGAAATAGCCGGGTTCACACCTCCATCCCTGTACACTCCGGCCACCCTTAGCTGGATTCCTGACTCCAGGAAAGATGTCACCCCATGTGAATTTTGAGGCTGAAGGAGGAGAAGAGGAGAAGCCACCCCCCCCCGTCTCCTGGAGGTCAGGTGTCCCTCCCTGCCTTTCCTCAGAGACCCAGCGGGCATGAGTGGCTGGTCGGCTTCTAGGCACTCACTTCGCCCTTTTGGTTTCGGCTACCTCGAGTCTCACTGTTACCATCTCAGCCCACTGGAAACACGCTTTCAGAACCCTCGTCTTATACCTACCTAGGATGCAGGGTTGTCTCCAGGAGAGGGCTCCCAGAAGAAAGCTTGTGGGGTTGAGCCCCTCCTCTGGGAGAACTTGCCCCTCAGAAGTGGCTCAGGGCCATGTCGGCCTGTCTCGTGGGTCTAACGCGTGGAGTCGACCGATGAGGCCTCGTTGGACCGGCACCTGCTCCAGGTTGGCCAGCATTTAACAGGACCCTTGGCTCTGTGTGGCGCTGGTCAGCTGGGACTCGGAGCTGGTCAAGACTGGTTCTTGAGCCCTGGGCGCTCATGGGGCAGAAAAGGACCCAGTTAAACATGTGTGAACCCACGTGGGACTCCTAAGATGGCACCAGACATGCCAGGCAGGCACCGCTGTGTGCTCTGCACACCACGCCCAGCTAGGAGGCTCCTCCTTCAGGACCCCAGGGCTCTCCAGTAGGGCTGGCAGGGGCCAGGGCTGCTGCCAGTCCAGACCCTGCATTACAAGCTCGAGAGGGCTTCCTGCTGGTCACACAGAGCAGGCCCAGCTCTGTAAATGCAATCCTATTCCAGGGTGACATAGGGAAACAGAAACACTGTGTTGAAGGTGTCCTCCCAAAACGTCATGTCCACCCAAAACCTCAGAATGTGACTATATTTGGAAATAAGGTGTTTTTTTTTTTTTGAGAGATTTTTGCTATAGGGTGTGAGTGCTTGCTGGAGAGATAGAGAGAGAGACAGAGGGACAGAAATCAAGAAATCACCCCCAGAGGGGAGGACCATACCACAATCCCTTCTCCTCCAGTCTCCTCTTGGAATTTTGGGCATGCACACATATGCACCCAGCGTGAGTTTCAAGCCTCCAGATCCAGGACTTGAACTGCGGTGAACCATGAGGAAGTCCAGCAATATAACCATTATGCCATCTGCTGGTCCCTGGAAATAAGGTTTTAGTGGATGCAATTGAAGTAAGGAATTGAAAGAGCTCTAGATGAGATCCTCCTGGGCCAGGGTGGGCCCTAATCCCACTGAGTGACTCCTTGCAAGAGGCCGAGCAGAGTACAGGGGAAGGGCCATGTGAAGAGGGAGGCGCGATGGGAGTGGTGCGGCCCTGAGCTAAGGAGAGCCTGAAGGTGCCTGAAGCTGGGAGGGGCAAGGAAGGGTCCTCCCCAGAGCCTCAGAGGCCCCGCCAACACGTCGATTTTGGACTTCCACCCTCTAGAGCTGGAAAGAACACGTTTTTATTATTCTAAGCCCATGTGATATAATTCATATGGCATTCCCAGGAAATCAATGCACAATAGCACACACTCTAAGTGATAACCCCAGTGTGGGCTGTAATCGTGGCCTCACTTAGGTCCTGGTGGCTCTGCCAGGGCTGTCAGTAAAACAGGCAGCCAAGGGTGGGGGAACAGTCCCTGCGGCTTGGTGGCTCTGATTTGCTCTCCTGTTTCCTCCGTCCTGCCAGGTCCTGGTCCCCTTGCTTTCCCCCGGCCCCTACTCACCCAGTCTGTGTCCTGACGGTTTTAGGACCGACAATGGCTGATTGACAGTCTGAGCTCCAAGGTAGACCCAAAGAACACCCCTGTGCTCATGTCTACTGAGGGTGAGCTACTGGGAAGTACAGCTTGGAACGCTGGTGGTCTTCTAGAACGATCTTCCTGCAGGGATTCTGGAGGTGACCTGCAGGGTTGTTCAGGGATGCTGGGAGTACAGTGAGGAGAGCCAGAGTCTGTCAGGGAACCTGGTCCTCCCCCGACTGTGGGTGACCCCATGCGTAACCTGGCACCTGCTGAGCCCGTTTCTTCAGTTGTAAGAAACAACGCATCTTCCCGAACTTCAGCCACAGATACGTGCAAACTTTAGCACTGTCGTCTGAAGAGCTAAGAAGCTAGGTGAAGTGTGTGAGACCACAGTCCAATATTTCCGGGCCCCGAATGTGCGTTGTTCAGTAGACACCAGCCGGGATGTCCAGGGGGAGTTTCTGTTGTTCCCGACCAACCAACTCAGGTTCTGCAAGCAAGCAGGAAGTGCAGCCTGACCCCGCAGCTCGCAGCTCAGCCGGGCCAGCCAGGGCGTCGAGCTTGCCATTCCGTCTCATCAGAGGAGCACCTTCCTCACCTGCCGGGGGCCACAGCAGCGTGGGGAAGGTGAACCCCACACCTGTCCCGCGTGCCCGTCGAGCAGGGGCCAGCCATTCTCTCTGGGAGGGCCAGGCAGTAAACACCAGGCTGTGCAGGTCTCGCACAGCCACATTGTGGTGTGACTGCAGCCAGAGGCCATCTGAGGGATTGGATGTAGCTGTGCGCCAATAAAACTTTACTTAAAAACACACGTAATGGTTGGATTTGGCTGTAGTTTGCAGACTTTTCTTTTTGTCTTCAGTTTATTTATCCATTTATTTCATGAGAGAGAGAAAGCACCTCCCACTGGGTCTTCATGCCATGATCCACTCCAGCCTCAGCCAGTCCCAGATCACGCATTCCCAGTGCCCTCAGGGAGGTCTCCAGACACGAACCGGGAACCTTTCCATGTGGGATCGGCTCGCAGAGCATTTCGTGCCACTCTCTGGCCCCTAGTTGGCTGACAACTGATGTAGAGAAGTTTGGGGGAAAGTGTGGCTGTCTTATTTTCTGGAGCAGTTAGATTTATGAGCTTGCGATCCTCGAGCAAAGTCCCCAGTGTAAGGCCACTCAGTGACTCACAGAGGGGCCTTCTCCGACGAGTGTGCCCTCGGGAGTCTGTGCAGGGGGGACAGTGGCATTTAGGGCGGCCTCAGTGGCCAGGCCTCACGCACAGACGGAGGGAAGGCCTCACAGTGCCAGATACTGGACTTCTTTCCTTACCCACACAGATGCATCTGCTTACTGCAGAGGCCTGGCAGTGAGCGTCTTCTAGAAGTGAAACAAAACAGAGCTCCTGCGGAGGAATTTCTGATTCTACTTTTCCCCCAGGTCTGACAGGACAGAGAAAAACCAGGAAACATTTGCCAGAGTCATGGATGGGCTGGCTAAAATCGCTGGCGAATTCACACGTTCGCATTAACACAGATGGCTGGGGCCCTAGGAAACCTGGCAGTTGTTTCCTTGTGAGTCTGAATTCAGAAGCGCTCCTGTGTCACCCGCTCTGTCTTTGTTCTTATGGATCTTATTACTAATTATGGTGGCCATCCCTCGTCATGTCTCCGCGTCAGGCACTGTGCTAAGCGCCTCGCATTCGTTTCAGATGTTGACAAGGACGCAGGGAGCTGTGGCATTGTTCCCTTTATGTGGAGGAGATGGAGGCCCACTGGGATGAGGCAGGTTCTCTCCCACATTCAGCTGTGTGCATGCTGGGTAGGCAGAGGTCTGGGTGTTCTCGGTCATGAGGTCCACGCCTTGTGCAAAGCTGCTTCCAGCCAGTTGTGAGGGGCGCCCCCGGAGCACTGCGGTGTGAGCCCTTCGGCCTGGATCTCTACTGGGGAATCCCTTGTGAGCCCCTCCTGCTGCTCCCAAGTACCCCGTGAGCTCTTACAGAGGATGCGGGGCTAGCGATGCAGACCACCAGCGACTTGTCGGTCTGTTCAGAAAGTTCCCGACCCCCTCTCATGCAAGTGGCCCGTGTGGCTGCAGACGCTGCCTGGGTGCTCTGAGGTCTCCAGGGCTGACCCGCCTCGTGGGGCCCGTCGTTCCAGCCCGGAGAGCTTCACGTCCTCGATGACACTTCCCCATTCTTGATGCCCTCCTTCCCTTCCCTGGGCACCTGGGGCCACCCATGCGATGGCACCTGCTCACTCGGAGCTTCCTGTCTAGAAGCAGCCTGTAACACGCTGTGGCCGGGTTCGGGCCTTCTGCTCCTAGTACCCCGGGGCCTGGCGTGGTGACTGACACACAGGAGGCTCTCAGCAAGTGTTCGACGAACGGATGAGCAAGTGACTGAGCTGATGAGAGCGTCCACGTGACGCGCCGTGCTGTCCTTGCTGTAGCAACTCTGAAGTGGGTGTGGTGTGCACGGTCATCCGTTTTACACAAGAGGACGCCGGGACCCCTCTTGAGGGCCTGGCTCGGGACCATGCGGCGGGGGACAGACTAAAGGAGAGGGGCCGTTGCTCATTTCCATTTCCTGAGCACGCGTCTTGTCCACTGAGCACTCGTCTGGGCCTTGTGCTAAAGCACACGTACCGGTCATTTCTTCACCTTCACAGAGGTGGCAGGAGTCAGGCCACCTCACTCCTGCAGAGGACAGAGAAACTGACAGCCTTGCCTCTGTCCTGGAGCAACTTGAAGCTCCTGCCAGTGCAGAGGCCAGGCTTTGTGGATTCTAACCAGCACCTTGAGACCACTGGCGTCTCCCAGCCAAGACCCCTACCCTCATGCCTGACACCCATGCACACGTCCATGTCACAAGCGAAAGAACCGTGGTCTGAGAAGGCCTCCCAGGGTTGTGTGTGGCCTTGGAGACAGAGCTAGAAGTGAGTTCTAGATGCCTTCCTTCCCAGGGTCCCAGGGTCCCCAGGGTCTCCTGTCTTGCCAGAGTTGCCGCAGGAAGCCTGGTGTGGCTCTGGAGTTGAAGAAGGCAAAGGAGGAGAGAGAAATGTCGTCATGGTGCTCCCTTCCCAGCTCCTTTGAGACTCGGGGACCAAGGAACCTCCGGCGACAGCCGAGGATGGGGCGAAATGGAGAGATTGCTGGTGTCGAAGCAGGGGCCTGGCTTTATACCCTCACTCATTTTGAGGCTGTGGGCTTGTCATGGAGCCTCCTCGAGGCTCAGTTTACTTGTTTGCAAGTCGGGAATGTAAACGCGGGCACTGCAGTGGCCTGGTGCCATGCCCGAGGGTGCTCTGGGTGCCTGTGTTCACTTGCACTGACAAGTGGGCAAAGGTGTTGTCACCGAGGCCTGCCGTGTCCTGGGGTCTCTCTCCATGCTCATCCCACCTGGGGAGCAGACACGGCTATGTCCGTGTTACAGGCCAAGAAGCTGACTCCATAAATCCAAGGGTGTGTGCAGGGCCATGTGAGTCCCAGGGGCAGAGCTGGGGCTCCCCTCTGTCCTGAGCACCCCCAGCGTGGCTGGCCTGCTGCCCCTCTCATAGTGCTGATTAAGAATATGTTTGGGAAAGGGTTGCTGGACACGGTAGGAGTTTTTATCAGCTAGGATTTTTCCCCTTTCTTTTTGGGTTGTCATTATTTTGTGTTGAGAGAAGAAATGAGAAGTGAATTCATCACTAAGTGCTGGGAGGGAAGAAAGCAGCAGAGGGACCAGGGTAAGGGACTGCGTGAGACTGGAGGTGCAGCCTGCAGAGGGCACAGGCCGGGGTGCAGGTCTGCCTGTTGACGACTCTGCTGTGGAGAGCCCGTGGGGGTCTGCCTTTGAGCCTTCTCAGCCGGCTGGTGGGTTCATCAGCGGGCCGGCCACGTGGCCGGTGTCCTCAGGCCCTGCTCGCCGCGAGGAAATTAGATGTGCCAAGCTCTGAGGTCAGGGGTGCTTTGGGTGGAGTGTTCGGTCCCTCCCAAATCCAGTCCCAGGTACAGTGGAATTAAGGAATGGGGCCTTCGGGAGGTGACTTGGCCCCGTGAGCTCTGCCCCAGGAAGGCGATGGCATTCTGAAAGGGCTCCCGGGAGCCCGTGTGTCTTCTCGGCCCCTCCTAGCACTGAGGCTGCTGCAACAAGGTGTGTCGGGAGCGCAGAGCAGCCTCCCCTGACACCAATGTCTGGGGCTCTGATCCTTTCCCCATTTTCCAGAGCTGGGTCAAATTCCTGTAAAAACCCCATGTAAGTGTTTGTTATAGTGGCAGGAATGGACTCGAGCAGGGGACAGCATCTGTGTGACATGACATTTCTGGTTCTAGATCAACACAACCTGTGGGCACTGAGGACTCGGGAGGGAGACAGGCGGGACGGTGCGGTGGAAAGGACCTGGCAGGCCCTGGGGCTGGGACACAGCTGTGGGCACCGAGAGCTCAGGAGGGGGACAGGCAGGACGGTGCGGTGGAAGGGACCTGGCAGGCCCTGGGGCTGGGCATCCAGACTCATGGAGGCTCCGCTCCCAGATCAGCCCCGAGGCCCCAGTGAGCTGCTGCAGTGCCTGGACTCGTGCTTCCTTGTCCCAGTTAAGGACCGCAGCGTGCTCTGGGGACTGTGGTGCATGTGAGGACAGACCCTTTTGGGCGCCTGGGGCCATGCTAGGAGAAACTTCAGGCACTGTCACCTTACTCTGAGGGAAGCTTGCCGGCGTGGATGCGTGCCATAGCCTGCAGTCCTGTGATCCCGTCCTGTTTGTTTGCAGTCATTAGTTCTTTGACGAGGGGTCCAGGGGAGAGAAATTTTGTACTAAAATGTGCCCTGGAGGAGGCCGCCCCAGTGTCCCCTGCTCTGTCCTTGCTCCCGTGCGCTGTGTGCCCATCACTGCCACGTCCTTTTCCACTCAGGGTCCTGCTCGTTGTTGTTGTTGTGTGCATGTGTTTTAAAGATTTTTAGTTTGTTGTTGTTGTTTGTTTTTTGTTTGTTCATTTGTTTTGCTGTAGGGCACATACACTCATTGGAGAGAAACAGAAAAAGAGAGAGAAAGAAAGTGAGAAATCACCTCCCCCCACCCCAGGGCTGCCACACCATAATCCCTTCTCTTCCAGTCCTTTCTCAGGAATTTGGGCCCACAGGCACATGCACCCAGCATGATTTTCAAGACTTGAACTGCAGTCAGCCACGTGGGAGTCCAGCACCTTAACTGCCACTCCAAATGCTGGCCCCCATGCTCCCCCTGTCTGGGAGCTCCCTGCGGAAGTGTGTCCTGGTCCTTTTGGTGCCTAGTGCTTGGTCCAAGCATGTGTTGATAAGCCCAGAGGCTTTGCTGGGTGAGGAGCAACCATCCACACCCCCAAGCAACTGCAAAAATAAAACTGCCATCAGCAATCGGCATGGAGTGCTGACATTCCTGAGCACATCTAGGAAGCCCACCAGTGGTACATGGTGCCCAGGACAGAGCATGGTACTGGGGTCTGGACTGCAGCCTGACCCCACAGAAACACCCCCAGGAGTGCCAAAGCCTCTCCTCGAAGTGGTGGCAGTAAATGCTCTGTCACTGAAATGTACGGCGGTGGCCACAGCCCTCCCTTGGACGGTGAATGTGTATTGCTTCCTGGGCAGGAGTAAACTGGGGAATGAGACACGTCCTGAAGCAAAGAGGAGGGTATTGGCAATGCAGAGTCTGGAGAGCATCCAGGGCACTGGTCTTTCTTTCTTTTTTTTTTTCCTTTGGAAGAGATTTTTGCTATAGGGCATGTGTGCTCACTGGAGAGACAGAGAACAACAGAGAGATAGAAAGCAAGAAATCAACCCTAATGGGGATGGCCACACTGCAATCCCTTCTCCTCCATTCTCCTCTTAGGATTTTGGGTGCGCAAATGCCCAGCATGAGTTTTAAGTCACCACGTCTGGGACTTGAACTGTGGTCGACTATGTGGGAGTCCAGCAATGTAACTATGATATCATCTGTTGGTCCTGCTGACTCTGTCAGCCTATTATTTCCCCATCTTCTCCACACCATCTGCTTTCACTCTGTGAGGCCCATCTCATGAAGTCCTCCCAGTCTCAGTGACGGCGTCACCTGGCGCTCTTGTGGTTGTGCGTGTTCAAGCTTATGCTGACCTATGCATGTGTGTGTATCTCCAAGGCCCCACTGTTACCCAGGCCACCACCTTCCCTGTCCTTCCTGACACCACTCCTCCTTCCCAAAGCTGTGTCTAGGAGGAGAGAAGGAGTAGGTCAAGCAAAAGGGGTGGGGGAAGCAATGCAAGGCGATACAAGGCCCAGGGAGGGCGGAGAGGCATGGTTGTGCTCCCTGGTGTTGCAGACCCACCGGGAACCCCGTATGAGTGATGAACATTCAGGGGTTGAAACTCAGGAGGCAAGGAACACTGGAAAAAAATGTTAGCCCCCTGAAGATTTTAAACCCCCAGTCTAAACTTAGCTTCATTTCAGATGCCTGAATCACAGCTGGTTTAGATTATTATAGAATAATGTATATACATTATTTAAGAATGATCAAATTCTACAGGAAGGTCTAAGAGGGAAAAGTGAATGTCTCCCAACCCACTGCCTCAGCTTCACTTCACGTCTGTTTCTAATTCTCCTGATTAGCTACACCCACAGTACTAACTGGAATACTTATCCTGGGTATCAACTGAGCTGCTTAAACTCATCTTTGTCCCTAACGTATACACTACAAAAGATGAGACCTGACCCAGGCCCAGTCCTGCCCCATCTTTATTTGTTATTATCTATGTTACTTTTAAATTTAAAAATGGGCAAATGAGCTGAACAGATAATGTGGAGAGTGGCCATTCTGAGCAAACATGGTGACCTTCAGACAATGCAGAAATGCAGTTTAGTGAGCTGTCATTTGCATTGCAATAAAGGCAATTAACACATGAACATGCTAGCTGTGTGCTGTTGTGGACACTGCACAGCAGTATCAGGTTAAAGGAAGTCATGTTTATCAGAATCAGCCCTGAAAGATCAAAGAAATCATGTTGTATCAGTTGTTCTCACCTCATCAGCCAATTAACATCTGAAAACAACTTGCTTTGCATCCTATTTCCTCTTCTCCCATTTTCTGCCCTATAAAATAATAAACCTGAGGCTGGTTCAAGGTCATGGCTTTCTCCATCAGAGAAGTCTGGCCCACCAGATCCTCACTTTTCTATACTTGTATATCTTTATGTGTTTATTTTGATGTTTATTTCTAATCCACAGATCCCCCCCCCCCTCCACCTCAGAAAAACATGTTCTGCTAAGCAGATCCTGACAAAGTGGCACCCAACAAGGCACACACTACAAAATATTAGACCTGGTCCAGGCTCAGTCCCCACCCCATTCTTATTTGTTATTATTTTTGTTACTTTAAAATTTAAAAATGGGCAAATGAGCTGAACAGACAACTCTCCAAGGAAGACAAACAAATGCCCAAAAAGCATATGCAAAAATGTTCAACATTTCTCATCATAAAGGAAATGCAAATCAAAACCACAATGAGATAGCACATAACTCTGGTCAGAATGGCTAAGATTAAAAAAATAAAGAATGATAAATGCTGACGAGGTTGCATTGTTAATGAGAATGAATATAAATTAGTACAGCCACTGTGGAGAACAATATGGAGGCTCCTCAGAAACCTATGAATTGAACTACCATATGATCCAGCAGTTTTACTCCTGAGCACCTACCCAAAGGATAGGAAAACTCTCAGTCAAAAAACAGGGGCTGGCAGGTGGTATGGTGGTTAAGGGCGCTGGACTCCCACATGACTGACCATGGTTTGAGTCTCAGACCTGGTGGCTTGCTTTCTCACTTTCCCTTTCTCTATATCTCACTCTGTCCCTCTCTGCTCAAATTAAAATAAGTAAATAAATAAATAAAGTTAAATAAAATAATCTTTAAAGAAAAAAAACTTGTACATCAATGTTAATTGCAGCGTTATTTATAATTGCTAAATCAATGCAAACATTCAAGAACAGATGAATAAATAAAAAATGTGGCACATATACACTTTGGAATACTGCTCAGCTCTAAAAAGAAAACAAAACCCTGAAAGTTGATACAAAGTGAATGAATATGGAAGATATAATGCTAAGCGAAGCAAGTCAGACTATGAAAGAGAGGCATTGTATGTCCCCACTTAAAATATACTGAATGTCTACTCTCTATGGAAGAAACTGAGAGATTAGAAGGTATAAAAGCATGGAGAGCAACTGTATATACTGTAGGAGAGGGGGTGGGCAATAGGTGGATGTCAGGCAGTAACAGAAGCAAAACATTTAATGGACACAAAAATGGAAAATTATCTGTCAATAATAATGTGCATGGAAATATCTTTGACTGGACTAATGTGCAATATATTCATCTGGAAAAAATTATTTTGTGTGCTGTAAAAATGTACAGTGAGTAAATGTAAAAAAATTAGGAAAAGAAAAGATAAAATTTAAAATTAAAAAAATAAACAAACTTAGAGGTCAGCTGGTGGAGAAGTGGCAAGGCAATGCTCTGTGGTGCTGAGCCCACAAGGAAGGCTTCCTGTCCGGAGGCCTCCTGCATACACTGGGCATGCGCTCGTGCTGGTGATCAGGGCTGGCTGGACTGGTGGCGGATCATGATGTGAAGATGCTATTTAGGGCGCTGTCTGTCTCTCTATCACTTTGATTCCTCTAATAAATAAATAAACTTTTTTTTTTGAACATTTTTTTTTTTGAGAGGTTTTTGCCATAGGGTACGTGTACTCGCCAGACAGACAGAGACATAGAGACAGAAAGCGAGAAATCACCCCCCAGGGGGGATGACCACGCTGCAATCCCTTCTCCTCCATCTCCTCTTGGGATCTTGGGCACGCATGCACACGTGCCCGGCGTGAGTTTTAAGCCACTGGGTCCGGGACGCGAACCGCGGTCGACTACATGGGAGTCCAGTGACATAGCCATTACGCTAACTGCTGGTTCCCAATAAATAAACTTTTAAAAAGCTGCTGAGCATACAAAAGGAGAGATAGGAAATACGTTTATGCAAGTTCTACACAGTTCACATACATTATTAATTAAATCACACAAGCAATACTTCATTTTTATATCTCTTGTAAATGTAACCTACTCTTTTTTCTTAAGATGTAAAAATGTAGTAAAATATACGTAACATAAACTTTGCCATTTCGGCAGTTTTAATCGTGCAGTACGGTGGAATTACGTGCATTCACATCACCACCATCTCCAGCACATTTTCATCTTCCTGTCTCCATTAAGTACTAACTCCCTGTTCCCTCTCCCCCCAGGCACTGGTAATCAGCATCCTACTTCCTGGGCCTGTGAATTTGCCTACTCTAGGAATCTCACCTAGGAGGAACTTTCAGGATGTGTCCTTTAGTCCAAGTGTCCCCAGTCCCTGGGCTGCAGACTGGTGGGTGAGGGGCAAGGGATGGAGGCTTTGTCTGTGTTTGCAGCCAGGCTCTGCCTCCTGTCGGATCTGGATTCTCATGGGAGTGTGCACTGTAATATCGTGATCGATCCATTGTGTATCGCAGTGTGGTAGTGGTGGAACAGGTGCGCGGGGGCGATGTGTGTGGGTAATCCAAGGACCACCCCCCACTTTCCCCATTCATGAAGGGATTGTCTTCCACTAGGCACATCCCTGGTACTAACTGGGGACTTCTACTTTAGTTTTCCCTCTCTCCAGTGACCCTCTCAGCTGAACGGATGCCCGCATTCCCTACCCTGTGAGATGAGACGTCCATCACGTGCCCGGTGTCACACAGCACTGAGTTGCAGTTCCAGGGGGTTCAACTCCAAAAAGCCTCTGCATCTCCATCATCTTGCTGACTTGGCATGAATGGGCATTGTGACCTAAGGGACATGAGGCTCTATAGGAAATCCCTGTGTTGGAAAAGAGATTTGCCGCTTGCTGGATGTGTGCTGCCCTTGAGCACCTGCAGGCAGTAGCTTGGTCCTGTGGGTCCCCAGGCACTGCGATGCCTCCGTGCCTGTGATAGGACACTCAGAACACGAAGGGTCAGGTGCCTTTGTCCTCTCTGACTCCGGGATCACGGACTGAGCTCTTCAAGGCTCTTGTAGCTTGGGCCTGTTTTTACAGGAAGTCTCCTTGTTTATTTCACTTTTACCATTTCTCCTGGCAAGGATTTTCCCAGCCAGGGCTGAGTCATTCTGGGACAGCTGACCCCTGAGCTCTCCTGCGATGGCTCAGGGCCTTCTGCTTTGAGTAGCAATATTCCTGGCCAGACATGAAAGGAAAGATTATAACGGCCCATTTTCTCCAAGCAGCTTATCCCGATTAAGTGGGAATCAAGCAAAAATCCTCATCCTCAGGTCTTCCCTTCTCATCCTGCCCCACCAGCCACTTCACCCTGATGCAGTGATAAGACCAGGGACGTTTCAGTGTACACCGAGTCTGCTGTGTACCCCCAGCCTGGGCCGAACCCTAAGGCAGGCTGTGCTCTCTGTACGTGGGAATCAGCTGCTGCCCAGCGGGGCGGTGCTGCCAACCCAAGGTGGCTCCGTGGGCGATGGGGCTGGAACTGGATTCCACGGGGCAGCACCTAGGCCTTGCTCTGCTCCTTGTCTCCCGAGCCCCAGGGGCTGGTTTGCCTGTACATGGTGTTCTCTGGTAACATCCAATGAGGTTGTGTAATCCTGACTGTGCATGGTGTGTGGGACGCTGGGCGTGTGGGCCTCTGCGGGGGTCAGGCCAGGTTAAGCCGAGGCCCCAGCCCTCCTGTCCTCCTCTGATGGGATCATCTGCCAGCAGCAACCCCCTCACCCTCCTGCGAACCGAGCGGGAAGCGCCCAGTGAGGAGCCAAGGCTCGGCTGATTTATGGAGGGTGGAGTCTTCGGTAATCCCATTGATACAGCGCTTAAAACTGCTGCTCACGTCGCCGCAGGCCGCAGGCCGTCAGGCTGGCTTTGCTGCTTGCGGGGCTGAAACCACACCTATTTTGAGCGTTTTTAATATTTTCATGGGGATCGCGGGAGAGATGATTTATGGCCCTCTTTCCCCTTCCAGCACTCTGATGGTGCCATGGCAAAGGCATCTGGAAAGGGCAGGAGAAAATGAGGCGAGAAAGGGAGGCTCTGAGGGATGGCCCTGGCCGGCCATCCTTGCTCGCATCGACGGGTCAGGCCGAGCTCGCCGGAGCGTGGGGCTGGATCTGGCCCTATGAGCTTTCTGCGACTTCCCCCAACATCATAATTTTAGAAATGAACTTTGGAACACCCGGGCCTGGCAAATGAAGCCACTGAGGCAGCGTTGAAATGAAAGGGATCAGAGGGCAAAGCGATTCGGGCTGCGCCGGCCGCATGGGCCCTCTCCCCGGCCTTTCTGTTTTTAAGCAGTAACTCATCGGTGGATGGGAACTACTTTGCGATAGCTGGAGAATGCTGGCCTTCCCTGCAGTAAACAAATTTGATTTCCGAGGGAAGGCTCCCCTGGGCCGCTGAGCCAGCCCGGCAGAAAGCTCTGCTCTCCCTGCTGAGGTGGAGGAGCTGCGTGTGCCGAGGAGCGAGGGCCCTGTCACGCTGGCGAGGGCTCTGCACCGTGTGCCGTTGCCAACTCCCTCCAGACGCTGGGCCGGGAAGATGTGAATCGACCAGGCAGTGGGCAGCAGCACCCTTCCAGAGGTGGAGGCTACGAGGTGCTGACGGTGCCGGGTCTGGGTGTACGTGACCTCAGGTGCGTGGGGCGTGACCGTGGGACTCTCGGGTAGCATCTGCTCCATGTAGCTCAGGCTGGGACTGTGTTGACAGTGATGGGCTCAGCAGGGCTGTGTGAGGGTGCAGAGCAGAGGAGGCCAGGGGAGTCGTCGGACTTGGGAAGGTGGAGCACGCTCGGTCGGCAGGGGGGAGGTTGGACACCACTGTCTACACCAGCCGTGTTCAGCCAGAGCTGGCGGCTGGCGGCAGGTCAGGGAGAAGGCAGCTGTGGGACGGGGATCCTGCTGGACTGGTGGAAGGACATGCCCTAGGGCTGTCATAGGGGTCCACGTCTGGGGGTGCTGAGGCTTTGGATGGCGTCTTTGAGCCTCAGGGTCCTCGTCCATGGGGGGATGATGGTGCTGACCCCACAGTTCAGAGGGTGCCTGACAGCTAACTGCGGTGCTGCAGGGCATACGAGCTCCTCCAGCCGCAGCGACGTCATCTTCCTGCGGATGCGTTGGCGCTGGCACCGACGTCGCAGCTGGTCTACGCCTCTCATTTCGTGGAGGAGGAGGATGCACAGAGGTGTCTCAGCTTAGCGCAAGGCCTTCTCAGCTTGGCCGCCAGGACTGTCCTCTTCCAGGTGCACCCAGATCCTGATTGCTCCGGGTTTGTCAGACGCCCAGGTGTGCTTTGAGAGCAGGGGCCAACCTTCCAGGGGGCAGAGCTCCCGTCAGCGGTTCCTCCTTCCTTGCTGCTGTTGGAAGCTTCATCTCTGGTTCCTTCAAAATGGCACTTCGTTGGTAACCCAGGGAAGGAAGGCCGGTTGACGCCATTCTGCTTTGAGGGCATGATTTTGTTTCTTCTCCGGCCTTGAAGTTCACGGCAAGACTGCACATTCATGTTGTCTGTTACCAGTTCATTTAAGGCAGCCCGCGTGGCCCAGGGACCCAACCACATCTGTGGTCACCAAGGCTACTTCCACATGGGCTGCTAACTACAGATGCCATGTCTTTCCCCATCAGCTCCTGCAGCCCAGTCTCAGAGTCCAGCCAAGCTCACTCCCTGGGCCTCCGAGTGACTTCTGATCTTAATCCACCTCCTTGGTAAGATTTATTAATTATTGTACTCAAGACAGCTTCGTGCCAGGAAGTCCAAGGCATCTTCCAACCTTAGCCCATTAATCCCATTAGCATCGTGGACAGAGTGGGAGGTACTGGCTGTGTGTCCTGTGGTTCCTACCCACCCTGCCGTTGTGCACATGGGGAGAGGACGGGGTGACGGCGAAGAGGGCCTGGCCTGGGCGTCCTTGGTGAGTCGAAGGCAAGCCTGGAAGAGAAGCTGAGTTTCCCAGCGTAGGCCAAGGCTGCACTGCCAGCACAAGTTTCCTCACAAAACAGTCGTTGTCCATGCTGTGGAGATGCATGGCCCTCGGACGAGCTAAGTGCCGAGGCGCCTTGGCTGTTGGCACTGAGCTCCGAAGGGCGGCGCTTTATCATCAGCGGCGCAGAGGACATCACCGCCTCCTCTAAGTGTCCTCTGCAGGAACACACCCTCCCCCACAGAAGGGTTTGGCCTTGGAGCCGAGGCCGCATCCGTCACCTGCTTGGGGAGCGCCACAGCTGTGTGGACCCGAGGGCCTACCTACCAGGGTGGGGCTGCTCCCCAGGGTGCTCGGGAGGGGACCAGTCGGAGGCAGCTGGATAGGGAAGAGACAAGATGTTCTTTCTCCTGTCTGTATTGCCCTGTGCTCTCAAATTCTACATTGTTTTTAATTTTCAGCCTAATTTTAGTCCAAGAACTTGGTGAAGCTGGAGAAGACTCTTAAAACTTTTTTTTTTTTTTTTTTTTTCTGTAAACAAGTGCGCTTTTCTGGCCAGATGTTTCTTTTTCCCTGGTCTTACAGGGCTGCGCCATTGAGCTGTCCGACTGGAGCTGAATAAATCTTTGTTTTACGGCTTCTTTGGTCCTTTACAACTAAGGGCCTCAGGAAGGAATCAGATCTTTTAATCCTCTGGTCTTAGCCTCAAATGACCTCGCAAACACGCCATTAGCTGAAAAATCTGAGAGATATTTTTGCGGCTGACCTGAAAGCACATTAGCAGAGCCCTCGGCCCTGATGCCGGGGCGGTTGGTCACGCCCCGAATGCAGTGTCCAGGCCCGGGCGTCCCAGCAGGACAACACTGCGAACCCAGAGCGCCACTTCTTCAGTGACGATATCTCTGGCATGCTTAGGTGGCCCTCTCAGCAGTGACCAGGACGACAGTTGCCTTCAGCGGGCCGTCGCCCTTAAAATCTGAGCCCCACATTTAACAGAGACTCCAGACGACCTGCCAAATTCTGGGCCGGACAGACTCCCAAGTCCCCTGGGCCAGCCCCACGGAGAATGTGCTGGGTGACGATGACACAGCAGTGGGACGAAGCGGGGGTGCGGCGACGCATGCTCCTGATTCAGGGGGAGCAGCGTCTTCCAGCTATTCTTACTTCTAACAGGACCCTGGCAAGGACAGCCTTGTAAAAGCTGCTGTGAGTGATACAGTTGTGGCCAAGTGCGGAGCGCGCCAAGTGTTGGAAAGAGCGGGAAGAAATCTGGGCCTAGTCCTTGGACAGGTTTTCACGTCCTGGGAGGAAAAGAAAAACGTTATTGCTCAATCTTGAAAGTGGAGGTTTTAGATTTTCGGTGTCACATCCAACCACAGGACTGGCCTCGGGCAAGATGGCCAATAGGCAGAGATGGAGGCCATGGGAAGAAGCGCTGCTTCTCGGAATCCCATCTGCGGGTCCCTGCACAGTCCCGGCGCCACCCCGGCAGTGGCGGCACTCACGTCCCAGACCAGCCTGGGTGGCATTACTGATGTGCTTCTTGTCCCTTGTCTCTGGAGAGGCTCTGTCTTTTCCTGGTACTCCGTCACGTGCATGGTGCCATCTTCCCTGCCCCCCAGCCCCTCGCATCACTCATGGTGATCTCCCCATACCTTCTCCTCCTCCCACATGGCCAGCTGCCACACTGTGCCAGTCCTCCCTCTCTGATCCCTCGTCACCATCCTCGTCTAAGCCTCCATGACATGGAGAGGGCCTGTCAACAGCCTCCCGATGGCTCGTTCCTTCTTCTTTTAGGTTTTTGCTATAGAGTGTGTGTGCTCACCAAGGGAGACAGAAAGAGAGGGCAAGTGGGAGAGCTCTCCCCAGGAGGGATGGCCACACTGCAATCCCTACTCCTCCATTTTCCTCTCAGGATTTTGGGCACACATGCACACATAGCTGGTGTGTTTTTCAGGCTGCTGCATCCAGGACTTGAACCACGAAGTCAGCTATATGGAATCCAGCACCTTAATCACCACGCCATCTGCGCCTCTCCTTCCTCCCCGGCCCATTTCTGCTTTCGATCTCTGAACGTCATCCGTCTGTACGCAGGGCTGATGGCGCTTCCTAACTGGGCCCTGATCGTGGCACTCCATGTTCTTCGATGGCTCCCTGTTAGCACCGGGATGAAGTGCAGTGACCTTGGTTCTCTGTTCAGACTGTGCTGCACAGCCACAACTCCCCTTCCTGCACGAGCTCGGTGTGCCCTCAACTCCAGCCACGTGCACAGAGGGGTGTGCTGTCTCCACCCTCCCATCTGCCCACCGTGCTCCGTCCACCTGCAGGGAGCCTGCCCCTGCTGCGCGTCCAGAGGCTGCTCATTACCCGTGAGGGGGAGATGCTGAAGCCAGGCAGAAGAAAGCGGGCGAGAAGCCTGCTCGGTTCCGAGACAGAGAGGTTTGGGTTCCTTTCAGGACACCATCCGCACGAAGCAGTCACTCCATTACTCCCTATGCCTCCTCCCCCAGCCCCTGCGACTGCCGGCCTGCATGCCCTCTCTGGAGTACGCCTGCTCTGGCATTTCTTACACATGGGTCATGATTCCACGTGGTCTTCTGGGCCTGGCTTCTTTCACTTAGCCAGGGTCATCCCTGCGGCTTTGGCCTTCCGAGCTCCATCTTTGCTCGGTGCTTTTTTCCTGTGCGTGGCTGAGGTCCCTGTACTTCCTCCGTGGGTGCACGGTTCGGTGAGCCCCAGTGGAGTGCGTGTTTGGTTCCCGCCCTGGAGCGCTTGGAACTTTCCAGGTCTTTTACCTGGTCTCCTCCTTCACTCCTCACAGGCACTGATGAGCTTGGCCTGTTCTTACTTGATTTGGCAGATAAGGACTCTGAGGAGTCGAGGTTAAATATGCAGCCAGTGTCATGCAGCTGCTAGAAGGTGGCTCGATTCTAATCGAGAGAGTTTCATTTTGACACTGGCCAGCCTCTCGGAGGTTTCTGGATAGTGGAAGCCAGCAGGTGGCAAGACGCTCTCATCCCAGCCTTGCACTGCCCAGAAAAGCTGCCCCTATGAAGCATGTGAGCTAGATGCTTGATGCTTGTATTATTTATTTTAAGTGTTTTTTTTTTCCCAATTATAAAAATAATACCTCCTGGGCTGGCCCTATGGCTTGGTGGTTAAGGGACCTGGATCCTACATGGCCAACCGCAGTTTGAAGCCTGGCCCCAGCAGCTGGAAAAACACACTAGGAACAAGTGTGAGAATGCCAAAATCCCAGCAGGATATAGAAATGGAAAAGGGATTACAGTGTGACCACGCCCCATGGAGGTGTTTTTGCCTTCTTTCTCTCTCTTTCTCTGGTAAGCACGTGTGCCCTCTGGCAATTAAGAACAATTTCTATTTTATACTCCTTATAAAAATCCAAACAAAAGTTTAAAAAAAGTGGGAACCAGCAGTTGGCGTAATGGCTATATCGCTGGACTCCCACGTAGTCGGCTGTGGTTCGTGTCCCGGACCCGGTGGCTTAAAACTCACGCAGGGTGCATGTGCGTGTGTGCCCAAGATCCCGAGAGGAGAATGGAGGAGAAGGGATTGCGGTGTGACCATCCCCCCGGGGGGTGATTTCTTGCTTTCTGTCTCTATGTCTCTTTCTGTCTGGTGAGTGCACGCACCCTATAGCGAAAACCTCTCCAAAAAAAAAAAAAAAAAAAGAGCTGCTGATATAGTAAGATAAAAATATGTAGAAAACAAAATTGGAAAATGAAAGAAAGGTAGGAAATAGAAAGGCAAAGTCTATTGTAATGCAATTGTGGGGTGATGGACTGGAGCAGGTGTCTCAGAGATCGGTATGAACGTTACTTGGTAAAGCAATAGTAATTTCAAAACACTGACGAGGTCATTAAAACGTAGATGCACCAAAAACTCTCTGGTAATGAAACAGCCCTGTAGGAGTTGCTGGTTTTTTTTTTTTTTTTTTTTTTTTTTTTTTTTTTTTTTTTTTTTTTTAGCTACAGGTGTGTGCACTCGCCAGACAGACAGAGAAAGATAGAGAGACAGAAGAGAGACAGAAGAGAGACAGGAAGCGAGAAATCACCCCGCCACAATCCCTTCTCCTCCATTCTCCTCTTGGGATCTTGTGCACGCACGCGCACAGCGTGAGTTTTAAGCCACCGGGTCCAGGACTTGAACCACGGTTGACTATATGGGAGTCCAGCGACCTAGCCATTACGCTAACTGCTGGTCCCAGGAGTTGCTGGTTTTGAATGGACACATCTGGTGCCCTATATCCGGGAAAGGAAGATGCTGATCAAGGAGCTGTCTCCTGACTTCCACAGGGTTCAGAAAGGAGAACATGACACCAAATGGCATTTTCAGGTTTCTGGATTACAGACACTTTGCTCAATGCTTTTATAGGTAATGTCTCATAAAATATTCCCAAGCACTCTCTGGGGGAGATGCTTCTACTTCTAGCACCTAGGTGAGTTTTGGCAGTCGGGTGCCCTCGGAGGCAGGGCTGTGCCTAGTTCCCAGCTCTCCAGCCTGTGCTCCTCTACAGCCTTGCTGTTCCTCTGTGGATGAAATGAGCAAGCCCCTGGGGCCCTGGCTGGGTTGGACAGAAGGCTACACTTGGATTGGTCTTCAGTGCTGAGACAGTTCAAAGATTAGACCCTGTACGTGACCCTCCCTAGCCACAGACATACTTGCAGGCCAGTGAACATCAGCATCTTGTCACTGTCTCCTATTCAGTGCTTTTGAAATAATATCTTCTCTTCCAACCCTGTGAAACTTCTGCTTTGACCAGCCCAACTCTCTGATCACTAGCAACTTATTTATACTTCCTTTCTACTCTCAAATGATAAGACCAGTTTACAAAATGCATACACAGACTGAAGAGTAGATAAAGAGCCCCAGGCACAGGGGAATGAGCGTGCATTGTAACATGCTGGAGCAAAGCTTGCACACAGGCTGAAGTGCCACCTGGCCCTTTCCTGAGCTGAGCTTGTAGCACCCGAGCAGAGAGAAGAACGTGACCCTTCACAGGATGGCCATGGCACTTTCTCTTACCTGGTTCCTCTGCGCCGAGGTCTCTCCTTTAAGCCACTGACCCGGAAGGCTGAGTGGACTCAGGCCATGGTGCCACTGACGTGGTGGGCCATTCGTCTGGAGGATACATGTATGGTTGTATGTAAGAGGCGGGGGTCCCTAAACTCTTGCTCTGTATCACAGACATGATTGGGGCTCTTGCCAAATACACAGTAGTTCACAGAGCACTGAAGAATGAAGAGGGTCTTAGGGATGAAAGCAGTTCATCTGGACTGGCAGAGGTACAGTAGAAAGGCCCGGAGAAAGCCCCAGGGAGACACAGAGCTTTGTCTAGCCCTCAGTATACCCACCAAGTGTAGGCCCACTGGGTTTCTTTGAAAATGGATCATGCACATGCACATTTTTAATCCCTCTCCATTTTTTGGTCAAAAAATATTGTCGTGGAACAGATGGAATTTAAAACCAAACACATTGCCATGGATTTTTTAAAAAATAGGATGGTTGTCTCTATAAAGCAAGAACTTGAGGGGCAAAGGGAAGACACACATTACAGATCCAAGAATGTAAAATTCTGTAATGAAAATGAGGTATATGGTAATAATCCTTGATTTGATTATCAAATAAATAAAGTGGAATAATAAAATAGAGAAAACCTTTTCTCCTAAAAAAAGAAAAAAGAGAGAGAACATTTAAGGCAAAAGATGAACCTGAGGGAACATAGCAACAGAGAAGTAAATGAGGAAACTCGCAGACCTAGGAGGATACGGGAGGGAAACAGGCATGGTCAGCTCTGCAGAAGGCGCTGAAAGCAGGTCTGGCGCTGCGGAGAGCACCGCATGGTGCACAGGACAGCACTGAGAAGAGAGTGGGCGGAATGAGACGCACGGACAGAGCCGCTTACAAGGACGTGACAATGGGAAGGCAGTGAAAGGATCCAAAATAATGAGTCTGAAGGATGAAAGAACTAAGATTTTGAAAGAAAAAGCATTTAAATTAAAATGACAATTTAGTGGGGGCCAGCAGGTGGCATGGTGGGTAGGGCTCTGCATCCCATATAGCTGACCATAATTCAAGTCCTGAAGCCAATGGCTTGAAAATCACACCGGGCGCATGTGTGTGAATGCCCAAAATCCCAAGAGGAGAAAGGGGATTGTGGTATGGTCATCCCTCTGGGGATGATTTCTCACTTTCTCTTTCTCTGTCTCTCTCCAATCAGAGACCATGCACCGTGTAGCAAAAAAGTAAAAAAAAAAAAAAAAAAAAAAAAAAAAAAAAGAAAGAAAAGACAGTTTTGTGACATATTAAGGGAAGAAACATTTAACAGACAATAAAAGTAAAGTTTTTTTTTTTTTTTTTTTAAAAGAAAAGGCCTTCATCTGGGCTTATAGTATACATCAAGATGGAGATTTAATGTAAAATGTCAAATTAATCTGAAAAAAAAAATGACACTTTAATAAACACTTTGGAAATAAAAAGAAGACTTGAATCTACAGATTGAAAGAGAATATTGTGCCCCAGAGGAAATGCATCCGAGAGCCACACTAAGGAATTCTTGATTAAAAATATTAAAAAATATTAAAACCTGGCCCTTTTCCTGGACCCCCCCCCTTTTTTTTTTTTTTTTTTTTTTTTTGCTATAGGGTGTGTGCGCTCGCCAGAAAGACAGAGACAGAAAGTGAGAAATCATCCCCCCCAGGGGGGATGGCCACGCCGCAATCCCTTCTCCTCCATTCTCCTCTCGGGATCTTGGGCACACATGCACACGTGCCTGGCATGAGTTTAAGCCACCAGGTCCAGGACTTGAACATGGGAGTCCAGTGACAACCATTATGCCAACTGCTGGTCCCTGGATTCCCTTTTTATATGGGAAATCTGTTTGAGTCTTTTCCCCAGCTAGAAGAAAGAGGAACATGACTATGACATAGTCAAAAAGTCATTTTATACCTAACCAAACTGACATGAAAATATACAGGTAGCAAGCTTTTTTGAATATGCAAAATACAAGAAATATAGTTCACTTGAACCTTTCTTGAAGGCACTATTAGAGGAAGAATTTAGCTAACTAGGAGATGAAAGAAAAGAGTTAACCCATAAGGTGATGGAAATGTTCCAGGAGAGACAGAAAGTGACTAGCAAGCAAGGGAGAAGAGACACTGGCTGGAGCTTTGCCCTGTTGGGGATGTGAAAAGATGATTCTGGAACATGGTTGGAACTGCCGGCAGGTTGGGGCATGAAGAGTTCGTCCATGGCAGCAGGCGTGAAGTGTGAGCGTAAGGGTGCAGGTGCTGGAATGATGGTGGGGGTGAGGGTAGACGCTGTGCAAGTCCTCTTCTCATCGCTGCCATTTCCGAACAAAGTCTCAGCTGAGAGTGAGGACAGAGGAGGCAGGGTTGGGGATTTGAGAATGGGAAAGGTGTGAAACACTCATTTGGGTGGTGGTGTCTAATTTACTGTCTGATCCATCCTGTGAACTAATTGTTTCCAAAATGATATTCTTTATTTCTACGCATTCCTGTTGGTGCATTTTCAGATCTGCGTGCTGTGTTCCTTACGTAGATTGCTGTTTGCTTGTTTGGACACCCCTCGTTTTCCTCCCACATCCTATCATCAGTTCCCACCGGTCCCAGTGTCTGCAATTCTTGGGATCTAAATCTTTTGTGTCATTTCTGCTCACTGTCACACCTAAGGACATCTCTGTGCTTGGTGATCTTGGTAGTCCATGTCTGCGTCTTGTGGTTTGTGACGATTCTGATGACCCGGACTGGAAGGTTTTCCTCTCCGAGTAGCCAGGTCACCATCTCTACGACTTCGGATTCTGTGGGAGCTCAGGGTCTGGCTCCGCCCGCTGCTGGCAGGCTCTGTCCGGGGCAGTGCTGCTCTGACACCTTCAGGACTGCCTCACTCTTCTCATTGGCTGGCGCTCCTGGCTGGTTTTGGTTTCACCTCACAGTCGTTCCCTTTGAATTGGTGTGTGCGAGGGGAGAATTAGTCTTTAGAGAGTTCACTTCCCCTGATTCCAGGGATGCATCGAAAAGAACTCCCTCCACCTTCTTTATTTCCTTTTTATTTTTTAAAGTTTTAAAAAGAATTATTGATTTAATTTTATTGATTATTATTATTATTTTTAATTTGCTATAGAGCACATGCACTCACCAGAGAGAGACAGAGAGAGGGAGGAAAGTGAAAAAGCAAGTTGCCAGGTCTGGGATTCGAACTGGGGTCAGCCATTTGGGAGTCCAGTGCCTTATCCACACACCACCTGCTAGCCCCATACCTTCTTTCTTTTTGTTGATCCAGGATTTGGTTGTTCTGGATTCTTTCCCAGAGTCTTACAGAAGTGAAAGAAGAAACTCAGTTTTCCCTTTATACTTGATGCTACCTTTTGAAACTTGGAACATAGCTCGACATTACCAGCCCTATAATGTAAATAAATAAAACAAGCCATTGAAAAGGTGAATTATAGGTACCAGCAGGTGGCATATTGATTACATCGCTGGACTCTCATGTAATCAACTGCAGTTCAAATCCCAGACCTGGTGGTTTAAAACTCAGGCAGGGCGTGTGTGCATGTGTCCCCTAAATCCCAAGAAAACAACGGAGGAGAAGGGACCTTGGCATGGTGATGATTTCTTGGGGGTGATTTCTTGCTTTCTGTCTGACTCTGTCTCCCTGATAAGTGCATGTACCCTATGGTGTGTTGGTTCCTTACATAGACTGCTGTTTGCTTGTTTGGACACTTAAAAAAAAAAAGGTGAGTTATAGCATTTGTACACATTAGCCACTAAATAGAGCACGCAGTAGTACTTTCTGGCTCCTACTCTGAACTGGTTCTGGGCTGCGTCTGCATGCTCACAGCCCTCCTCTCACCTTACCCCTCATTACGCCTTCTGCTCACCCACCCACCTTGCTCCCTCGCTCTGTACCTTTGTTCATATTGGATTCCTTTCGTAGAACAGGTCTTTTCTAGACCCTGTCTTGCTTTGCCTAGGGCAGCCCACTTCTCACCTCCTGGGTGAGGTCACCTCCTCTGAAGCCTTCCTGAGCCCTCTGATGTCACCACGCCAGCACTGCTCTTTCCTCCTCGCTCTCCCCCAGCACCGGGAGCTCTGGGGCCCAGCTGAGGGTGCTCTTCACCCTTAGGTTGCCTGCTTAGTGCAGGACCTAGGAACCAGCAGAGGCAACTTTATTTTTGCTGGGATGCATACATGTGGGGTAATAGTTCCTTTTCAGTTTTACTCATTAAAGATACTTTTTGGCACACACTGACCCGTTGATTACAAAAGGAAAGCTCTGAACCCAGAGAAGCGTGTGCTCTGGAGCCTGCCAGGCCCAGCAGGCCTGAGTTTCTGGCACTGGGAGAGGCATTGGCTGGTGGTATAAGTGGATTCCGATCAGGGCTCCTTTGGAGATGCTCTTCTGGGGACTCGTGGGAATGTGGGGGAGAGGAAGGAGTATTCATTTAGGAATGAATTGTGGTTGTGGGGGTGAGGTCAGGCAGAGCTGTGTCCTGCCTTTCTGGAACATACCCGGGCCCATCCAAAGGGGAGACACTGCGTGAGTCAGCTCAGTTCCAGTCAAAGGCTGGGGCCCATTGACACAACCTCTATCTTTTTCAGCATCGGGGGGAACAAAAAAGGGATAATCGCAGTCACATCGGACCCTTTGCCCCTTCTGTACACCTTCCCTGTTAGGAAGGCTGGAGCAGCCTGGTCTCTGTGCAGCTTTTCCTTGTGGGTCCCATAGAGGCTGAAGATCCAGGTGCACCCGTGAACTCGGAGGAGGAAGATGCTCATGTGCAGACTCTACTGGTTCAATTCTCGGTCCCCAGTTTCTGAGGAGCGGGAGGAATAGCATCTGGAATGAACGGAGGTCACACTTCCTGGCTCCCTGTGTCCCATCATCTTGGCTGTTTCTTTATCTTTTGGTGGGAAGCCTCACCCCTGCTGTTGTCTAAGACCTCGCTTGCACATATTCATTTGCCAAGCACATTTCTGGGGCCAGGTGTGCTGTGCCTCACCTGTATGACCAAGCAGCCCACAGTGTGCTAAGGGGTGACCACAGATAACGGTCTCTTTATCTTACACCAGGATGACAATGAGTGCCAAGGGGACAGGCATCTTGGACCCAGCCTCAGGGCCCGAGGAAGATGTGCAGGAGGAGCTAACTTTGGAGCTGAGTTTTCTCACTAGCAGGTACCGGGGCAACTGGGCTGGGCCAAGGGGCAGGAGGTGAGCTTGTATCAGTCCAGGTCCTTTTTAGCAACCACCTGCGAGGCTGGGTTTTCTTAGACCTACAGATATGCCAAGCTGGCCCCAGGAATAGGCTGAAAAGCCTGGTTTTCTGCTTAGGAACTATTTTTTTAATATTATTTTTGCCAGAGCAAATATGTGCTCACCAGAGGGGGGGGAGGAGAAAACATCACTTCCTGTGGCATGGTCATGCCACAACCTCTTCTCCTCTGTTTCTCCATTCTGTTAGGATTTGGGGTACATACCCAAAGTGCCTGGAGTTCTTTTCTAAGCTTTCTGGGGCCAGGATTTAAACTGCAGTTGGCCATGAGAGATCTGACTTCCTTAACCACCAGGCCATAGGGCCAGCCAAAGAGTTTTTTTAATTATTAGTATCATTATCCATACATTCAATTGCTATACATTATTTATATTGTAAAGAGACTTTATCGAGTATGATGTACACCTCAGTCCAGCTCAGTTTTTTTAAAGTACAAAATGACATAGTATCACCTAGTTAACAGGTATATAGCTGCAATTTTTGCATTGGGTTTTATAGCTTTATTGGGGTATAATTGACTTATAAACTAATAGATATAAACTATATCTATTTCAAGAAGTTTTAACATCTGACCATGGAACTCTCATACTTTCAAATGACGGACATAACCATCGCATGTGGGTGCCTCCTGCAGGTCATTGCAGTCAACCCCTCCAGCCTGTCACCCTCGGTGGCCACTGGTCTGCTTTCTGTCATTATAAATCCCTGCATGTTCCATAATCGTTTGTAAATGGAAGCATATGGTCAGTCTTTTTGCCTGACTTCTTTTATGCAGTGTAATAACTTTGAGATTCATACATGTTACTGTGTGTATTGATGGCTCATTCCTTTTTATAGTTAAGCAGTCTTCCTTTGTGGAGACATTCCACAGTTTGCTGATGGACATTGTTGTTTGCTGATGGACAGTTATTTAGGAAAGTCAGAATCATTGGGCCATTGGAAAAGTCATGACATTTTTGCATAGAAGAACATAGAAAATTGTTAGGACTTTTTCGACCCATTAATACAAATAAAGCTACTTTGGACATTTGTGTCCAAGTCTCTGAATGGACACATGCTGTAATTTCTCTCGATCAAATGCCTAGGAGTAGAATGGCCATATCATATAAACATGTATGTTTAACACTTTTAGAAAGTGTCCAGCCGTTTTCCAATGAACAGCACTACCGGTGTTACATGAGAGTCCAGAAGCTCCCTATGCCCTCCCACTCTTGATATGATCAGTCTACTTAATTTAGCCATTCCAGTGGGTATAAAATGATATCTCATCGTGGTTTCGACTTCACATTTTTACAATCACTTAGGATTTTGAGCACTTTTCATGTGCTTTTTTTTTTCCCATGCATGTACTTTCTTTGCTAAAGTGCATAATCAAATCTTTGACTCATTTTTTAGTGGGTTATTTGTCTTATTATTGAACTATAAGAATTCTTATACATTCTAGATTTGAGACTGTTGTTAGGTATCTGCTTTCCAGATATTTTATTCCTATCTTTGGCATAACTCTTCATTGTCATAGCAATTTCTTTTCCACACCAAAATTTTCATAAGGATATGCTTCAATTTATCTTTTTCTTTCACATTTTGTGCTTTGTATGATATCTAAGAAATCTTTGCTAAACACAGGATTATGAGAAGTTCCTCTTGTTTTCTTCTAAAAGTTTTATAGTTTTTACCTCTTACATTTAGGGCTATGTTCCATATGGCATAAAATGCTAAACATGATATATTATTTTGTAAGTGCTATTCAATTTCCCTACCATCATTTATAAAAAAGATTAGAGCATTGGTTTACCTTAAAATTAAAAAAGAATCAATTGGCCACATATGTCTGTGTTTATTTCTGGCCTTTTTATTCTGATGCATTGACCTGTCTGTGTTTACATCTGTACTAGTTTGTCTTAACTATGGTAGTTTTGTAATAAGTCTCGAAATAAAATAGTTTAAATTCTCTGACTTTATCCTTTTTCTCAGTTTGTTGCTATTGTTGTTATGTGGCTGTTCTAGGTGCTTTTTATCAAATATAAATTTTAAGTTTGCTCATCAAATTTTACAATAAACCTATGGAAATTTTGATTGATGGTATTGTATCCCAATGGTATATTAAGTTGGAGAGAGCAGGCATCTTAACACTGAGTCTTCTAATCCAAGAATACAGTATACCTCTCTGTTTACATATGTCTTTTTTCATTTCTTTCAGCACTGTTTTGTTTCCAGTGTTGTTTGTACATCTTTTGTCAAATTTAACCTCAAGTATTTTATCTTTTCAGATATATTATAAATGATTTTTTAAATTCCAACTTCTTTTTGTTCATTTGCTAATATATGGAAATGTGACAAGTTTTTATTGACTAGCATATTGCAAAACTTACCAAATTTAAATATTAGTTCTAGTGAACTTTAAAAAATAGATTCCTTAGGTTTTCTACATAGACAGTCATGTCATCAGCAAATACGGCAGTTTACTTCTACTTCTCAATGATCTGTCTTTTATTTCTTCTCTTTGTCATATCCAGTACACCATTGAATAAAAGTGATAAAAACAGACATCATTGCCTTGGTTTTGGACTGAGGGGAAAGACATTTAGTCTTTTGTCATTAAGTATGATTTCATCACATGAGACTCTTGAATTTACTGAGATGATCATAAATGGTTTTCTCATTTACACTGTCAATATGATAAAGTATATTATTTGATTTTCAAATGTAAAGTCAACCTTGCATTTCTTTGTAAACCCCATTTGGCCATGATGTATTATTTATTTTGCATATTGTTGAATTCAGTATGGCCCAATTTTGTTAAGAATATTTGCATCTATATCCATGAGTTTTACTCTGTAGTTTTCTGTAATATCATGTTCCGATTTATTAGGGTAATGCTGGCCTCATAGAATGAGTTAAAAAATATTCCCTCCTCTGCAGAGTTTTTAAAGGATTTGTATGTATAATTGATTTTTTTTTTTCATTTTTAAATGGTTGGTAGAATTTTACACATACATTATGTAGTCTTGGGGGATTTTTCTCCATGAGGTTTTTAACTACAAATTCGTTTTTTTTGATAGATAAAAAACTAGGCTATTGAGATGATTTATTATTGAGTTCTGGCGATTTGTGGCTTTCAAAGGATTTCCCCCATTTCATCATGGATATTGAATTTATTCATCTAAAGTTGTTCATAATATATTCTTACACTATTATTTTATTGCCTGTACAATTTACAGAGTTGTCTTTCTTCTCTCTTACCTCTGATATTGGTGATTTGTTTTTTTCTCTCCTTTGCCGTATCTGTCTGCTGGAAGTTTATTAATTTGATTTTCCTTTTTAAACTTATAGCTTTCAGTTCCATTGTTCTTGTCTTTTGCTTAATTTGTGGTTAATTCCCCCCCCCCGCCCCTTTTTTTTGCTGTCTTCGGTCTTAAGGTGGAAGCTAAGGCCATTGATTTGAGCACTTTCTTATTTTCTGATTAGGCAATTATGCTGTAAATTATACTCTGAGCACTGTTTTAGGTGTATATCATACATTTTGACATATGTTTTTATTTTCATTCATTTCAATATACTTTCTAATATTCCTTGTGATTTATTCTTTGACCCACAAATTACTTAGAAGTGTATTTAGTTTCCAAATATCTGGGGATTTTTTTTTTATCTCTTAGATATTAATTTCTAATTTAACTTTGTTTCATTGTGTCCAGAAACCTTTTTATATGACTTTAATCCTTATAAATGTATTCTTATTTTTAATTCCTAGGATAAGATCTTGGTAATGTTTGTGCACATTTGAAAAGAATGTGTATTCTGCTCTAATTAGGTAAAGTGTTCTATAAATCTCAAATCAAGTCAAATTGACTTATAGTATAATTCAAGATGTCTCTATCCTTACTGATTTTTTTTTTTTTTTGTCTATTTGTCCTATCAGTTATTAGGAGAGCTTGTTGAAGTCTCCAACTAAATTGTCTGTTGCTCCTTTTAGTCCTGTCGGATATTCGTTTCAGATATTTTAATGCTCATTTGTTAGAGGCATAAACATTTCAGGTTGTCATGTCTTCTTGATTAGTTGACACTTTCATCATTATTAAGGGTTCTTTTAATGCTTATGAATACTTTTTGCTCTGAAATCTACTTAGTCTGGTATTACTGTAGCCACTCCAGCTTTCTTCTGATTATTGTCAGCATTATGAATTCTTTTACCATCCTTTCACTCTTAATTTATATGTATCTTATTAATAAAGTAAATTTAGTTAAGCAGCTAGTCCTTTGTTAGTGCTTCCTTAATCCAATCTGACAATCTTTATCTTTTATTTGTGGTGTTTAGAGCATTTACGTTTAATGGGATTATGATATAATTGACTTTAAATTTATCATTTTATGGGCCAGCAGGTGGAGTAGTAATTAAGGTGCTGGACTCCTACATGATCGATTGCAGTTTCAATCCTGGACCCAGTGACGTGAAACTCATGCTGGGCATGTGTGTGCGTGTGTCCAAAATCCCAAAAGGAGAATGGCGGAGAAGGAATTGCAGTGTGGCCATCCCCTCTGGGGGGTGATTTCTCACTTTCTCTCTCTGTCTGTCTCTCTCTTTTGTCTCTGATGAGCACATATGCCCTATAGCAAAAAATCTCTCTAAACAGAAATAGGAAAAGAAATCTATCATTTTGCTGTGTCTTCTGTTTGTCTCTTATGTTCATTGTTTCCCTTTTTCCTGATTTCCTTTGGATAAATTGAGCAATTTTTATTATTTCAGTTTATGTCCTCTGTTGACTTACTCACTATACCCACCCTCCTCTCTTTTAAAGAGGTCGCTTTAGGACTTACAGTATGCATCTTAAGTTTGTCACAGTCTATCTTCAAATAAAATTAGACTACTTCTTAGCCTTTGTGCCATTATTATCATGTCTTTTATTTCTACATGTGTTTTAAGCCTCACTATACATGCTGTTAAGTTTATTTGATAGAAAGTGAATGAATATGGAAAATTTACTTCTAAGAGAAGCAAGCCCGATTATGAAAGAGAGACATTGTATGTCCCCACTTAATATATGCTGAATGTCTATACTCTATGGCAGAAATTGAAAGATTAGAAGATATAAAAGTCTGGAGAACAATTGTGGCTACTAGAGACAGTGTAGGAGGAGGGTGGGAAGTGGGAGAAGGTGAGAGGAAGGGAATCAAGGGGAAAAAGAAAGAAGCAAAACATTTAAGACACAAAAATGGAAAATTATCTGTTGATGGTAATGTGTATGATAATATCTTCAAATGGACTAATATAAAGTGTATTCATGCTGGGAAAATTAAATTTTACAAGCTGTAATGACATACAGTAATTTAATGTATAAATAAAAATTTTAAATACTATACTCCACAAGGTTAAATAACAATATGTAAACCAGAAATTGTAATAAGAAGATAGAATTTTCTTCCCTATACAAGTGGGAAAACAAAACAAAACAAAAATGAAGACAACAACAACAAAAAACAAAGAAAAGAAACTTCCCTTGGATGATAAAACTGTAGAAATACCTCATGTTAGATCAGAGGAGAGGGAGACAGGCTACCTTAAAGTAGAGTTTCTCCAAGTATTTTCCTCAGAACACTAGTTCTTATGAATATTGACATCATTGATGACAAGAGAAAGGAAAACATAAAATTTCAAAAACCATGTTTTATCCATATATTTTTGCTGCCTAAGAGTGACTCACTAGTTTCTCAACATATTAATAGTTCTTTCAGGATAGCGTAATGGCTATGTCGCTGGACTCCCACGTAGTCGACCGCGGTTCGAGTCCCGGACCCGGCGGCTTAAACTCACGCCGGGCGCGTGTGCATGCGTGCCCAAGATCCCGAGAGGAGAATGGAGGCGAAGGGATTGCGGCGTGGCCATCCCCCCTGGGGAGTGATTTCCTGCTTTCTATCTCTCTGTCTGTCCAGCGAGCGCACGCGCCCTATAGCAAAAACCTCTCCAAAAAAAAAAAAAAAAAAAAAAAAAGAGGTTGATGGTTGAGGAAGCTCGGCACAGTGAGAGGGAGGGTGGGTAGACTCATCTCTGCCACCTTCAGGATCAACCTCCTTTCTCCATTGCTTGTTCTGCCGACCACCTGAGGCCATTCACCATCTCCTCTCGACCCAGGCCACTGCAACAGCCTCCCACAGGTGCCACTTCGCCCTCTTCTCCCCAATAAGCCATTCTTCATATATTAAAAAAATTTCCTATTACAGCTCTTCTTAAAACTCTTCAAGCCATCCTGTCATACTAAAAATATAATCTAAATTCTCTCCCTAAGTGTCTAGGACCTTAAAAGGAAAAATAAATAAAGTTTAATTGAAACAGTCAATTAAGTATCTTTTAGAGAGTTTTTTTTTTTTTTTTTTTTTTTTTAATAAGAGAAAATGTTTTTCTTATTTAGCCAGTGTTTACCACTTCTGGTGCTTTTCATTTCTTTGTAAACATCTAAATTTTAGTCTGTTGTCATTTGCCTTCTGCTCAAGGATATATATATGTGTATATATATATATATACACATATATATATCCTATATGCGTATATCTATGTATAGACATATAGATAGATAAGTAGATAGATCTGCTGCTGATAAATTTCAGCAGCATCTATATGTCTGAAAAAGTATGCTTTTTCCTAATTTTGCCTTTATTTTCGAAAGCTTTTGAGGAGGATGGTGGGTAAATAATTCTATTTTGATTGTTTTATTTTTACCTTCTGATGTTGCCATACTGTCTATCAACATGCATTGTTTCTGACTTGAAGTTGGCTATCGTTCTTAAATTCATTTCTCCTTCCACTCTTTTTCTTTATCACTGGTCTTGAGCAACTTTATTTTGATGTACATGAGTATAGTATTCTTCATATTTCTTGTGTTTGGGATTCTTGAACTTCTTGTTTCTGTTGGATTATAGTTTTCATCAAATTTGGAAAAAATTCAACTAGACTGTCTTTAAATATATTTGTTCTCACCTGCCTCTTCTTCAGGGTCTTCTATTATACGTATATTAGGCTATTTGGATTTTCCCATTGCTCATTAATGCTGTGCTCAGCCCCTCTACCACATCATGTTAATCTATTTTATTTTGGATGGATTGAATTGTTATCTTCAGGTACACTGAATTTTTGACCTGTAGTGTATAAGCTGCTGTTATAAAATTAATTAGCCTTAAAAAAAAAAAAAAAAAAACTCTACCAATTTAGTTTCTTTTTTATATCTTCCATGTTTCTTCAACATTTTTGTTTTTCCATTACCCTCTTAACATGCAAGATATAGTAATAACAACTTTTTTTTTGAGAGGTTTTTGCTATAGGGTGCTTGCGCTCGCCAGACAGACAGAGAGAGACATAGAGACAGAAAGCGAGAAATCACCCCCCAGGGGGGATGGTCACGCCACAATCCCTCTCCTCCGTTCTCCTCTTGGGATCTTGGGCACGCACGCACATGTGCCCGGCGTGAGTTTTAAGCCACCGGGTCCGGGACGCGAACCGTGGTTGACTACGTGGGAGTCCAGCGACATAGCCATTACACTAACTGCTGGTTCCCAGTAATAACAACTTTTTAACCTTTTTGGCAACTAACTCTATGATCTGTTTTATTTTTGGATCTGTTTTTATTTTATTTTTATATTTTTTCCTGACTATGGATCATATTTTCCTATTACTATGCATTCTTAATATTTTTTGATTAAATGGCAGAATTATACATTTTGTTTTATTGGGTGCTGGATAATTTTATGCTCCTTTGCATGTCCTGAGCTTTGTTCTTCAAAGCCGTGATGTTCCTTGGAAACAGCTTGTTCCTTTTTGAGGCTTTTCAGTTTTGTTAGGTGAGACCTGAATGGCCACTGGCATAGGGACAATTCTGCTTCACTCTTGAGGCAATATCCTTCTGAGTACTCTACTCGATGCCCGTATATTACAAGGTGTCTCTGCTCTGACTGTGAGAACATGAACTATTTCTGGCCCTCTGTGAGCTTGAAATTTCATTGCACCTGTTCCTTTCTGGCAGGTTTTTCCTGGCTTCACATGCATGTACTGATCAGTATTCAACTGAAGTCTGAGGGGAATCCTTGCTGAACTTTGCCCTATAATTTCAGCTTCCCTGGCCTCCCTAGACTTTATACTCGTGTCTCTTTATTTCGGGACACCAGGCTCTTTTGGGTCACCCCTGTCTCTAATGCGGCTTGGAAACTATTTCTAGGTAGTAAGCTGGGGCAGCCATAATGCTTGCCTGTTAGTTTCCCTTCTCTCGAGGATTGCCGCGCTGTGCTACTTGTTCTCTGTGTGAAAAGCATTGTCTTACCTTTTAATTGTCATAGTTTTGTTCGGTTGCTTAGTCGTTCAGTGTGAGATAGTAAGTGTAGTCACTGTGACTGTATCACGCTCAGAAGCAGAATTTCTATATGTGCATTTGTATCGTAAAACATACATCACATCAAATTTACCACCCTAGCCACTACTAAGTGTACAATTCGGTGGCATTAAGGACATCACATTGCAGCCATCATCATCACCTACTCCAGAACTTTTCTTACTTTCCTCATTGAAATTCTGTCCCCATTAAATTATAACTCTCCATTTCTCCTCCCACCCAGCCCCTGGTAACCGGCATTCTACTTTCTCTACTTAGGAATTTTGAAATCATGCAGTATTTGTCATCTTGTGTCTGACTCATTTTACTTGGCGTAATGTCTTTAAGGTTCATTCGTGTCATAATATGTGTCCAAATTTCCCACCTTTTAAGGCTGACAGTATTCCATTGTATGGATATACCACAGCTAGTTTACCCACTCTCTGTTGTGGGCACTTGACTTGTGTCTACCTTTTGCAAGCTGTTGTGAATAATGCTTCTGTGATCACACGTGTCCAAGTAGCTGTTTGAATCCTTGCCTTCGGTTCTTTACAGTATCTACCCAGAAGTGGAATTTCTGGATCACATGGTCATTGTATGTTTAATATTTTAGAAACCCCCATACTGTTTTCCCCAGTGGTTGCACTATTTTACATTCCCATCAGCACTATTCAGATACTCCAATTTCCCCATAGCTTCATTTTTTGATAGTAGCAACATAATGGATATGGATGATGTATGTAATCTTTTTTTGGAGAGGTTTTTTTTTTTTTTTTTTTTTTTTTTTTTCCCACTGTAGGGCACGTACACTCGCCAGAAACAGAGAGAGACGGAAAGCGAGAAATCACCCCCCAGGGGGGATGGCCACACCACAATCCCTTCTCCTCCATTCTCCTCTCAGGATCTTGGGCATGCACGCACACGCGCCCGGCGTGAGTTTAAGCCCTGGATCTGGGATGCGAACCGCGATCGACTACATGGGAGTCCAGCGACATAGCCATTACGCTAACTGCTGGTCCCTGGATGATGTATATAATCTTTAAACTTTCTTCTGTGGTGCCAAAGAACGGCCTCTCAGTCAAGCAAGGCAGGCAGACAGTGGTCAGGGCACTTTTCCAAAGTCAGGGTGGTTGGTGCTGAGTCTAACACACTGTGATGTCACTTTTAACTTACTGGGCTGTAAGCCTCTTGTGGCCGTCTTTGTATGTAGCACCCATCCAAGAAAGACAAGTTCTAAGCACTCCATAGCTGCTGCTTGGCTGGGAAGCATGGCAGTGCCTATGCAGCAGACTGTGCAGTCCAGTGTGGCTGCAGCAAAGGAGGCAGGTGGGGAGGGGGAAGAGGATGAGTTAGAAAGTCTCCAGGAAGCAGACTTCTTAGGATATTCAGTTGTGGAACTCTGGAATTTAATTAATTAATTTATTTTAATGGGAGAGAAAGGGAGGAAGAGTGAGTAATTTTTGACATGGTCTTGCCATTGTTGTGACCGTCCTACCCCAGTCTCCTGATTAGTTAGGACAAGAAGTGCTTGCACTGTGCCTGACCCATTTAACCTGGGCCAGGAGTGGAACCTGAGTCTCCCATGTGTCCTCAGCCTCCAAGTCACAGCATCTTGTGGCTGACCCAGGAATTCGATCTTTATTCCATGAGCTATGGGAGGACCTCAAGTAGGGATCAGTGTGGCCCAACTTGCTGGTTTCAGACTCCTCTATCCATAGCATGTGGAGGGCATGTGAGGAGAAGCGATTGTAGGAAACGAATGAAGACATAAGGAATAGAGAATCGGGTTGGCAAAGTAGGGATGGAGCAGAGGCGGAGTGAATTAGTCAGGGTTCTCCAGAGAAACAGAAGCAGGAGGGGGATTTGTGTGTGTGTGTGTGCGTGCGTGTGTGTTTTGTTGTAGGAAATTGACTCGTAGGATTATGGAGGCTGAGAAACCCCATGATCTGATCTATCAATCTGCCTAGGACCAGGAGAGCAGACAGTACAATTTAGCACAACTCCAAAGGGCTGAGAACCAGTGGGGCCAAGGGTACATATTCTTGCCTGGGGCAGGAAAAGTGAGCTCAGTGTCCTTGCCCAGACAGGCAGGAACAGAAGGGATGGAGTCCTCCCACCTCCAACTTTTGTCCTATGGGGGCCCTCGAGAGGTTAGATGCTTGGAGGGTGAGCCCAACAACTTGGATGCTAATCTTATTCTGAAACCCCCTCATAGACACACCCGGAAATAATTTTTAAGTGAGCACCCTGGAGCACACTTGGCACATAAAATGAACCATCGAAGAACGGGAGAATATATTTACTGCTGCCTCCTCTCAATGGCGGCCAGCCCCTAGCCTGGGAAAACCGGCTTCTTCACGCTCGCCAGAGTTCTCCGACTCTGGCAACAGGTGCAAAAAACCCAGTCCATGTTCAGAAACTCACAGATTATACAAAAATAGACGAACATGTGAAAGCGGAGAGGAGCGTGTCTCAATCTGGGCAGATAGTTCCCATTTCTAGAATCTGTGAAGGTGATAAAAGGAATTTCTGCAATTGCTCATTTTAGTAGTTTAGTAAAGGAGGAGGATGAGATTAAGTTCCCTGCCGCTAAAAGCGTGCGTGATGAGTTTCGGGTTTCCCTTCGTCCTCTTCCCCCTTGGCTTCTCATATGAAAACGGCAGCTCCATGTTCTCTTGACACTGTGGAAACTACAAAGTCAAGAAAACAGACTTCCGTTTGTTTTCCACTTGGGTGCTAATGGCTTCTTCTGTTCTCAGATTTGTGTCTGCCTCTGGGTAATTGGCAAAAAGGGATGTGCTATTTATCATGAAAATTAAAAACATTTGAAGTGCGGGTGAGTTATGTGATTATTATCTAAATGAAATAACCCTCTCCATTTATAAAGCTTATACTTCTGGGTACATTAAGCAATGCATAGCATGCACCGTTTTAAGTCTGTGGGCTTTTTAAAGGGTCTTCAAGTTCAGGGCAGCCTGTGGCCCAGCGATTGCGCACTGCTCCCACGGCGCTAGATCTGTGCAGAGGTCAGATCCCTGGCAGACCCACGGGCTAGCGTGCTCACCCGTGATCCTGGCTGGTCGGGAGGGTGGGGAGGCAGACAGTGGTGTGAGATTTTTTGAGAATGTTTGTTTCTCTCTCTTTCTCTGTCACGTATCAAATAAATAACTTTAATGAGCTGGTTCCATGGCACGGCAGTAACGTGCCGCTCAAGAGCAGCTGGACCCCATGTGGCGACTACAGACTACATGAATTACAGGCCGGCCTGGTCAGCCCGAGACACGCTGGGCCTGAGCGTGGGTGTCAGTGGGGCCCGAAGCCTGCAAGAGAGGGGCCGCAGTGTGACCAGACCTTGTGGAGTGCTCCTCTCTTACTCTCACACACTTACTCATGAACTGAAGAAGAAAAGGAAAAAAAAGGAAAAGAAAGAAATTTAAAAAAATCAAAGATATTCAAATTCGATGAAAGAAACTGAGACTTAACTGTATCAATGACAGAATTTACTATCTGTCCACCAATTCCTCCCCACATTGATTTCAAGGTTTTAGGACATTTTATACAATTAAGAAGCAGCTCTGGGGCCGGCAGGTGGGGTGGTGGTTGAGGCACTGGACTCCCATGGCCGACGACGGTTCATGTGCTGGACCTGGCCGCTTGCTTTCTCACTCTCCCTCTCTCTCTCCTTGTGTCTCTGGTCAAATGGAATAATGATAATAAATAAATAAATTCTTTATTTTTAAAAAGAAGAAGGCACTCTGGGACACTCTGTGCCACCAAAGACTCCCCAGACTGATGTCTGTAAGCCCTGGTCAGCTTCTCTGGCCTGGGGCTTGCACCGTCAGTGCCTCAGCAAAGTATGAGGCTCTATGATCTCTTTCTTTCTTTTAAAGAGTTAGTTGTTTAATTTTTGTTTATTATCATTATTATTTTTTAATTAGACTGGAGAAAGAGAAGGAAAGTGAGAAGGTAAGCCACCAGGTCTGGGACTGGAACCCTGGTTGGCCATGTGGAAATCCAGTGCCTTAACCACCACACCGACTACCGGCCCCAATCTTTTTCTTTCTAATCCTTTTCACCCATCCATCCCCCACCCCCACCCCCGCCCTTGCAGTTGCCTGTTGTTTAGCTTCTGGAATTACGTTGACCACTCGTGAAGACTGGTCGCGTGTTTTCGTAGCAACGACAGACCTCCAGCAATGTCTTCCTCGGGGAATGTCTCTGCTTCTGGAAAAGGCCTCTGGGCATTGGTAAGAGCAGCTCGGGGAGTTGTGAAGAGTGGCTAACACCTTTGCTTTTAATGATGTTTTCCTGACATTTCCATTGGGAAACATGGAATCTGTTTTAGAGGGGGAAAAACAACAAAAGCTTATAAATAATTATACTAATGGGGATGGAGCCTTTCTTCATAATTGAATAATTAGTCCTAATTTTATAAAATACAATCATAAGGAGCTCAGCGTTGGAATCTCCTGTGTATTTTTAAGGGTGGCTAAACCATAATAAACCTAAGTGATTCCTTCCAACAAGCAAAGCCTACAACACTCCTCGTAATGGTACAACAGGAACGTAGCGCTCTCTGATGCTGAGACCACATGGCAAGGTCCTGGTCCGAGGCCCAAGATCTACCTGTACACACCAGGCTTGCACGCGTATTCCCACACTCTCAGCTGGCCAAACCTGGGGGGTGGGTAGCTGTGTGGGAAGTCTGTTGGGGGTGCCTCCTCATCTTTCTCTGCTGGAAGGAATAAACTTTTAAGAATTTTTTTATCCTGGGAAAAAAGAAAAGGATATTGAAAAATACAAATGAATTCACTTTTTTCTAGCAGGAGAAGGCACTCTCCTAGATTTTCAAGAGTAGCGATAAGGGGGATCAAATCGTTCCCATTCAGGAACACAGCGGAGCCCCTGACAGCTGTCCTTCTCTTTTCCTGTCGGGCAGCAAGTGTGGAACAGAAGCTGGCCTGGCAGGGGGGCCTAGGGTCTGAGAAGGGGAGAACTCAGAGGATGAGAGGAACCGGCGCAGGACCACACGGCCTGATGGTGACTGTTTCCGCACCGGGCGTGGTTAAGCCCATAGCTTCCCCCTACTGCCTTCCCTACTCTGTTGTGTGGCTGCTTCTTTGAATTAGACTCCTGCAATATTTTTTTCTTCATTTGTTTAGTATTTGTTGATGATGTGTTAGCGTTGGGCAGGCAGTGGGGAGCAGAGAAAGTTCAGCTTGCTGTCTCAGCCAGGCTTAGTTCCACCAGTACAGACACCCAACGCACAACTAGCTAACAATGAGGGATTTCATCCTAGCTGCCATCAGAGACCTGCAGAAGAGGGCTGGGAAAGCCCAGGATGAGTGTACTTGACCCGAAATTAAGGGTCAGGAAGAAAAGCTTCCCAGAGGAGGTAGCGTTTGAACATCCAGGAGGACTCCTGCGTGTGCACTTGGTGGGGAAGGGTGTTCCAGATGGTACAGCTCATAAAAGACCCTGAAGCAGGAAGGAGCAGGAGGTGGTGAAAGGACAGGAGTCCAGGGGAGGAGGGTAGTGCAAGGAGCCAGCCTGCAAGGGTGGGCACTCCTGGTCCCAGGAACTAATGTTGCCTCATAGTGGCAATATTTTGGCACCTCCTCCTGGCCACTATGTGCCTGCAACTCCTCAAATGTTATTACTGGCTGAGTTGAGCAATTTCATCTGCAAGGTCTTAAAATGCCCTAGAATGGAATCGTGTGACTTAGAAGCAGAAGACTCCCCTCTTACCAGCCGCAGCCTCGACCCAGGCATCTCTCCCTCCGGCTTCTGCTTGCTCTATTCTCTGCAGCCTGGAGGTCCTTCTCCTGGAAGAAATGACGGCAGCTGACAAGGAGTTGAAGAATATCTTCTTCATCCCTGGCATCTGTTCCTGATACACCATCTGCCCCAGACAACAAGCCCACGTCTTTCTTCTTGTTCTTCCTTCTTCATTTTTTGTTTGGACTGAGCGTGGAGGAAGTCATTACAGCTCACACTCGGCCAGCCTGTGAGCGTTCTGCAGAGGAGAGGGGGCTTAGGGACTTAAGTCTCCAGGCTTGCATGCCTCCTCTTTTTGGCATTATTTGCTCAGGGATCAGCTGTCCAGATGGCTGGATTCATGCAGGCAGGTCTGTCCTTCCCAAGGAGTGGTTAGGAGGGCTCAGTGTTACTATGTCTTCACAGGTGGCCCCCAGCTCTGCAGGCTGAAAATATGGATGAGATTTGACAGAGACCCAGTGAGTCACCCTGACATTATCTAATATATTTTTAAAAATATTCTACAAGCAAGTTGGACAGAGGATGAAGTGGAGAGAGATGCTGGGAAAACCTGTTTTCTTCTCATAGCGTTATCAGTGACACGCCATATGGTTTTTGCCAAACCATTTGGCTGCTGTAAGATTTTCTATTCCCAATTGTAAAACTGAGCTAATAGAATTTGCCACCCCACCGGGATATCACAAGCACTAATCAGAATGTCTATAAATGCCTTTGAACTCCTTGGGAAAAACATGCAACCAAAATATCAAGTGAAATTTATATAAATGTCATCCTAACCCCAGAGCTTCATTTTGAGAGGAAGGATTTAGGGCTTATGTGGACGCATTTGTTGCAGTTCTCACAGAAATTGCATACAACTGCATGCCCTGAGTTTTAATTTTTTTTTTTTTAAATAAGACTGAACCATGCCAGATTGAGGCTCAAAAATGTTTCCATTGGTACTCTTTATCACCAAGATTTGTATTTAGTAGAATTTCCATGAACACCTGAGTCCCTTCTGTGCACTGTGGCGTGGCCAGTGAGGTCCTGGTGGGCTCTTGGCTTCCTTGGGGTCTTTCACCCCCAATTCTTTGGGGCGTGCTATGCTATATCCTCTTAACGCTCATGCATTTCTCTCTTCTTTCTTTTGGGAGAGTCAAGAAAGAATTTCTATCGACAGCTCTGCACTGGTTCACCGTTTGGTAAGCTCCACGACTGTTTATTTGACTCTCTGATACAGCTTAATTATACTTAAGTTCATGTGTTTACTTCGGAGATCTCCAAAAAGAGTAGGAAAGATCTAGCAACCCCAAATTAGTTTAGGAACCAGCATGTCCCTTGCTTTAAGGAACACAGTAAACATTTCAGAAGAGCATGCCAGCTCATTATCTAACTCTCTCTGCGGTGACTTCAGGGAAAACAGCAGCAGTTAGGCAATGTTAGCCAAGAGCAAATCTCGGGACGAGTGTTGATTTTAAAGAGAAGAAAAGAAGAGCTCGCTGCTGGCTGCAGGTTCTCCTGGCTCGGTGGCGGCGAGTCAAAGGCCTGTCCCTGCGGAGGCTTTTCATGAGGAGCCCTGGCCCTTTCTTGACCTCTGTTGTTGAAGTCCCTGAGAGCCGAGTAAGCTGGGGTGCCATGTGTTCACCTGCCTGGTTCTTGTCTGAGAGCCAAAAGCCAGTTCCTAATTCTGGAGAAGGAAACGGGTGGGAGCTGCCCTCAGCTGCTGTCAAGAGGCCCTTAGCTTCGGACCTGGGCCGTGCGTCTGCTCCCAGGAGCACGGGCCCCGCGAGGAGTGAGCGTGGCGTGTTTTCCACCACAGCGTCAAGTGCTCCCCCCGCCCCCCAGCAAACCCTCTTTAATGCTCTGGCCAAGCATAATTAACACGTCCCATGGCTGTTGAAGATTCCGGTTTGTTTGGGAAGAGCTAGCTTCCTGGCCCTGTAGAATCCAACGGCAAAGACATGCCCTTTGTGGTAAGCATCTGGACATCCCATCGCTACAAAGAAAAGAGCGTCAGTCCCTGACCTCCCACCCCCAGAAGAAGCCGCCAACTGAAACGTCGCACAATGGCTGTCCAAGTCTGCTACGCTTCTTCCCAGGGCTGTGTTTTCGTCGTCTCTGTGCTGGGGAGATGGAAGGCTGGCGCTTCAGACCAGTCATTCCTTCCTCTACCTCCTGGTGAGGTTTGAACATCTTAATTTTGTTTTATAGGTCACAGGTCAGCCCATCCGTGCCGATTCTTGTAATTGGACAGGACGGGCTTTGTGTGGTCTGATTACATCTTTTCTTTCTGACCCAACGGGAGCCATCAATTAGTGCCATGCTTGTGCCTAAAGCTGACCTGAGCCATTTGAAGACAGATCTTCCATGAAACGCCTGGTGTTACTGTATTCCCAGGAATCTTAATTACAAGGCATTGCTATGATGGGTGTATTTGTAAATAGCCTCAGTTCACCCCAGTTTGCAGCCCTTGGGGAGCCCGCCCCCCCATTTCCTGCACTCCTTTGCTGCCCCACTGTAACCCCTAGAAGGCTCATGGCAAACAAACACCAGGGACAGAGTGGGACTAGAAGCCATCCTCTTCCTGCTCAGAGACCTTCAAGAACGCTTCTTCTCTGGTGGGTGCTTTTCCAAAAGAATCAAGAGGAAGAGAATGCTCTGGATCTCACTTTCCCCGTGTACGAGGTGACAAGTCACTAGGATCCACTGCGCCTTGGTTTTCCAGGTGAAGAGCAGGACTCGCACTCCTGGTGAGAACTATCAACAGATGAGAGGTGAGAATACCCAGCTGGGCAACAGCGCGCCTCCCGGCAGACTGACCCGAGGCTGCACAGGAAGATGAGCTTCCGATCGCCTGGGGCTGTCCCATTCACAGGTGTTCCTGACTCCTGGTCCCATCTGCCACGTGTTCAGTGATACCAGGGGCCCGCTGTCCTGGAGGAGGGTTACAGGGCCCCTCTGGCACTTCACGGTGGCCCTGCTTGGGCTGCACTGGTTTGCACGGCAGGTTCTGGGAGAAGGTGGGCACGTTTACATGAGCACCAAGGAGGCTGTGTCAGAAAGGGACCGAGCCAGAGTGCTTTCCCTTTCTGTTCAGCAGTGAACAGACGGGTCTGGTGCTGGGGGGACAGGCCCCAGTGTGGCCAGGGGAGAGCCAGCTCACTGTGGGAGAAGCGTCAGAGGCTGTGTGGGGGACGTCCCTGCAGTGCATGCTGGAGGGCGGGGTGGGGCTTGGCGGGAGCAATGGCTGCCAGGGAGGGGTGAATCAGAACAGCCCCAATCTTGAAACCCACTCCCAGAGCACCCTTTGGTTCCCCTGTAAGGATGTCCCCAGGCTGTGGCAGATGCCCCTCCGACGAGGCAGGTGTGGAATAATCCACCCCCATTACCGAACGCACCCCACACACTCGTCTCTCCTTTCTCTCTGGGTTGCGGGACACTTGAGAGCGAGTAGCTCCAGATGTGATGTTCATGGCCAGGTCTGGGGTGGCAGGCGGGAGGTCGTCCTGGAGAGGGTGCTGAGGGAATGGCCGCCCCTGCCCTGGCTCCCTGAGCCTTGGGCAGCCAGGGCGTCTCTGGGAGGCCCGAGCAGAGCCTGTGCGCTTGCTCACTGGGGTTGGATTGTGCTTTCTATGGCTGTGGTGTCACCAGAGGACGGGTTCATGGGTCACCAGAGGACGGGTTCATGGGTCACCAGAGGACGGGTTCATGGGTCAGCAGAGGACGGGTTCATGGGTCACCAGAGGACGGGTTCATGGGTCAGCAGAGGACGGGTTCATGGGTCACCAGAGGACGGGTTCATGGGTCACCAGAGGACGGGTTCATGGGTCAGCAGAGGACGGGTTCATGGGTCACCAGAGGACGGGTTCATGGGTCAGCAGAGGACGGGTTCATGGGTCAGCAGAGGACGGGTTCATGGGTCACCAGAGGACGGGTTCATGGGTCAGCAGAGGACGGGTTCATGGGTCAGCAGAGGACGGGTTCATGGGTCACCAGAGGACGGGTTCATGGGTCACCAGAGGATGGGTTCATGGGTCAGCAGAGGACGGGTTCATGGGTCACCAGAGGACGGGTTCATGGGTCAGCAGAGGACGGGTTCATGGGTCACCAGAGGACGGGTTCATGGGTCACCAGAGGACGGGTTCATGGGTCACCAGAGGCTTGTGGTAGAGCCAGGCTCAGCACGGCTTTGGGAGATGCATGGTAACATGGTTGACTCCAACCACCCAATGGTTCTCCGAACTGAATCCCAGGTTTGCAAAGATGGGACAGTTCTCCTGGGCCTCATTTGGTCAGTGTTTGGGCAGAGCGCTCCTTTGGCACCATGGGTCTCCCACGCCATCTCTCTTTTCACTTTCTCCCAACCTTTTATTTCTATGTTCTTCCCTCTTTCCTCCCTCCTTTTCTTTTCTCCCTTCAAATAGTGCCTAGCCGCACGGCGCGCTTTTACGTGTTAGTCAGCTGCAGCATGCCACCACTGCCACCGTCACCACTGCCACCACCGTCCTGGGCACATGCCTTAAAACGCTGAGCTTTGGGTTTAAAAACAAATGCCTTTAGGAAAGGTAGACTTAAATCCCTGCTTGCGGAGTCAGTGGAACGTGTGGTTACTCTTACGTTCTAATTATTCCCGCTAATTGTCAGTGCACGTTCATCACATTGAAATGGATTGTATCCGCCATGTACCCCTCGAGGCCTTCTGGAACAAGCCGTGATCCAAAAACAAATCAAGTAAATGAATTCTCAAGGCGTGCGGTCAACCCCGGACACCTGGGCACGTCACTCGGTTCTTCAGCGCTTCCCAGCCGGGTTGGTCAGGAACGGGCCAGGAGGAGAAGTCACCTGGTAAACGGGGCTGTGAGGGAAGGGCCCATCGAGCCCTGCCGTTCCCAGCACCTCACCACTTCGCCCTCCTCTTACTGGTTTTCTGAAGGTCACTGATGCTGGCAAGGGGTAGGTAGAGAGGGCGTCTGCGCCTGGGTGCTGCCTGCCAGCCTGGGAGGGCGGCGGGTAACGGGGACCACGCCACCTATCCCTGTTGTGTGCGTGAAGCCACACCTGCCAGAGGAGCTCCCCGTCACGTCAGTAGCTCACAGCGATCCTCAGACAGCGCTGCCTTCCCATTTCGCAGACGAGGGAGCTGAGCTGTGGGCTGATAGCATCAGTTTGCGTCCAGGATAGGACAGTGGCAAGGCACAGGGCTGTTCTCTTGTCCAACATTAGTATGGACAAAGACTATTACTGTTGAGTTACATCCCTCCCAAAAATGCCTATGTTGAAGTCATAACTCCCAGGATCTCAGAATGTGACCTTATTTGGAAATAGGGTCACTTCTGGGCCAGCTGGTGGCATGGCAGTTAAGGCAGCTGGATCCCACATGGCTGACTGAATGGTTTGAATCCTGGCCCCGATGGCTTGAAAAGCGCATTGGGTACATGTATGTGCGAGCCCAAAATCCCGAGAGGAGAATGGAGGAGAAAGGACTGTAGTGTGGCCATCCCCCGGGAGGTGCTTTCTTACTTTCTCTCTCTCCGTCTCTCTCCTACAAATGCACACATGCCCCTTAGCAAAAACTAAATGACAACAAGAGTGATACAGAGGCGGCACTGATGTTCCCTGAGATGGGTCAGCCGGGCGTCACCCCATACAACCCGGTCCGGATCAAAGGCATCAACTGGGAGACGGACACATGCCCAGGGAGGACGGCGTGGGAGGTGAAGGCAGAGATCGGGGGTGTATCTGCAAGGGGGGCGTCTATTGTGACAGAAAACCTGAGCCCGGGTGATTTATTAACAGAGGCGTATTGAGGCTCACAGTGTTCTGGAAGCTGCAAAGTCTGCGATCGGGGGCCACTTGTCACTTCATGTCATGGTGAAGCAGGCCGACCCTCTGTCGGGCAGTCCAGTCTCAGAACTGACCCAGTCCCATGAGAACTGCAGTGACCCTCCCACGAGGGAGGAGCCTCATGACCTCAACACCTGCTCAACGTCCCACCGGCTCACAGCACTCTTACACTGGGCGGGTGCCGGAGCGGGGCAAGCCTCACCGTGAGCTTTGGCAGGGACAAACCACACTCAAACCATGGCAGAAGGATTCAGCAGCCAGCAGAAGCCGGGCGTGAGGCCTGGACAGAAGACCTTCGCAGCCTCAGAAGGGGTCAGCCCTGCGGACAGCTTGGTCTTGGAGCTGCAAGTAACAGTTTCTGTTGTTCAGGGCGCCCAGTGGGGCCACTTGTCACAGCAGCCCTAGCAAACCGTGCAGACAGCAGGCACGTGCCTGTCCCACGGTGTGTCCCCAGGCTCAAGCTAAGTGAAGAGAGGGCACCTCACACCTCTTCGTGGCTGGAGTAGAAAGGAGGCACCTTTGTTCTTGGGGATCCCAGAGGGGGCACAAGTGGGTTCTTGGTCCCCCCTGTCCTCTCTGCCCAGCGCTGCCCACGGGGGCTTTTCCCATTCCTGCACTTGCCCGTGGGCTGAGCTTCACGGAGCGGGGCGCCCTGGCGGTCCTGGGAAGAGCCGGACAGCACAATGAAACCGCAGAGGAAGTAAAGGTATTAAGAGGTCAGGAAGCAAACCTACTTGCAGGGCCCTTGGGAATGGATATTTGGGGATAACGGTGCTTTTGGGGAACATTTTCTTACTGGAACCAAGTGGACATGAGCCGCGCTTGGACTCGACTGCTGCTGGGTGGTGGAGGGGAAGCCCGTCTTCCCGGGGGCCAGCTCCGTCAGGGTTACTAGGCGACGCGGGCTCGGGCAAGCTGCAGGCATGCCGGGCTGCCTGTCACGGCCCTGCGTTCAGGTGTAGAGCTGGGTCCGGATCACCCGGAGGGCTCCGGCAGGGAGGCGTGAGAGCTGTCGGGGGCAGGGGGCTGCCAAGGGGAGGTTGGTCTCAGCAGAGAGCCCAGAGCGCCGGCTTCAGGAGGGGAGAGGAGAGCTGGGGCCTGGCTTGGCGCTTGCCCGGCTCTGCTCTCTGGGGAATCCCTTTGCCCTGGAGCCCCCATCTGTGAAAGCAGGTGAGTAGCTCCACCTCAGGCTTCCGAGGGCTAGGGGGGAGCTGCAGGCTTAGCCCCGGAAGTAGCCTCATACTCCCTCTCTTCATCTCCCCCATTGTGATGTGACTGGGAGGCGGGATACACTGTCTTGTTTCATACGCTACATTTTTTTTTTTTTTTGAGAGGTTTTTCGCTATAGGGCGCGTGCGCTCGCCAGACAGAGAGAGAGAGACATAGAGACAGAAAGCGAGAAATCACCCCCCAGGGGGGATGGTCACGCCGCAATCCCTTCTCCTCCATTCTCCTCTCGGGATCTTGGGCACGCACGCACACGCGCCCGGCGTGAGTTTTAAGTCACCGGGTCCGGGATGCGAACCGCGGTCGACTACGTGGGAGTCCAGCGACATAGCCATTACGCTAACTGCTGGTTCCCATAAGCTACATTTTTTGTGACAATTTTAGTATGTAAGACCCTTTCAACTCGGCAGGACTCCTCTGGCTTCATCTGGAAGTCCCTCAGGGAAAACGCCAGGGGATGTCGACCCTCTTTTATCCGAACAGTGTTCTAGGATGCTCCTGTGGTGTTCTTCTAGGTATTTTCTTCTGTAGAAAAAAAAAAAAAAAGAATCTATTAAAATAACTAAGTACTATTACTTAACATCATGATTCCAGAGTGACAGCTATATGTTGCAACTTTCAGAAAGCTTATTGCTAGGTGATCTTGACAGTTTACCTTTTTTTTTTTTTTTTGGAAGTTTTACTATATAGGTCATGTGCTCTCACTGGGGGGGAGGGGGGGAAGTGGAAGGAGAGAGAGAACCACCCACCAGGGGCGTGACCACACCACAGTCTCTTCTCCATTCTCCTCTTGGGATTTGGGGCATGCATGCTCACGTGCCCAGTGTGATTTTCAAGTCATTGGGTTGAGGACTCGAACTGCTAAATTGGCCATGTGGGATCCAGCCGCCTAGTCCCCATGCCACCTGCTGGCCCCGCCAGTCCACTGCTTTCTGGTGATTGCTGCCCATCCCAGCCCCGCTCACTTTACTCTGCCACTGCTGAAGCTGAGCGCATTTTCTCTCTCCCTAAACCCTGCTAATAATATTTAAAGATACAGGCAGGGCTTTGAGACCTAAAAACTGGGGGAGAGAGAGAAAGAGAGGGATTAGAAATGGAGAGAAGAGACGGGCAAATCTGGCCACAGGCCATTTCTGTGCCTTAGAGAGCATTAATCCCTGTGGCGTTCCCCAGAGAGAATGGAGCAATTTTCCACTCTCACAGAGAAGAAAGATGATTTCCCTGCTCCCGTAGGAACTGGCAGCGGCTCTGTGCTGCCCTGGAAATTGCACAGAACGTCAATACTGAAGACAGGCACATACATTTAGCACTTGTGAGCTGCCTGCTAATAACCACTCAGGTGTCCACGCCGGCTTCAGCGACACTGCATTAGCGGGGCCCACCGCAGGGAGCTGTGAAAGGAGCACAACCACCTCACGGCGAGAGTGCTTAGGCCGGTAAGGACGTGGGCTTCCGGCGGGATTACTGTGACTGAGCTGAGGCGCACAACGTGGACCCCAAATTACTTGCTCTCTTGGGGTGTTCAGCTTTGGAGGGTGTTTTCTTTTTCTTTTTTCTTTTTGGCAAGGTTTTTTAAAAAAAAATAATTAAAAAATTTAAAATAATTTATTTACATTTAGTTTGTAAAAGGATTATCCATTTAATCTTATTAATTATTTTCCACGCATGCATACGCGCCTGGCATGAGTTTAAGCCACCGGGTCTGGGACTTGAACCACGGTCAACTACATGGGAATTCAGTCATATAGCCATTACGCTAACTGCTGGTCCCTTTTCATTATTATTTTTAAAATTTTTTTCTATAGGGCACATGCACTCACCAGAGAGAGTCAGAGAAAGAGAGAGAGCAGGAAAGTGAGAAAGCTAACCACCAGGTCTGGGACTTGAACCATGGTCAGCCATGTGGGAGTCCATTGCCTTAAGCACCAAGGCATCTGCTGGCCCCTTATTTACACTTAATCGTTGTATACCTTTGTAACGTACAATATGGGTTTTCAAAGTATGCACACAGTGCATGATAATCAAATCAAGAATACTATCATATTCATCATTTTCAACAAAGAACACCATATTGTAATGTGTACCTTCAATTTTTGCTCTACAAGCTTTTAAAATATATATGTATATATCTCTGTGATATAAATAGTGTATATAATATCCTATACATATATAATTGGCAATGTCCCTCTATTCACTCTGTTATGATCTACCACTCCACAACTCACTTGCCCCATCTACATGCATTCCTGTGTCTGTTAACCACAAAACTCCCCATCCCATCCACCCCATGGTCTCTGGTATCTACAGCTGTCCTCTCTACTTCAAGTCTTAATTTCTGTCATAGAGTCAGACATTTTGTATATACTGACTTATTTCACTTAGCATTGCACATAGCATTTTTATTCTTTTTATTACTTCACATAGCATTTTTTTGAGAGGTTTTTGCTATAGGACACGTGTGCTCACCAGAAAGAGAGAGACAGAGAGACAGAAAGCAAGAAATCACTCCCCAGGGAGGATGGCCACACCGCAATCACTTCTCCTCCGTTCTCCTCTTGGGATCTTGGGCACGCATGCACACGCGCCCGGTGTGAGTTTAAGCCACCGGGTCTGGGACTTGAACTGCGGTCGGCTACATGGGAGTTCAACAACAAAGCCGTTATTCTAACTGCTGGTCCCTTAGCATTGTACCTTCCAGATTTGACCACTTTCTATCAAATGACAGAATGTTGCTTTTTAAAAAAATGAATAAATAGTATTCCGTTGTGTATATATGTCACATTTTTTAAATCCGGTCATCAGTTTTTGGACATTTAGGTTGATTCCATGTCTTAGCTATTGCGAATAATCCCGCAGTACACACGCATGTGGGAAGTGTCTTTCTGACTGAGCAATTCCTTGTCCTTTGGGTAAATACCTAGGAATGGGGTTACTGGGACATATGGCAGCTCTATTTGTGAATTTTTGAGGAGCCTCCATATTGTTCTCCACAATGGGTATATTAATTTACCTTCCTACCAATAGTGCATGAAATTTCCCTTTTCAACCTCACCAGCACTTGTTCTTTTTTTTTTTTCCTCATAGACATTCTGACTGGGGTTAAGTACTAGCTCATTGTGGCTTTGATTTGTATTTCCCTTATGATAAGAAACGTGGAACATTCTTCATTTTTTTGGTCATTCGTATGTCTTCCTTTGAGTCTGTTCAGGTCAATTGCCTATTTGTAAACTGAATTACTACCTTTTCTGTTGGTTGGCTATTAGAGTTACCTGTGTATTCTGCTTATCAATCCTATCTGAAGTATAGTTTGCCAATATCCTCTCCCATCCTGTGAGCTGTCTTATGAGGAGTTCTTGCTGCTCAGCATCCTCCACTCCCCAGAACCTGAACCTTTGTGTCCATGGGGAGTGCCAGCAGTGGCTTTGCTTCGGTGTGCTTGCTCACGGGGCAGGGTGCATGCCACTTGCCAAAAGTAAGGGTGATTTTATTTTTACCTTGGAGGACTTTAGTCATTTTCTTCCAGTGGAGAGCTGGCTTTCTGGTTAACTCTCTTTTCTAGACTTTTATTTGAAACGTAATGTACATGTAGAAAAGGGCATGGGGATGCAGGGCTTGATGAATTTCCATAGACTGAGCCTACCTGTGTAACCAGCACCCATAGCAAGACACAGAGCATCACATAATCTCAGAAATCCCCTTTCAGGGGCTCCCTGCCAAGGCAAACCGGAAGCCTGGCTTCTGACAGCACAGAGTAGCTTTGCTGTTCTTGTACTTTATATAGATGGAACCATAAAATATGTTCCTATCGAAGGCCCTGACATTCAGCAATTTAACCACATCCTCATGCAGTTTGAATCATTTGTTCTCATTGTGACATTGTTATCCATCCCGCGACAGTACCATAGCTTATCTGCTCTGAGGATGTAGGTTCCACTTTGGGGTTATTATAGACATGTTGCTGAGGCTTATTTTTTCTTTAATTTTTAAATTTCAATTTCTTTTCTACATTCAATCACATGTTATTTAGCTTGCAAAGTGAATATTCCAACATGTGTACATTTCTCACCAGTCCAGTTAGCAATACTATAAAGTTATAGAACAGATGAATGCATTGAAAAAGTGTGGCAAATATACTCTATGGAATACTTCTTAGCCATAAAAAACAACAGTACCCTGGCTTTTGAAAACAAGTGGATGAATATGGAAAATGTACTACCGAGTGAAGAAGCCAGGCTGTGGAGGAGAGACAATGCATGTCTCCACTTAATATATACCAAGTGTCCACACTCTGTAGCCAAAACTGAATGACTAAAGGATATAGAAACATAGTAAATGTTGTGAAGACCAGACACAGTGTGGGAAGAGGGTGGGTGACGGAGTAGAGCCCGAGGAAGGACATTTAGGAGAAAAATAGCGAGGCAAGGCGTTTAACGGGTTGCCGAGGATCTTTGTTGCTCACTGTTGAGCATTTCTGCTCAACGACATATACAGGTGTGAAATGCCGAGGCTCATTCCCCTGTCATAGGAAGACCCAGCTTAAGAGGATTCACGAATGCACTCCTGGAAGCCTGACCGCACCGTGTTTCGGGGTCTGGTGTTTGTGTTGTAGACTTTTCGGTTGTGCTTGCCTTTCCTTTTCCCTCCCTTCCAGAAATATGGCCTTTTGGGTTTGACAAAGGTGCAACACCAATGCAATGGAGAACTAGTACCTGTTCAACAAATGGTTTTGGAACTCCAAGGGGTCCTCACAAAATGTATGCTTAGAAAAGAAAAGCCAGATGGTATTAGAGTCGAGAGCTGTATCCCTCGTGGCTGATTGTATAGTTCAAGTCCTGGACCCAGCAGCTTGAAAACACATACCCGGCGCACGTGTGTTTGGGCCCACAATCCCAAGAAGAGAATGGAGAAGGGATTGAAGCATGGCCAGGCCCCCTGAGGGGTGATTTATTACACTCTCTCTCTTTTCTCTCTTTCTCACTTTCCTTCTCTCTGGCGAGTGCATGCCCCCTATAGCAAGACAAAACATAGAAAAAAAAATCTTTGCATGGTTTTTGAAAACTTTTGTATCAAGACCTAGCCTGGTGGTACTGTCAGTAGCAAACTTATCTGCAGTGCTAGAAGCCACATGGCTGATTCTGGGGTCAGCTGGGCACATGTGCAAGTGCCCAAGATTCTTACAAGCTGCAGAGACAAGGAAGGAGGATTGTGACAAGGCCCTGCTGAGGGCTCTTCTCTCTCTTTGTCTCAGTCTCTGTCTCACTCTTTCTCTCACGAACATGCGTGTACTCTACTATGAATAAGAATAAATAAATGTCGGGGCTAGCAGGTGGCCTGGTGGTTAAGGTGCTGGAGTCCCATGTGGTCCACTGCTCTTCAAGTCTTGGACCTGGTAGCCTGCTTCCTCACTTTCTTTCTCTCTCTCTCTTTCTCTCTCTCTCTCTCTCATAGAGCAAATTAAAAAATGATGATAATAATAAATAAAATTAAATGAATATTCTTTAAAAAAGAATAAATAAATGTAAAAAAGTTTTGTACCAAATAAACTCATACTTTAATTTCATTTTTCATAAGGTGTGTGCGCTCGCCAGACAGACAGAGACAGAGAGACAGAAAGCAAGAAATCACCCCCAAGGGGGATGGCCACGCTGCAGTCCCTTCTTCTCCATTCTCCTCTCGGGATCTTGGGCACTCACGCACACGCTCCCGGCGTGCATTTGAAGCCACTGAATCCGGGATGCAAACCACGGTTGACTACATGGGAGTCCAGCGACATAGCCGTTATGCTAACTGCTGGTCCCTTTCCAAACTTTTTGAAGTCCCCTTATATCGTACATCAACATGCAAAAAATGAACCTTGACATAAATACCATTTCTTATATGCTGTGAAAGTGTGTATGTGTTATTTTCAAACACTATGGAATATTTATGAAAATTGTGGAGGGTTTTGCTGCTGTTGTTATCCATGACTGTATCTTCAATGTCTAGGATAAGCCTGATGCTAGTTTTTGAATGGATGAAAAATCAATTAAAGTTAGCAGAAGACCTAAGTAAGACTGTTGTTCTGTTAATGTTTACAGATGGCTTTTCCAGGCTCTGTTCAATCTCCTCATTGAGGATATAAGCCCTTTCCTTTCTCTGCTGTTTTCTCATTTAGTTGGCTATTTAACTTCACGATCCCGAGAAATCATGATTATAATAACATTAATACCCACCATTATTACTATAATGGAAATGATATGTTGTACCAATTTACGTGTTTTCACTCATTAAATGTTCACATTTATCCATAAGATAGGCACTATGATTTCTCATGTACAGATGGGGAAACTAAGGCATAGCGAAATTCAGTAACTTGTCCAAAAGTTATGCAGCTAATAATTGGTGTAGCCAGGAACTGGCCCGGGCATGGCCACAGGCTGTGCTGACCTTCCAAGTGGTACTATAACTCTGGACATTGCATTTTTACAGCCTGAGCTGGAAGAAAGGGCCCAGAGAGGGCCACGTGGCTGTCCTGGGAAGGAGGATATCTAGTAGTGGACAGTCCAGGGTCACTTTAGCAAACCATTACTCGTGCATTAGAACAGCAGCACTGCCACCAGAACAGAACGTGATTCCCGAAGCAAGGAAAAATAGGGAAGAACAGTGAGGACCAGTAAACGGCATCCCTGCGACATGGTAAGCAAATCTGCCCACTTTCAAACTTAAAAGCAATCTTCTAGATAACTTCGTTTAAAAAGCAAACTTAAACTATTTGAAGGTAACTGGGAATGAATTAACTCAAGTGGGTCCCCAAAGAGAAAAAATCCACGGACTAAGTGGAAGAGGGCATCAGAGGCCCGGAACCAGAATGCTTTGTAGACAGATTTGAAAATGTCAAAGAACAGGTAATATTCCGATTATACTTACATAAGCTATTCCGCTGAGTAGAAAAAGATGACTCCCAACTTACTCAATGAAGCTAGCACAGCCCCGACATCAAATCCAGACAGGACTAGTGTGAAAAATATATAGGCAATTCTGCTTGTGAAAATGGCATCCAAAATTCCAACTACACCATTAAATAAAATACAGTAGTGGGCTAGAAGGCTACAATTCTCCTAGGAATGAGAAGGTGGTTGACGTTTAGGGATCTACTAATGTAACTCCGTACAACAACAGTTGAAGGAGAAAACGGCTTGGCCACCTCGGTATCTGCCAGATCCTGGGTGATAACGCAGCACTCCACCCTGCTGCCTGAGGTCCTCTGTGAATTGCAGGGATCAGAAGTCTGGAAGCTACATTTCCCAGACTTTCTTACAACACGGTTTAGTTTCATTCCACACTGAGAGATCCCCATTAGTTTGGAGAAAGGGGAAGAAGACTGGATGGGAAATGTGAACACTGTGGAGCAGGTGACAGACTGCCCAACCCTGGCACCTCTGTGCACATGAGGTGGGGTTGGCAATGTTCTCTGGGCTTTGGCAACATGGACACCTGCCTGCAGGATTCTGCAATGTCACTTCTGGGGAGGACTGTGGCCACTCATCTGTTCAAAGCATTATTATTAGTACTAAGTATTTCTGAGAGTTTCCCCAAAAGATGCACTCTCCGTTTTGTTGGCTGAAGTAATAGAATAAATGGAGAAAGTCTTCTTTCGAATCATTCTAATTCAGATACGTGTGTGTATGTGCATGTATGTAATTCTTGTGTTTTTCTGTACAACATTTGGTGCAATAAACTCAGACTTTCTTGGGGCTTATGGATAACATTTCTGGAGAGAGGTGATTTGCTTAAATAGATGAGTGACTTGTTGGAGCTCTCATTCTGTTTCAGACACTTCTGTGTTAACTTGTCAGAAAAGAAAGGAGACAGACGCACAGGCTTCAGCGTCTGCAGGTAACAGTAGATATACCGTTTATCTGTACCAAACATCTTTGATAGGCGTTGTACGAGTTGCTCTACAACATCACCTAATTTAGTCTTGGCTTTTTATTGGTTTATTCCGTGAATTTATGAGGAGGAACTACTAGGATGAAAACACTGAGCTAAGGTCAGGGACACAGTGATGATCAATAAGCTAGACTCAGTCTCTGCCTTCACACAACTTGGAAAGCACCAGAGAAGACAGAAATGCAGCGGGCGCCTGGTGTTGGCACAGCAGCTGTACAAAAGAGCCCACATGGGAAAGGTTCCTGGCTCGCGTCCTGAGACTTCCCCGAGCACTCTGGGTGCACGCGTGTCTGTGGTCTGGGATAGCTGAGCCTGGGGGTGGGAAGTGGCATGGACACCCTGAGGGGAATGCCTGCCTCTCTGCCTGTCTCTCTCTATCTCATGGAAGAAATAAATAAACTTAAAAAAAAATGACTGGGATCAAGATGAAGTAAGGACACCGCATTGTGGCTCCCACTGAACAGAACAAATTCACTGGACTGGATTCGGGGAGAAACCAGTGTCTGCAGACTGAGAAGCAAGTGGCATCAGGCCCTGAGGGATGCAGGGACCGCAGGACCTACCGATCTGCAGTGACCCCCACCCCCGCCCACCGCCACCGCTTTTTTCCACCCAGAGCTTTAGCCACCCTGGACCATGGGCACAGTGTGGCCCACAGACTCACACAGGACTCTGGATACAAAAGTGGAAGCCTCCCATGAGGGTCAACCTTGCAGAACGTTGTATTTTATCACTGTCCCACTGCCTGGCTCTCACAGTATTTCCCAGCTTGGACTCAAAGGCAGCTGAAAACCTGAAGTACATCCCGATAAGGCCCAAGGGAAGCCCTCCATTTCTGGTCCGAGGAGCAGGAGGAGGGATCCTACTGTCAGAAAGCCTGGAGGAAGCCTCCCCACTCTTTCTCGTTTGCTTTCTTGCCCCGTTTGGAGACTCAGAGACTGTGGAAATCGGTGGCAGTGGAATGGCATTTTTTAACTGCTGAAAGAAAAAAAGCTGTCAGCACAGAATTCCACATCCAAATACTCAGGAACTAAGATAAAATCAGAATTCTCAGATAAAGAAAAACCAAAGAATTTCTCACCAGGAGATCTGCTTGCTTGTTTGATTGATAAAGCTCTCATTAACCCTTGGAAATACGATCTGCTATTACCTTATTACGAAGTCGCTCATTTCATCCTTGCCCTCACAAAAGTAGCACTGTATCTTTCGGACCCAGAAGTCTCCAGCTGCTCTGAGCCAGCCTTAACTTACCAGCCTGAGCTGCCCATTCAGCTGGGGACTGGGTAAGGTTAGGGCTTAGATTTTCGAACTCACTGTTCTAGGGAGCTGACTCATGGCGAGTAAGCAGGCCAGGGTCAGGGCTGCAAAGAATGCAAACATCAGTCCCAATCCTCATCTTTTCATACAGGCATTTATCATTTATTGACTAACTACCATCAGTTTGAAGCTTTTTTACTTGTATACTTTGGTTATTTCTCTAATCTGGCTCTACTGCTGTGCACTTGAAAGTGAAGAGTATTGTTGTAGGCATCATTATTTGTAGACGTTAAGGAACAGAGTTTATTCTGGCTCTCTCATTAAACAAAATTAGTTTTAGAGGAAAAGATTGATTTTATTTAATAGAAATGAAAATTCCAAAAAGGGGAACGCAAATGAAAACACATTTTCTTCCTGAATAGCGTGAGAGGCGTATATCTGGATAATAAAGGCTCTCTCTTCTCTATCAAATTAGTCCTCTTTCCCTAAGAGGAAAGGGTTCACATTCACCATGTGGATTCCACTCAGTGGAAACTAAAAGATTGAGAAAAAGATGTTTTTCCCTTTGCTCATTATTTTTCATTGTTATCAGTGTATACTGAATGCCTACACTCCATGGCAGAAACCGAAAGATTGGAAGGTATGAAAACATGGAAAGAAATGAAGGACACCAGAGACAGTGTGGGAGGAGTGAGGGAAACGGGGTGAGTATGGGAGGGGGGGACCAAGGGGGAAAAAGCAAAACATTCAGTGGACACGGAAGTGGGACATTTCTGCTGATGACAACGTGTGTGATGGTATCTTTGACTGGACTAAAATGTTTTAAAATCAGCTTTACTGAGGCAAGTTTCATGCAGTTTGACACGGGCCCCTGTAACTGCACCATCCTCAGGACAGAACCTCCGGGCCCGGCACTTCTCTCTGTGTCCTTAGAACCAGCTTTCCCTCCCTACGGCCTCTGTAGCCACTGAGCCGCTGTGAGGGCGGGTGAGACGGTGGGGCCCTCCGCACCTGGCTCATCTCCGCAGCACCCTTCCTTCGATCTCCACCACGCTCCGCGGCACAGCGCCGTGGGCTCCTGTCTTGCTGAGGGGTACAGGCGCTCCCGAGCCGGGTTCTCAGCTCCCACTAGTAGGTGTCTGGGTGGTTTCCAGTTGGAAGCTGTTATGGAAAAATACGCTATGAACAGTTCTGTAGAGTTATTTTGTAGATATCGATCTTCATTCTTCTTGGGCAAATATCAGTAAGTACGGGGCCAGTAGGTGGCATGGTGGTTGAGGTGCTGCTCCCCCACATGACTGACCATGGTTCCAGTCCTAGACCTGGTGGCTTGCTGTCTCTCTGTTTCTGTCTCTCTCTGGTGCATACATGAGTCCTATACAAACTAAGATAATACTAATGATAAATAAAATTAAATAAAATTTTAAAATACCGATAAGTAGAACCTCTATGTCATAGGACCAGTGTATGCTTCACTATTAAGTCATCAGGGGCCAAGCAGCGACATAGCAGGTAATGCAACTGGGCCCACGCAGGAAAGGTCCTGGTTCAATCCCAGGACCTTCCTGTAGGCAGCGCACACCTGCTCGCCTGTGAGCCAGGCTGGCTGACACCGGATCACAGCGGGAAACCCTGTTGAAGGGCTCTCTCTCTTATGAAAAAAAAAATGAATAAACTTTTTAAAAATGCGCAAACTATTTTCCTGAACTGGTTATACTACTTTACTTGTCGGCCAGCCAAGTGTGTGTGGGGGGGTGGCGGCAACTCACCAGGGTTTCGTCTGCCTTTCACCTGTTCCCGCACCTATTAGCCGTGTGTATGTCTTCTTTGATCAAGGGTCTGTTAAATTCTTTATTTTTTTAAAGTTTAATTTATATATTAGTTCATTGGGAAAGTCATGACATTTTTTTTTTTGTTGTGTGTGTGTGTGTGTATATTTCTTTTTCCTTTTTTTTTTTTTTTTTTTAGGGCACGTGTGCTTGCTGGACAGAGACAGAGAGAGGGAAAGTGAGCAATCGTCCCCCAGGGGAATGTGCATGCTGCAATCCCTTCTCCATTCCTCTTCTGGGGTTTTGAGCACACACCCATGCACCTGCCTTGATTTCCAGGTCTCTAGGAAATCAAGTGGAACTCAATCTGCAGTCAGCCGTGCGGGAGTCCAGTGCCTTAACCACCATGCCACCTGCTAGCTCCTAAACTTTTTTGTCTAACTTTTAAAATTAGTTTGCCTTCTAACTTTTAAAAAGGGGACAGGGATAAAATAGAGGCAAGGCTAGGTGAGGCCGCTCACTGACAGACCTCCAGACAGGCTCCCAGGGGCATGGGCACAGAAGGAGAGATGCCCACGGGGCACACGGTGCTCACTGGGAGACGTGCACGTACACACAGACATGTCCACACATTCATAGCACACACACACAGACGTGGCAAAGCACCCGGGACACGTCAGGGCTTTTGCCAGCTGCCACCCTGTGCTGGCGGTTGAGCAGGTGCATACCAGGCAGGGCTGCAGGAGGTGCAGGAGGGCTGCTGTCGCTCTGCAGGCTGGCAGCAGGCAAACAGCAGCAAACACCCATGAGAACAACAGAAGAACCTCAGGGCATGGAACCCCAGCTCTAGGGGCTCCACGGAGGAGCTGAGGAGCGTGACTGCCTCACCTGTGGCTGGGACGAGAATTCAGCGTGGGGAGGGTAGGAAAGGACTGCGCGGCAGGAAGACCCAGGAGGAGCAGAGCAGGAAGCACCTGTGCCTGGCACCTGCCAGCCCTTCCTGGTCGCCCAGAACAGGGACAGGGTCCAGACACCCTTCGGGGATGACAGAGCCTCCCTCCCGCACAGGGGCCTGACTGGGAGTGGCCACAGGAGGTAATACAGCTGGTGTCCCCAGGCCGCACTGGGCCGTGAATATAGGTCTGGGGACTGGAGAAGGACTTTCTGAGCTCGTCTTGCCCTGGCTGGGCCACTCGTTACAGTCGAGCTACGCTTGGTACTAACCCAGATGCCAGTGCGCGGCAGGGTTCTCTCATGTCCGTGGAGTTCACAGGCCCACGATGCGACGTGTCCACCCTTACGCTGTCACAGGGAAGCGGTTCACTGCCCTAAAAGGCCCGCACTCCACTTACTCATTCCACTTCCCCACCTCCCTCCAGCCCACCAGGCCATTGGCAGTTCCGCTGCCTTCAGGGTTTGCCTTTTCCAGAGGGCCAGAGTCAGGGTCACACAGTATGCAGCCTTTTCAGAGCGAAGCTTTTACTCTTGACGGACGCTCAGGTTCCGCCTGTTCCATGTCTGATGGCTCCTTTCTCGAGTGCTGACTGATACTCCATTCACGGACCTGCCACGGCTCTCTTTCTCGTAATCTCCTGTGGTGAGGTGTCTTCAGATCTCTTGCCCATTTTTAACCAGGTTCTTTCTTTCCTTATTCTTGAGAGTAAAGAGGTTTTTTCTTGTTTGTTTGCTCTCATTTTTTTAAAGTCTTTTATCAGGTTTAAGATTTGAAAATAGTTCCCCCCAGGATGTGGCTTCTTCTGTTAACAGTGTCTCTCATAGACCAGAACTTTTTACATTTTAAGGAAGTCCAACTAACCAAGTTTTTATTTATTTGTAAGTTTTTGGTGTTACAGACACAAAGTCATGGCCATACTTTAACATTCGATTTGATGATCATTTTGGGAAGGGTGTTAAGCCTGCGTCTAGATTTGTTTGCATGTGGATGGTGTATGTCCAGTTGTCCAGCACTGCTAATGGAAGGCCGTCTTTCTCCTCTGAGTCACCTTTGCGTCTTTGCCAGAGGCCAGCTGATGCTATCTGTGGGCTTGTTTCTGGGCCCTCTGCTCTGTCTGTCTGTCCATTCGCCGGTGCCGTACTCTCCTGGTACTATGGGTCTAGTAAATCTTGAGGCCCCCAACTTTGTTCTTCTCCTTCAATATTGTTTTACCTACTCTGAGTCTTGCCTTTCCGCATAAACTTGAGAATGAAATTGTTAATATTAAAAAAATATACAGCTTTCTGGGATTTCGACTGAGGCTGCCCTGGATCTCTGAATCAGGTTGAGAAGAGCCAACACTACTGGGTTTGCATGGAATAGTTCTCCGTTTATTTCAATCTTTTGTACCTTTTATTAAAAATTCGTAGTTTTCCTTGTATAGGTCTTGAAAATGCTTTGCTAGACTTATAACTAGGTATTTCATTTATTTTGGTGTTTTTGGTATTTCATTTTTTTCCCCATATTGTTCCAGTTGGACAATCTGGGAAAGCAATCACTTTTCTATATTAACCTAGTATCCAGCAAACTTGTTATAATTGTTTATTAGTTTAAAAAAAGTTTGTCGTTGTTGACTCTGGGATTTTCAATATAGTTAGCCATATCATCTTCAAGAAAAGACTGCTTTATTGCTCTTTTTCTAATCTTTTTGCCTTTTATTTTATTTTCTTGTCTTACTGCATTAGCCAGAACTCCCAGGATGATGTTGAAAATCAATGGCAGAAAAATATACAATTACTATTTATCAATTAAAAATAAAAATTTAAATTAAAAAAAGCAAAGCACTGGTAGAAGAACATCCTTACCTTGTGCCTGATTTTAGCAGGAGAACTTTAGGTTTCTCATTATTGTGTGTGATGCTTTTTTTTTCCAACAGAGATTTTTGCTATAGGTTATGTGCACTCGCCAGAGAGAAAGTGAGAAATCACCCCCCGGGGGATGGCCACGTGCAATCCCTTCTCCTCCCTTTTCCTCAGATCTTGGGCACACATGCATATGTGCCTTGCTGAGTTTTAAGTCATCTGTCCGGAACTTGAACCACAGTTGACTACAGGGGAGTCCAATGACATAACCATTAGGCCACCTGCTGGTCCCACTTTTCTTCCTTTCTTTCTTTCTCTTTCTTTCTTTTTCTTTCTTTTATTCTTTCTTTTTTTAAATTTTTTGTAGCTATTCTTTATCAAGTTGAGGAAATTCTCCTCTATTCCTTGTAAGCGGGGAGTCTTACCATAAATGAGTATTGAATTTTTTCAAATATTTTGTTTCTGTATGTATTGATATAATTATGTGATCTTTTTCTTTTTTCATGTTTTGATATGATAGATTGCATTAATTGATTTTTTAAATATTGAATCAGCCTTGTATACTTAGAATAAATCCCACTTGGCTATGGGGTACAATTATTTTTTACACATTTTTGGATTTGACTTGCTAATATTTTGTTGAAGACTTTTGCATCTGTGTTCATGAGAGCTGTATTTTCCTTGTTATTTTTGGTTTTAGTGTTAGAATAATACTGGTTTCATAGGATGAGTTAGGAAGCGTGGCCCCCTTTTGCTTCTAGTATCTGAACTTGAAGGAAATTGATACCTGTTTTTCCCTAAATGGTTCATAGATTTTATCAGTCAACTCATCTGAAACTGGTCCTTTCTGCTTTGGAAGGTAATTAATTGATTCTGTTTCTCTAATAGCTACACACCTGCTGTGGTTATCTATGTCTTCTTGGGTGAGTTTTGGTAGGTTGTGTCTTCAAGAAATTGGTCATTTTACGGATCAGCAGATGGTGTAACAGTTACATCACTGGACTCCCACGTAGTCCACTGTAGTTCAAGTTACGGACATGGCAGCTTAAAAAAACTCAGGCAGGGCATATGTGCGTATGTACCCAAGAGCCCAAGAGGAGAATGGAGGAGAAGGGATTACGGTATGGCCATCCCTCCTGGGGGTGGGGGGAGTTGATTTCTCACTTTCTATCTCTCTGTCTCTCTGGTGTGCATACACACCTATAACAAAAAATCTCTATTAAAAAAAAAAAGAAAGAAAGAAAGAAAGAGGGACCAGCAGTTGGCATAATGGCTATGTCGCTGGACTCCCATGTAGTCGACTGCGGTTCCAGTCCCAGACCCGGTGGCTTAAACTCACACCGGGTGTGTGTGCATGCATGCCCAAGGTACCATGAGGAGAACGAAGGAGAAGGGATTGCAGCATGGCCATCCTCCCAGGGGGTGATTTCTTGCTTTCTGTCTCTTTGTCACTCTGTCTCTCTGGCAAGTGCATGCACCCTATAACAAAAATCTCAATGGGGGACCAGCAGTTAGTGTAATGGCTATGTCGCTGGACTCCCATGTAGTCGACCGCGGTTCGCATCCCGGACCCGGTGGCTTAAAACTCACGCCGGGCACATGTGCGTGCGTGCCCAAGATACCAAGAGGTGAATGGAGGAGAAGGGATTGCAGCATGGCCATCCCCCCTGGGGGGTGATTTCTCGCTTTCTGTCTCTCTGTCTCTCTCTGTCTTTCTGGTGAGCACACATGCCCTATGGCAAAAACCTCTCCAAAAAAAAAAATATTAAAAAAAAAAAATGTCAAGTCTCAGACACAGTGACTTGAAATTCATGCTGGGTACATATGCATGCATGCCCAAAATCCCAAGAGGAGAATGGAGGAGAAGGGTTTGTGGCATGGCCATTGCTCCTAGGAGGTGATTTCTCACTTTTTCTCTCTTTGTCTCTGGTGAGAGTCATGCCCTATACCAAAAATCTCTCTTAAAAAAAATGAGCTCCAGGGACCAGCAGTTAGCGTAATGGCTACGTCGTTGAACTCCCATGTAGCCAACAGTGGTTCGAGTCCCAGATCTGGTGGCTTAAACTCACTCTGGGCACGTGTGTGTGCGTGCCCAAGATCCTGAGAGGAGAATGGAGAAGGTATTGCAGCGTGACCATCCCCCCCGGAGGGTGATTTCTCGGTTTCTGTCTCTCTGTCTCTCTCTGTCTTTCTGGCGGCCCTATAGCAAAACACCTCTCAAAACAAACAAAACAAAACAAAAAACAAAGAAATTGGTCGGCTTCACCTATGTTATCAAAAATGGGGACACAGAGCTGTTCTGTGCCATATCTGATAGCTAATACAGCTAGACTTATCAATTTTATTGATCTTTTCAAAGAATCAGTTTTTAGTTTAAATTTTTTTCACTAGCTTTCTGTTTTCTATTTTATTGACTTCTATTTTAGTTTCTATTATTTCCCTTAAAAATTTTTTTTTCTTTACTTTGTTTTAAATTTGTTCTTCTTTTCGTAGTTTCCTAATTTGGAAAATTTAGATGATTGATTTTAGATATTTCTTCCTTTCTTTTTCTTCTTTCTTCTTTCTTTTCTTTTTTTTTTTTTTTTTTAAGAAGTTTTCACCTTAGGGCACATGGGCTTGCTGGGGAAAGAGAGAGAGACAGAGACAGTCAGAGAGAAAGTGAGAACTCACCCTCCAGGGGGCATGGTCATGCCACAATCCCTTCTCCTCCATTCTCCTCCTTTAATCTTGGGCATGCACGCACATGTGGCTGGTGTGAGTTACAAGCCACCGGGTCCGGGACTCGAACTGTGTTTGGCCATGTGGGAGTGCTGGCCCCTTCTTTTCTAAAAATACATTCGGTGCTATAAATTTCCTTCTAAGCACTGTTTTTGCTGCAGCACACAAACTTTCATAAGTTGTACTTTCATTTTCATTTAGTTCAAACTATTTATTAATATATTCTGAGAATTCTTCTTTCGCCCATGTGTTAGTTAGAAGTATCTTTCTTAATCTGTAGGTGTTTCTGGATTCCCTAGCTAACTTTCTGTTATTGAATTCTAGTTTAATCTTTATTTTATTATCTCCATCCTTTTACATTTGTTGATATGCTTTATAACTTAGAATTTAGTCTATATTGGTAAATATTTCATGTGAATTTGAGAAGAATATGTATCCTGCTGTTATTGAGTGACGTATTCTATAGACAATTACATCCAGGAGACTGAGGGTGTTCTTCAGTTTAGCTGTGCTCCTACTCATCTTCAGCATTCTGGAGCTCATTGTTTTAGAGGTTTTCGCTATAGGGCACGTGCTCTTGCCAGAAAGACAGAGAGAGACAGAGAGAGAGAAACCGAGAAATCACCCCCTGGGGGGGATGGCCACGCCGCAATCCCTTCTCCTCCATTCTCCTCTCGGGATCTTGGCCACGCATGCACATGCACCCGGCATGAGTTTAAGCCACCGGATCCGGGACTCGAACCACGGTCGACTACACGGGAGTTCAGCGACATAGCCATTATGCCAACTGCTGGTCCCTGGAGCTCATTTTTTTTTAAAGAATTATTTTTTATTTAACTTTATTTATTATTATTATCATTATTATTTTTCAGTTTGATCAGAGAGAGACAGAGAGAGAAAGAGGAAGTGAGAAAGCAAGCCACCAGGTCTGAGACTTGACCCGTGGTCGGCCATGTGCGAGTCCAGCGCCTTTAACCACCATCCCACTTGCCGGCCCAGGAGCTCATTTTTTTTTTAAGAAAGATTTTTGGTATAGGGCATGACTCTCACCAGAGACAAAGAGAGAGAAAGTGAGAAATCACCTCCTAGGAGCAATGGCAACGCTGCAATCCCTTCTCCTCCATTCTCCTCTTGGGATTTTGGGCATGCACACATATGTACCCAGCATGAATTTCAAGCCACTGTGTCTGAGACTCGAACCACTCAGCCATGTGGGAGTCCAGCTCCTTCACCACTATACCACCTGTTGGCCCAAGCTGGAGCTCTTCTGATAAAAGGACATCCAAGTCCCCAGATTCAGTAAGCGAATTCATTTATCACTCCTGCCGTTCTGTCAGATCTCCCCTCGTGCATCTCATCACCTTGCTGTAGGCACGTCCACGTTAGGGATTCTCACTTCTTTTTGGTGATTTGCCCCCAATGCCCTTCTTTATTTCTGATCATTTTTCTTGTCCTGAAGGCTGTGTGTCTGGAATTAAATCAGTGACCCCTGCTTTCAGTTGGTGTCTGTTACCATGGCGTAGCTTTCTCTATCCCTTTAGTTTTTGTTTTTTTCCCTAGATTAGAAATATTTTTTCTTTATTCATGATAAAGCATACACAAGAGTGATGATGAGAGAGAAAGAGGAGCACTTCCCGAGGCCTGGTCACACCGTGGCCCTCTTCCTCCAGTCCTCCAGTCAGTCGAACCTTGGGCTCTCCCACACGTACCCGTGTTCCAGGCCGACCGGTCTGAGCACGCGAGCCGGGCTGCCATGTGGGATCTCTCGAGTGTCGCATTATTCCTGCACCCTGGATCAGCCCTTCCGTCCCTTTACTTTGAATCTATGTGGGTCTTTGTATTTAAAGAAGCTTTCTTATTTTTAAAATTGACTCTGTCTTGGGAACCAGCAGTTAGCGTAATGGCTATGTCGCTGGACTCCCACGTAGTCGACTGCAGTTCGCGTCCCGGCCCCGGTGGCTTAAAACTCATGCCGGGCGCGTGTGCGTGTGTGCCCAAGATCCTGAGAGGAGAATGGAGGAGAAGGGATTGTGGCGTGGTCATCCCCCCTGGGGGGTGATTTCTCGCTTTCTGTCTCTATGTCTCTCTCTGTCTGTCTGGCTAGCACATGCGCCTTATAGCGAAAAAAACCTCTCCAAAAAAAAAAAAAAAAAAAAAAATTGACTCTGTCTTTTAATTGATGTATTTGAGCAAGTAACATGTAAAGTGGTTGTTGATAATAGTTGTACTAATACCTGCCGTACTTGCTACATTTTCCTAGTTCCTGCCCTCGTTTTGTTTAACTGTCTTCCTCTTTTTTCTGCTTTCTTTGATTTTAACTGCACCTTTTATGATTCCATTGTCTCTCCTATTTCAGCAGATAACTGTTCTACAGAATTCTAGATTGGTGAATTTTTTTTCTTTCAACGTTCAACTTTTTAAATGTTTTGCTCCACTCTTTTCTTGCTTGATCGTTTGGAACTGAAGCCCAATGTGATTCTTGGCCTTGACCCGTGGTAACTTTTGAGTGAACAAGATGTCTTAAATCTCGAATTAATTGTACTTTTTTTTTTTCAGTTCTGTTCTTTTTTTTTTTTTTGCCACACATATTTGGAAGCTCTGTAATTAGGAGCATAAATGTTTCTGTTTTTTATGTCATTTTGATAAACTGAGCATTTTGTCATTATAAAATGCCCCCCTCTTCTCTGAGAATATTTCTTGTGTGTTGGAGTTTACTTTTTCTCCTTTTAACATAGACAGCCCGGCCTTCTTGTTACTAATGCTTGCTCATGGTCTCTTTTCGCATGCTTTTATTTTTATCTATCTATATCTTTATACGTAAACTGGGTTTCTCGTAGACAACGTACACGTGCTTTAGTCTTGTTTTTTCTTTCTTTTTAGAATGCCTTATCGTATATTTTTGTTGAAATCCCATCGTAATGTTCCTGGTAATAATAACTGAGGCAAATCAGTTTCAGGTTTTCTGTAACCAGGCTAGAATTTTACCTCTGCTTAGTGTTTGCTGTAGCTGAAAGTCCCAGAGCCTTCAAACTCCTCGGGCACCCTCTGTTGTCTTGGGATCTCTGAGAACTGCTTAGATTAGTCTGTGTCTTGCAGGTCTTTCAGGAGCGGTCTGCTGTTGGCTTACTGAGCCCTGTTGTTGTCATCAAGTTTTAGATTGTGAATGAATCTGTGTCCCTGGGCTGTGCCCTTCACAGGCCTCCTTAAATTCTTTTTCCCCCATCTAGGTGGCATGGGGAGACTAGAGGAGGTGGGGTTTGGGTTCTTGTCCTTCCTCATAGTTAAATAAGGTTGATAAAGGCTTTCGTTATGGAGATGCCCGAGAATATCTCAAAATGGTTCATTTTCTCCTCTCCCTGCTTGAGACACGAAGGAATTTTTTTATGGCACTGGACGGACTGAAGATAAAACCTAATCAAAGGTGGAGGGTCTCTCCTAAGTGTACCCCGGTAATTTCTCACTTTCCTGCCAGTCTACTCTCGCCTCTGGAAAATGGTCGCATTCCGTGTCTCTGCCAGGTGACAGCCGCAGTGGCTGTGCTCAGACCCGTGCTGTGAGCCTCTGTTCCCACTCAGCCCGCCTTTTCTGAGTGGCGCTTTTCCCTGTGAGCTCCGTTCTCTGATGGGTCTAACAAAGGCGCTGATTTTGGCCTTGTTCAGTGTTTCGTAGTAAGAATGAGAGCGATTATTTTAAGCACTGTCACATCAGAGCCGAAGCTGGGAGTCTCCAGGCTTGCTCTTTTATCCGGTTCAATAATCTGTGTTTTTCATTTAATACCATTTACACTTTAATTCAGTTCGATCATCTCGTGGTTTGGTTTCTCTTGTCATATGTCCTCTTGCACGGCCTTTTAATTCGGTCATTCCATTTTATCTCCTCTCTAGGCTTATCCGTTATACTGGTCCTGGGGAAGCCCCACATCTGAGAGAGATCGCCCATAATGTTCACTGATCCCAAAGAACACACCGGAGGTCCAGAGGGAGAAGACAGGAGTTTACTCACGTTAGGAGAAACGAGGTCCTGCTGACGGCACATGGGGAATGATCCGTGCTGTCATAAACACAGGGTCAGATTTTGTACGACAGGGACAGAGCATTCAGAGGTCTGTTAAAGATGAATGCACACCCCCGTCACTAAGACGTGCTGGACGGTTACAGTAAAGGTTGGCGTCTCAGTGGACAGGCCCCACCCGGCGCTGGTCACGTGGGAGGGGCACGCACACCTCTGGAATGCCCCTGGCCATAGGCCAATTCCATGATGTGAGGGTCATGATCACAAGAAATCCAGGCGGCCCAGCAAGACCTGCAGCTGGCCTCATGAAGACAAGACGAAGAGGGAGAGGCTAGTGTGTGGCTCCTACTCTCGTGCCTGTGTGTTTCATGTTTTGTAAGGTTGATCTAAGATTTATGATACACACACTTAATTTATTGCAGTATATTAAAACATGTGTACCATTTCGTGTATTCTTTGTTTCTGGAGAGGTTTTCACTATAGGGCGCGTGCGCTCGCCAGACAGACAGAGAGAGACAGAAAGAGAGAAATCACCCCCCAGGGGCATGGCCACGCCGCAATCCCTTCTCCTCCATTCTCCTCTCGGGATCTTGGGCACGCACGCACACGCGCCTGGCGTGAGTTTTAAGCCACCGGGTCTGGGACGCGAACCGCGGTCGACTACATGGGAGTCCAGCGACATAGCCATTACGCTAACTGCTGGTTCCCCATTTCGTGTATTCTAAAATAATAAGCTGTGTATTTTCATTGTCCTGTCCTCTGTGCATTATTGTCCCACCTATTATTTCTACAAATGGTACAAACTGCAAAAATGTTATAATTAATTTTTGCTTTAAACAGTTACTTTGTAAAGCATTTTTTAAAATGAGGAAACAATGTCTCTTATGTCTTTTCACACAGTTCCCGTTTCTACTGCAGTCTGTCCCTCTGGGTATGTCTGCGTGTCCATCTCGAATGGTTTTCTTTCCATTCAGAGGACTTCCTTCATCATTTCTTTTCGTGTAGATGTACAAGTGGTGAATTTTGTTTATTTGCATAAGTCTCTATTTCAGCTTGATTTTTCAAAGATCATTTCAATGAATGTAGAATTCTATAATGATATCATCTTTTTTTTTTTTTTTTTTTTTTTTTTTTTTGAGAGGTTTTCTCTATAGGGTGCGTGCGCTCACCAGACAGAGAGAGACAGACAGAGAGACAGAAAGCGAGAAATCACCCCCCGGGGGGATGGCCATGCCGCAATCCCTTCTCCTCCGTTCTCCTCTCGGGATCTTGGGCATGCACGCACACGCGCCCGGCGTGAGTTTAAGCCACCAGGTCCGGGACGCGAACTGCGGTCGACTACGTGGGAGTCCAGCGACATAGCCATTACACTAACTGCTGGTCCCAATGATATCATCTTTATTACGTTATTGAAAAAGTGGTTTTCGTTGTCTATTGGCTTACATTATTTCTGGTGAGAAATTAGTAACATTTTGTTCCTCCCTTCCTTCCTTTTTCCCCTTTCCTTTTTTCCTGGATCCTTTTAAGATCAACCCTCTAGCTTTACTGAGGTGTAGTGGACAATAAAACACACACACTCACACACACTGAGAATCTATTAAGTAGCTAATCTGCTATTAATTCATCTAGAGATTTGTTCATTTCAGATTTTCTTATATCTTTTTAAAAATGTATTTATTTACATACATTCACTATACATCATTACAGTACACAAAATGAGATTTTCCATCCAGAATACATTGCAAATTGGCTCAATCCAGGATATTACCATACTTGTTATCATCAACAAATAATTGTCCATTTCTTGCTTCTTACATATTTGGGGATATTCCCCCTCCCCTTGACTCCCTACCTCTCACCCTCTGCCATTCCCCACTCTCCTGTTACACTGCCTCTGGTATCTGCAGTTGTTTTCCATGTCTTTTTTTCCCCTTCACATTTTATTGATTCAGTAAAGACCTTAATTAAGCTAAACACTTTCAGTAGCAAACACAGCTGACATATACATGTCTACAAACACATGTCTGACTTTAGGCATAAACCTCAGTGAGTAAAGTGAACATACTATAAAGTAGCAACTAGCTGGGGCTATATAGCTTACTGCAGTCATTAAATAGGTATTTTTAAAAATGTACTTTTTAATTTCAAGAAAAAACAGTTTTAGTTTTACTAGATCAAAATCAAAAATTGTTAACACTTAAAGCCAGGAAAAAGGTTAGGACTCAGTTCAAACAGTAGGTAGATGAACCTATCAACAGTTCAAGAGAAGACAGAAATCTTTAAATCTGGAAAACAAAGCATAGAAGAGAATCTATAATGTTTTAGTCGAAAGTCATAAAATTCTGTTTCACCTGTTCAGTCTCATGTAATTAATTTCTCTTCTATTGAATTTGCAGTGTTACTGTGGTCCGATCTTTCCATTTAAACTCTGGAAGTTAACATTCAGCTCTGGACTTGTCCCTACCATTCTCTTGGTTCTTCTTTACATTCTTATTTCTGTGTGTCCGACTTTAGTTTTCCTGGTATAGCACTTCTTTCAGCACTTCTTGGAGACCTGGTCTGGTGTGTTGGTAAATTCTTTCAGGTGTTGCTCATCTGAGAATGTTTTTGTCTTTTCTTCCCATATGAAGGATAATCTTGCCGGGTACAGTATTCTTGGTTGAAATTATTTTTCACTTAACACTTTGAATATATTTTCCCATTCTTTCCTTGCTCGCATTGTTTCCTCTGAGAGGTCTGCTGTTAGCCTGATGGGATATCCTTTGAAAGTAACTTGATGTTTCTCTCTTGCCAATTTTAGTATCTTGTCTCTGTCTGTGATTTTGGTAAGTCTGGCTTTGATGTGCCTTGGAGAAGATCTTCTTGGGATGATTCTATGTGGGGTCCTTTGTATTTCCTGGGTCTGGATATTTGAGTGCCTCTCTAGGTTGGGAAGGTTTCTTCCAGGATTTCATGGAATAGATTATCAATGTCCTTATTAGTTTCTTCACCTTCTAAGATACTGATTATCCAGATGTTTGGGCATTTAATGGTATCTAGTATCACTTGAATATTACTGCCATTTGGGGGGTTATTTTCTCAGTCTTTTTGGTGAATTTTTCTAGGTCAGAGGTTCAGTCTTCTATATCTAAGATTCAATCTTCTGCATGATCTAGTCTGCTTTTAATACTTCCCAGAAGGCTTTGATTTCCTGTATTACAGCCTTCATGGTTAACAGTTCTGTTTGATTCTTTTTTATGGTGTGTATTTCCTCTTGTAGATCACGCAAGAACTTCCTTGGAGTTCGTTGTCTCCTTTCTCCGGCAGCTTCTGGAGTTCACTGTCTCTCTTCTCTCCCATGTCTGCTAGCTTTGTCACTATGAACATTTAAAATTCTTTATCTGACATTTGCACGAGTTCCTTTATAATGTCTGTGGAGGGTGAGCAGTTATTCTTTTCCCTTCGGGGAGAGATATTTTCTGGCTTCTCACATTTCTTGTGCCTTTGCAGTAGTAGCTTCTGGTCATCTGATGGATTATACATTTTTTCCCGGCTAGATCTGGAGGAGAGGGTAAAGTCTAGGTGGAAAATCTTCAGGTGTCCTAGTCCCTGAAAAGGGCCACTCGGAACTCAAATACAGATGGCCAGTGACTGGCTGGACCTGAGGGTGGGTGAGCGGGCGTGGAGCAGGATGGTGAAGTATGGGAAAAAATCTTCAGTTGCCCTAGTCCCTGAAAGGGCCTGCTCGGAACTCAAATATAAGTGGCAGATGATTGGCTTGTCTGGCTGGATCTGGGGAACAGGACGGTGAAGTCTGGGCAGAGGATTCTCAGTTGTCCTAGCCCTTTCTTTACATCTATAAGTTGTGTTTGGCTCATTTTTATACTTACTGTATCTTTCTTCATTATGCTCATGTTTTCCTTTAAATTATTGAGCATATTCATAATGGTTATTTTATAAAGTGATTATCTGCTAATTTCATCATCTGCAGTTTTTGGGGCTGTTTCAGCTGACAGACCACCTTTTCCTGATTGTTAGTACATCTAACACTTTTTTTTTTTTTTTTGAGAGGTTTTTGCTGTAGGGTGTGTGCGCTCTCCAGACAGACAGAGAGACAGAAAGTGAGAAATCACCCCAGGGAGGATGGCCACGCCGCAATCCCTTCTCCTCCATTCTCCTCTTGGGATCGTGGGCACGCATGTACACGTGCCTGGCGTGAGTTTAAGCCACCGGGTCCAGGACTCGAACTGCAGTCGACTACATGAGAGTTCAGCGACACAGCCATTATGTTAACTGCTGGTCTCTCTAACACATTTTTATTGGATGCTTAACTTTATGCATGTTACGTTATTGAGTGTCTAGATTTTGTTGTATTCTAGAGAATGTTGAAGTTTATTTTGCAGGCAGCCAATTTGCTTGGAGATTAGATCCTTTTGCGTTTGTATTTCTTTTCTTTCCCTTCTCCTCCCTCCTCCTCCTCTTTCTCATCCTTCTTTCAATTGCCAGAAGAGAGAGGGAGAGGGAAGGGAGAGGGTGAGCGCATTCCCCAGCGGGGTGTGGTCACACTGCAGTCCTTCTCCGTGTCTCCATCCTGTTGGGGTCTGGGGCATGCGCACACATGCACCTGGCAGGCTTTCCCACTGCTGGGCCTGGGACCTGAACTGCACTCAGTCCTGTGGGTGCCACTCCCTTCATCACTAGGCTGTGGGGCTGGCCTGATGCTTATTTTTCATCATGTCTGTTTGAAAGCACGTTAAAAAGACTTTCTTAAGAGTTAATTTAGTCTGATTACTTACCCACGGTCATGAGCATTCTGAGATGTTCACTTTGGCTAGTCTGAGCACAAACTTATTCTGGTTGTGAATGAGCTCTGGGAATTGTTCAACTTCAGTTCTCAAATAGGCGCACTTCACCCAGTTTTGTGGAGTTTCACACAGTATGTGTACACCCTATTCCATCAGGGCACCGTTATGCAGGTTCTGGAACCTCCTGTCTTCGTGTCACTCCTTCCTCTCTGGCACTCCGACCCACGAGTAGCAGCTGCCTCAGCTTCCCCAGACTCTAAACTCTGTGGGCTCACCTCAGCGACAGCCTGCTGTGTCCGTCCCCTCTCCCACAGGCCACGCACTGCCTCCGGGCAGAGCCAGGGCGGGCAGGGCCAGGGCGGGCAGGGCCAGCCTGGTGCGTGCCGGCGTCTATGCTGCTTGTTTTCCTGCCTCTGAAAGCAGCCGCTTCACATGCTTGGTCCAGAGGAGCAAGTTTGATACCAATTACCCAATGAGGGCTAAGAGCAAAATTCTAGCACATAGGGCAGGCAGATCCCGTATGGCTGACCAAGGTTCAAATCCCAGCCCCGTCTGCTTGAAAAATTTGTCAAGCACCCAGGATCCTGAGAGGATGGAGAATTGAAGGAAAAAGGAATGTGGCCTGCCCAGGCCCGCTGGAGATTCTCTCTCTCTCTCTCTCTCTCTCTCTCTCTCTCATTTACACGCACATCCACCTTCTGGCATTAAAAAAAGTCCCTTAATGTACTTCTCACACGGTAAAGAGAATTACATTGATTTTACCTAGAGAATTTGAGAGCGAGGAAAAGCTGGATCATGCATTCTGAATGCAATCCAAACACAATAGGATTTAGAAAAATGATTTTTTCCCTCTTGGCAATGGTGAGCCAAGAGAAAGCTGAGAAATGTGACAGCTGCTGAGGAGTGGGGGCTGGTTAGGACAAATTATTGACACCCACAATATATATATCGATGCAAAGAAAATGATCCCATAGGATGGAAGTCGGTAATTTAAAAAAATATATTCTAAACATTCAGCTACTGTATATCATTATAGCCTGTAAAATGAATTTTCCCAGCATGAATACACTGTATATTAGTCCAGCTACACAGACATGCTATCAACACACACTTTCCCATTTTTGTGTCCCTTAAATGTTTTGCTTCTTATTTTTATTTATGTTATACATTCAATTACTGAACGTCACTATAGCTCGTGAAATGAATTTACACTTCACACCAGTCCATTTGAAGATGTCATATGCATTATTGTCAACAGATGATCATCCATTTCTGTCCCTCAAATGTTTTGCCTCTCTCTTTTCCTCTTTGATTCATTTCCTTTCACTTAAAGAACCCGACAGTGGATACTTCAGGCTTCCCAGGACACATGCCGTCTTTGCCACGCCGTCTTTAATGACCCTGGGTGAAAACTGTTCTTAGCTCTCCGGCAATATGGAAACAGTTCACGGGCTGGGTTCAGCCTACGGGCCGTAGTCTGCTCTGTCTGCAGTGCAGTGACAGAGCACACATTTCCCGGAAGGAGAACATGAAAATTACAAGAGCACGTATGGAAAGATGCTTAGCCTCCCTAATCATCAGATGAATACAACGGAAAGCAAACGAGGACATTTTACACTAGTCAGGTTGGTAAAAATGTTAAAGACTGACAATATCAAGAGTCAGAGATGATAAGGAAAAACAACATTTCTCACACACGACTGGCAGGAGTGTAAATGAATGCAACCATTTTGGAAGGCAGTTTGTCAATATCTACAGCAAAATTGGAATTAGAAATGCATGTTCACAAAAGACTGGGCAGCTCTGCTAGATCTGTTATCTGGAGAGATACGTGCCTGATTGCAACATTGTTTGCAATAAATTGGAAATAACTTAAGTATACACACACACACACACACACACACACACACACGTTCTTACTGACACGATTGCATCTCAAAGCATAATGTGATTGCAACATTGTTGGCAATAGGGAAATAAATTGGAAACAACTTAAGTATACACACAAGCACGTTCATACTGACACAGTTTCATCTCTAAACATAATGTTAGTGAGAATGCAAGCTCAGTGTATAATATCATTTATGAAAATGTTTTAAAACACACTGCAAACAACACTATGAATTATTCATGGTATCTTTCTGTAGGTATAAACACAAACACAGTGGACTGGAAAATGCACATCAGGTTGGGGGGGGGGGGGATTCATGCCACCTGTGGGGAGAGAATGCCCAGCCTGTGGTTCCGTTTCTTTTATAAAAATGTCAAGCCACGGTGACAAAATATTTGACACTGAGCAGTTCTAGATGGTGGCCACACTCCTGTCTCTTGCATCATTCTCTGCTCTCTTGCATATCTTCTTAATTCCCTTTGAAAGGAAGGACCAGTCTGAGTGGTTTTGCCATGTATAAAAATCACGTGGAGTTAGTCAAGCGACAGCGGGAACTGACATCGGGCCACTAGCCTTCCTGCTGCATGGACCCTGACTCTCTCGTTGGGTTTGCAGATTGAGTTCCCCAGCTGTGGAACAAGGGGTGTACAGTTTCAAACAGAGGTTGCTACTGAGTCCTCACCAGCATCTAGACGAGACTAGATGAGAAACATACCAGTTCATGGGCTGCCGGACCGCGGGGCAGAGGGGCGTTCGTGTCTCATGGGTGCAGAACTGTCTGGGTGCTGGAAGCGTCCCGACGCGGTGGGGTGCTGGTGGCCACCGGGGTGAACGAGTGCTCTGAGCGGTGCGCTTACAGATGGTCAGAACGAGAAACTCCGCGTTGGGTGCGCTTCGGCACAATAACCAGCACGACGACGGTAACAAAACAGGTGCCCCGCCTCCAGCAAGGGTACCCGTGGCTTCCTGGACCTTTGCTTTCATGTGTTTAAATAATTTGAAATTCGAACCCCTCCAGGGTGGAAGATACCATTTTCAGAAGGTTCTATGGCAGCAAGGGCTGGGGGAGGCTGCAGACAGAACCTCGAATCTTTTACTCCACTTCTCTGACTTCACATTTTATTAATTTTTCAAAGTTTGTTTATTTATTTCTTCCATGGGTTTGTCATACTGTGATTCGCAGCAGCCTCAGCCAGCCAGGACCACACGGAGCCTGGGGACCCGAACTCAGGGTCTTCCCAGGTGGAGCGAGCTCTGCTTGTGTGGCTGCTGCACCGCCCTCTGGCCCTTGGCTTTTTGTTATGGCTGTTCTGTCTGGTTGCCCCGGCTGGGTCCCAGCCGCTCCTCCAGACACGCAGGGTTGGGGCCGACCACATTCTCTCCCCCCAGTCCAGCAGTAGGACCTGATTTCCCTTCCCCGAGGACGACGCCACCAGTGTTAAACGCGCACGATGACCATGGCCCTCGTCTGCCAAGCCCTGAGCAGACAGAGAAGACAGGTGTCAGGCGGCAGCCGTTCTGGAGCGGTGGCCGCAGCCAGCCTTGCCAGAGAGCAGGGGTGCCTTCACACAAGGTAGAGGCCTCGCTGGGGAGGCAGAGCTCTGAGAGAGGCACTCGGGCCCTCCCGCTCCCAGGTGCCGCTTCGTCAGAGTCCGTCAGCGAGGAGAAGCGCCTGGGGCTTCTACCGGGCAGCTCAGCTCGAGAATTAGTTTCAATTAGAGAGACGTTTTACATCTGGAGAAATGGCCTCCGTGGACTCCATTAGCACTTAAAACCCACTCTCAGTGGATTTAGTAATAGATCCACAGAATAGGGAACCACGGGGGACTTCAGACATGATCCTGGGCAGCCCCTGTAGTGCAGGAGCCACGGCGATGAGCCACCGGCGACTGTTGCGGGCAGGGCCTAGACTTGGAGACCGCTAGTTCCCGAGCCCCGCGTTCCTTCCCGCCTCCCTCCTCTCGTCTTGGGCTGGGGGCCATTACCGGCGACACTTCCAGCTGTGTGCACTCGTGTGTGTGTGTGTGTGTGTGTGTGTGTGTGTGTGCCTGTGCGCATGTGTTTGCCAGGGGTAGGACAGAGAACACGTGGCTACTGACCCCCCCCACTCACACACCTCACCTTTCCAGTGCACTGCCGTCCCTTGCAGACCTTTGGTGGCCTAATAATACTTCCCTCCCTGCCTGGGCACGCCGAGCTCCATGCGGGACACCGCCTCTCGGCGGCCGGAACGCTCATCCTTGGCTCCCTCTGCACTGGGGAGAGAGCCGCGTGTGCTCCCCACGGGCAGACCTGGAGCTGCAAAATGAGATCGAGGCTCCTGACATGCAGGGCAGTCCCCCCACCCCGGGGGGAAATAAGACGAAAGCGCCAGGCGCGGTGGGTGCAGTAGGTACCGCTGCTTGTCTCCACACCACACTCCGAGGGTGGCCGACAGCTGTCTTAGCTCCCTCACGCCCTGTTTGTGGCCTCTGGAAACTAACTCTAGGTGGAAACCACGTCGGCCTGTTTACACCACCACCTCCCTCTGATAATGGCTTCCTGTTCCCTGCTTCCTCCCCGCCTAGGGGCAGGAAGGCTCTTTAATCAGTGAAAGGTAATGCAGTCCCCTCACATCAGCCTTCTAGGAAAATGAGCCGTGCATTTCGTTTGTTAGACTACACACAGGGAGACTGCTGTGCTGGAAACAAACAAACAGAAACGATGGTTAAGTCCCTGCTTACCAAAAGTGCTCGGTAAAAATTAACCACAGAGGTCAAGACCGTCTTCTCCTTTGTGACACTGATGAGCTGAGGTGTAGACGGGAGGGCAAAGTGCAGGCGTGTTTACGACCGATATTTCGGTCAGGGAATCGGTTGCAACTGTATATTGATGGCATCTGGTTGTGCAATCTTCAGCCTGGGAATCGTGGAGGTAAGTCAAAAACAAGACTTGGCGTGGCTCGGGCTCCCTCTGCCCACAGCGGCCGTGGCCCTCTCCTGTCCCCACCGTCTGACCCCTCGCGGCAGTGCCAGTCATTCTTGCAGTGTTGGCATGATGCCTTACCTCTCTCTCCCTGGTGGCCGGTCCCTGCCCTCCCTGAGGCATCTCGGCAGGTGGCCACTGCCCCGGGCAGTCCCTGTACTCTTCTCAGAGCTGGGAGCTGTCACCCTGCTCTCGGCTGCACTCACTGGGTGCCCTGGAGCCCCTGCAGCAGCACCAGGAAGCCCCTTTGCTCCTGGGAGAAACCTGCACCCTGCCTGCCACCTGCTCTGGGGGTCGAGCTCCCTGAGACACCTCGGGCTGGGCCGCGCTGGGGGCAATGTCGTGTCTGATTGTCGGGCTGCTGCTTGGTCTGGAAGGGAATAACCCCAGAGTCTAGGGAAGGGCCTGTGCATCTGCAGCATGAATGAATCGGGAGCTGGTCGTGTGGCCAGAGCCGGGTAATCACTGCCACTCGTGCCTGCTGCTGGGGACGGCTGTCTGCTGGGGAGTGGCCGCTGGTGACGGACCTGGCAGAGCGGCAGGGGAAAAGCCAGGCTCCGTCTTCTCTCGATAGCAACCGGGCAGCGGCGGCCCTCAGGGCGCTCCCTGAGCTCATCAGGAGGCTGCTCTGCGTGCCTGGCCCCAGGCTCCTCCCGCAGCCTGAGAGGATGTCCGATTCTTCGGCTAAGCTGCAAGAGACGGCCTCCCAGCAGCGGAGAGACTTCCACCTCCTCCCCAGTGGAGTGGAAGAGGGCTTGGGGTGGGGCAAATATCCACGTGGGGAGGCCTCGTGGGTCAGGGGCTGGCATGGGGCACCATCAGGCCCTTTGAGTTCTGCTTCCTGTCCCCAGCACTGACTCCCAGGGCGCCATGTCCACCCCAAACGCCAGCTGGCTCTAAGGGGAGAGCCATCCTAACAGAGGCCCAGGGCGCTGGAGTCAGGGCCGCCAGAGAGGTGAGCACGGGGCACACGCTCCTCATTAATCCAGCACGAACACTCAGGGACGACCAAGAGCAGATGAGGACAGCATCGGGATCGCCCGGTCCCCAGCGTACACTGGCAGAGTGCTCCCCTGTGCCTGCGCCCTCCCTGCCTCACGTACCCATCCGCCCCTCCAGGGGCCCCTCCTGCCAAGTTGGCTGCCGGGGCGTGGAGGCCTAGGCTCGGAGTGGACAGCCCTGGAAGCTGGTGTGCCTCAGGCATGCCCAGGGTGCCCAGGAGCAGGTGAGCGGCACCTTGCCCAGGCTGGGGCAGGGGAGGAAGGTCCAGAGACAGCCAGGGCAGCCGGGGGAGGAGAGGCCAGCTAGGAGAGGACTGGGGTCCTGTTCTGAGCGTAGCACCCGGCCAGTCAGGCTGCGTTCTGGGCTCATGGGCCCTTCCTCCCCTTCAAAGCCAGTGTTGGTGGGCCGCGTCCTTTCACACCCCCTCTTGCACAGTTAAGGACCCTCGTGACTACACTGGGCCGCTCCTGGGTAGTCCGAGACAACCTCCCTACTTTAAAGCCAGCACCTCTCATTTCATCTGCAACCCCAGTGCCACTCCTCCACCTGTCATTCAGTCTGGGGTCAAGGGTCAGGATGTCAGGTCTCTGCCCACCACAGCTGGAAGAGGGGAGACCTCTCAGCTGAGTCTCAAAGGGTGAGCAGGTGTTTACTGGGCCTGGTCAGGGGCCCAGGGCTCCCCATGCCCCAGAGCTCCAGCCCGCGAGTCCCAGCAGAACAGAGCTTAGCGTCTCCTGGGAAGGTGGGGAAGGCTGGCGGGGTCTGCAGGGGCTGAAAATGGGCAGTTGTTTCAAAGCAGACCAGTAGGGAGCAGCCTGCGGCCCAGCGCAGGAAAGCAGGGGTGGGGTGCCCGGTGCCCACGCAGCCCGCGGCCCCCGAGGCCCTTGGTCAGCAGCGCACGGGCACAGAGCGCTTGTCCCTTTTCTCCTTTGGGAGCAACACAGGCTGCCGGCCACCCGCCAGACCCGCCTGGCAGAGACTGTCACTCCGCGGAGCCAGAGCGCTGTGCTCGGAAGCCATGTTCAGTTTGCCAGAACCCCAGAGTTCTAGCCAGAAAGGAGACCTGTACGGAGTTGGGCGGGTGGGGAGAGAGCTGCGGGGACTGTTGTAATTGTTTCATAACATGCTAAGTTAATTTATTTGTTTTGACTTGCGCCTTTTAGGCAGGGTTTCATCATGTAATGTGTTTTCCATCGGGCAGGAGCCCTGTCCGGCTGACCCCAGGGAGGCTCCCGATGCCCAAGCCCGCGGACTCGGGTGGGAGCTGGGTCTGCAGCCTCCGCGCCTGCTCCCACGCCCCTGTTGGCTTGAACCGCCGCTGCCACCCGGTTTTCTCTTTGACTTCCACACTGGAGCAATTCCAGGGCAGCGTGTGGAGGCCCCTCGGCACTGCCCCGTCAGCCCCGCTGTGTGGAGGGGGGTGGAGACCTGGGTTCCTGGGCTGAGGGCTGGCTGGGCTCCCGCTGGCTGCCAGCCCGGGGCTCAGCACTGCCCCCTCAGTCCTGAGGGGCGTCCTCACTCTGCTTTCCAGAGCTGCACCCACCTCACAGCCCTCGGCCTGTCCAAGCTCTCCGCCTCCCTCTGCTCCTACCTTACCCAGGAGCAAGGCAGTCCTGCCTCCCATGCCGGCCCCCTGGCCATCCCAGGGCCCTCTGCTCTCCTGGGCGCACTCCTCATCCTTCCCGGCATGACCGAGTCACTACCTTGTCCTACTCTGGATGTCCTCCACCCGCCTGGTCTCCTGTGAATACTGTCACACTCGATGGACCGTGTGCCCATCTGCCCCGTAGGAAGCGTGGCTCTGTGTCACCCCTCCATGTACCCAGAGCCCAGCGCAGAGCTAGCTAGGGTCGGGAGCCAAGGAGCGCTTGCTGAGAGGGATGACCGTGAGTCGGCTGCTTCTCTGGGACGCGGTGTAATAGGAGGGACATGGCTGACTTCTGGCTCCTGACGAGATGGTCAGCTGTCACGGGATGCTGGCTTTCTCCCCTGGAGATGCCACCGACAAGAAGAAGGTGGATTGTGCGACTGAAGGCTGTCGGTCCTTCCCTGTGGGCAGATGCCACTCAGAGAAGAGATGTAAATCCGGCAGGAGCCGGAGAGGCGAAGTGGAGAATGAATTAACATGCAGGATTACCATCCCCTAAACAGGGCAGAACCACACCAGAATGAAAAACAAAGGCAAGAAAGAACCAAGTTCTGTAAGAACCCAGAACTAATTTTTTAAATAATCCCACAGCATTTCAGGAGACCGGGGAGTAGTTGCTGAGGAGTGACATTCAGGGTCGTAGCAAGTTAGATGCACCACCATTAGCAAAAAATGGAAACACAGTCACTCCCACCCAGCAGGACACAAGCCCGTCTTTCTGATGCAAGGTGAGCAAGGAAGAAGGAAGAGCACTGCAGTAGGATATGTAGCCCCAGCTAGGTGCTACTTTATAGGATGCATAAAGTTAGACTTGTGTTCATGGAAATGTGTGTGTCACCTGTGTTTGCTATGAGGGTATTTGGATTGATTAGGGTCTTTGGTGATTCAATAAAATGTGGGGGGAAAACAGTATAGAAAGCAAACATAGATACCAGAGACAGTGTGGGAGGAGAGTGGGAGATGGCAGAGGGTAAGAGATAGGGAATTAAGGATGGGGGAAAAAGCTAAACATACAGAAAACAAGAAATGGAAGATCATCTGCTGACAATAACATGTTTGTTGATGTGCTTGATTGAGACAATATACAGTGTACTCTGGATGGAAAATCTCATTTTGTATGCTGTAATGATGTACAGTGAATGAATGCAAATAAATAAATTGAAATAAAAAAATAAAGGGCATTTGGAATTCTAAAAAAAAAAAAAAAAGAAAAAAAAATGCACGATGGAAGCTCTCCTAGAAAAGGATGGGATAAAACGGCAGAGAGATCTGTTTGTAGCAGTAATTTCAGCGAATGCAGACTGGTTGACTCAATCAAAAGGAAGAGACTTTTAGATTGGATTTTAAAATAAGAGTCCAGTAATTAATTGTTTTCAAGAGTTGTGTTTAAAATAAAAGGATGCCTGAAGGTTGATAATGAATAGGTTAAAATGGATGGATGCTCCTCAACTTACGGTGGGGTTGTGTCCCAATAAACGAATCAGAAATGGAAAATATCTGAAGTGAAATACATTTTATACACCGTTCCTCCCTCCTGACATCACCTAGCCCAGCCGAGCCTAGGTGTGCTCACTCCCTGTTATTAGCCTATAGTTGGGCAAAATCGTCAGACTCTAAGCCTGTTTTATACTGAAGTGCTGAACAAACACCTCATGGAGTTGATTGAATGTGGTACTGGGAGTCAGGACACAGGCCGACGGTACGGGTACTCCACAAGTAGTTTTTACTGAATGCTTGTGGCTTTCACACCATCATAAAGTCAAAACATTGTCAGCGGGACCATCAGAAATTGGGGGCCATCTGTACATCGCAGGCATACAGAAATGAAAACAAATCTAAGGTAACGATTTTTTAAAGGTCTTCCAAAATAGATTTTAAAACAAAAAAAAAATTATGCGGGTGAAAATAAAAAAGAGAGAAAAAGAGATACTATAGAGCTGTAAACGAGGATGGTAAATATAAAAAAATGCCAGGGAACCAAACTCCGGGCTCTAGTCATGGCAGAGTGGATGGACCAGATTAGCCCTGCTGACAGCAGCTGCTCCTGGCCCAGCTGTACAACCATGGGAAGAGGAAACCAAAGGGGTGTGACCTCCGGGTGAAGGGAGAAGAAATCTCCTGGCTGAGTCTTCTCCACATTTAACCAGCATTTCCAGTTCCTGGGGTACCCTGGGAGTAGAGCTCACGGAGAAAGTGAAGGTCTGTCAGGCTGAAAGTTTAAATCAGAATTCAAGACTGCAAGTAGCTAGAAATTGTTTGGTTGCATTTTTTTTTCTTTTTCTTTTTTCTAGTTTTTTGAAAAAGTTTATTGAGAAAGAGAGAAACAAGCATCCTCAACAGAGTCTCATGCCACTATACCCACCCCTAGCTTTTCAGCCAGCCAGGATCTGGGGGTTGCACACAGGCGTCTAGTATGCACAGGTCAACTGGGGAACCAAACCCAGGTCTTCCGTATGGCTTCCACCATTTCAGAGTGTCTTGCTACTGCTGTGCCACCACATGTGGGCTGGTTGCCTTATCTGAAGCATAATTTGCAACTGTGAAGCTCCCCAAGTAAGGGTACAATTTAGCGGCTTTTGGAAAATGTATATTGAGGTAAATACCATCATAGTCATGATATAAAACCTTTCCAGTAGCCTCCTCGTTTCTCTCTGTCCTTTGTAATCAGTCTCCTCCCTAACTCCCTGGACCCTGGCAACAGCTGAACTACTTTTATTCACTACAGTTTTGACTTTCATAGAACTTCATATAATTGGAATCATAAAGTGTATAGCGTGTTTTCTCTCTGACCTTTTTCACTTTATACTACTTATGAGCTTCATCCATTTTGTTACATATATTATAAATAGGTTTCTTTTTATTGCAGAGTGCTATCTGTTGTATAAATATACTTTAAAAAAATCCATTAACAAACATTTTGGTTGTTTCCAGTTTATTCTGGCTATGAATAAGGCTGGTATGAACAATCATATGTAAGTCTTTGTATCAATAAATATTTTTTATTTCTCTTAGAAAAATACCTTGGAGTAGAATTTATGGATCATGTAGTAAGTGTATATTTAAATTTAAGAGAAAGGACCAGACTCTTTTCCAAAGTGCCTGTATATTTTTTGATTCCTACCAGTAATAGGTGAGAGTTCTGGGTTCTCCATCATCCTCATCAACACTTAATATTTATCAGTCTTTCTCATTTTAGCCTTATTTGTGAATGCGTAGTGGTACTTCATTGTGATTTTAATTTACCTTCCTGATTTCATAATGATGCTTAGCATCTTTCCAAGTGTTACTTATTGTAAGTGCTTTATATCTTCTGTTAAGTGTTCAATTATCTTGCCCACTTTTAATGATGCTCTTGGTCATTTGTAATTGGATTTTAAATGTTAATAGTTTCTGACTGCAAGTCTGCTTCCAAATATGTTTTGATAGTATTTTCTCCTAGCCTATGGTATCCCTTTTCATTTTGCTAACAACGACTAACTTTTTATTTCTTTTTTTTTATAAGTTTTGTCTTAGGATGTGTGTGCTCACTGGAGAGAGAGAGAGAGAGAGAGAGAGAGAGAGAGAGAGAGAGAGAGAGAGAGAGAGAGAGAGAGAAATAGAGACAGTGAGAGGGAAAGTGAGAAATCAACTTCTTGGGGGTGGGGGGATGGCCATGCTACAATCCCTTCTCCTCCATTCTCCTGGGATCTTGGGCACACATGCATGTAAGCCCTGTATGAGTTTCAAGTCACTGGGTTTGGTCCTCAAACCATGGTTGGCCATGTGTGAGTCTAGCGACATAACCACTACATCATCTGCTGGCCCCAACAATGACTGTTTTAAGAAGTTTATTTCCTCTGAAAGCAAGAGAAACAGGAAGAAATAGACAGAGGTAGCACCTCCAACAAGGTCTTGATATTATACTTTACCCCCAGCCTCACCCAGCCCTGGATCATGGGCTCACTCATGCCTGTTGTACTTGGGGAGGTCTGTGGACATGAAGCTAGACCCTCCCCATGTAGGTCAGCCTCACAGAGCTGTTGTTTTACCACTGCACCATCATCTGGCCCACACAATGACTTTCGAAAAGCAAAAGTTTTAAATTTTAATAAAATCAAATTTATCATTTTTTTCTTTTATGATTTATATTTTGTGCCCTATTTAAGAAATATTTTTCTTCATCCAGGGTGATGAAGATTTTCTCCTAGAATTTTTACAGTTTAGATCTTTCATTTAGGTCTCTGTGATGTATTTCAAGTAATAAGGTATGAAATAAAGGTTGAGTTACTTTTTTTAAAAGATTTATTTATTTGTAATTTTATTTATTATCATTATTCTTTGATTTTGACCAGAGAGAGACAGACAGAGAGAAAGGAAGAATGAGAAAGCAAACCGCCAGGTCCAGGACTTGAACCATGGTCGGCCATGTGGGAATCCAGTGCCTCAACCACCATGCCACCTACCAGTCCCAGAGCTACATTTTTTTAAAATATGACTAATTGTCTCAGTATTTGTTAAAGAAATTCTACATTCCTCCATTAAATAGCCTTGGAGCGTTCATTAAAAGTCAATTAACATGAACTGAGAAGGTTTATGTGTGACTAGTGTGCTGGGCATTTGCTTTTCAACAATTTGAGTAGTTGATATGTAAATACTTCTCAAAAATATTTAAAAGCATACTGTCTCTGCTATAGAGTCACAAACAAAATTATAAGACATATTTTGAACATTATCTTTAAAATTCAGTATTCTGAAATTTTGAAAGTTGTTTATTAACTGTCAACTATGGAGTATGAGCAAAAATCTTTTGATATGTAAAGTAAATGTGGAAAACTGTAAAAATAAGTAAATAAGTGGAAAAATAAAAAGAAAAAAAGGTCAATTGACATGTATGTGCAAGTCTATTAAATATTTTTGTTTTGGTTGCTTTGCTTTATTTGCCTATCTTTATGTCAATACCACTGTCTTGTCTGTGCACCTTTACAATATGTATTGAAATTCAGTGGTGTAGGTCACATGAAATTAATCATTTCTAAGAGTTGTTTTGGCCATTTCAGGTTAGTTCATTAATTTCTACAAACAGAGCTCACTGGAGTTTTCATTGTGAATGTATTGAATCTGTAGATCAATTCAGGGGAATGACATCTTAACAATACTGGATCTTCTGGCCCTGCGATGCACCTTCCCATTTATTCTATCCTGTTTAATTTCTCTCATGATGTTTGTAGCTTCTAGTGTATAGTTCTTATAAATATTTTGGAAAATTTATCCATAATATTTCATACTTATTATGTTATTTTAAATGGTAGTTTTTTCATTAATATTTTTTAATTTCATTTCCTTTTATACATTCAATCACGTTATTTAGCTTACAAAGTGAATATTTCAACATGTGAACATTTCTCCCTAGTCCAGTTGATAAAACTATAAAATTATCTTCAACAGATAATACCACATTTCTTTGTCCCATTAATGCTTTGCCTCTTTATTTTTCTTCTAAATGTCCTTCCTCAGACTCTGCTCTTTCACACACACTATATCTGGTATTCATATCCATTTACTGTGTTTCTATAGCCTTTAGTCAATCGGTTTCAGTCATAGAGTGCGGACACTCAGTATATATTGAGTGGGGACATACAATGTCTCTCCTTTATAGCCTGGCTTGCTTCACTCCGCAGTAAATCTTCTATATTCTTCCACTTTCTGTCAAAAGCCAGGGTTTTGTTGTTTTGTATGGCTGAGTAGTATTCCATAGAGTATATGTGCCACAGTTTTTGGATCCATTCATCTGTAGGCATCTGTGTTAGTTCCATGTCTTAGCAATTGTGAGTAGTGCCGCAATAAACATCGATGTGCAAGCACTTTTCCGATTAAGAATTCTTCTGTCCTTTGGGTAGATACCAAGGAGTGGGATTGCTGGATCATATGGTAGTTCTATTTGTAGATTTTGGAGGAATCTCCAAATTGTTCTCCACAGTGGCTGGACCAATTTACATTCCCACCAGCAGTGTAGCAGTGTAAGAGAGTTCCCCTTTCACCACACCCCCACCAGCACTTATCTTTTTTTTTTTTTTTTAATCTTAGTCATTCTGACTGGGGTTAGGTGGTATTTCATTGTTGTTTTGATCTGCATCTCCCTTACAATGAGGGATGTTGAGCATTTTTTCATATGCTTTTTGGCTATTCAAATGTCATCCTTAGAGAGTGGTTTTTTCAACTCATTCTCTCATCTTTTGATAGGGTTGATCATCTTTTTTGGGAACAGCTGCTTAAGTTCCTTGTGTATTCTGGTTATCAGCCCCTTATCTGATGCATAATTTACAAAAATATTTTCCCATTCGGAGAGCTGTTAATTCACACTAATTATTATGTCTTTTGCCATGCAGAAACTTCTTAGTCTGATGTAATCCCACTTGTCTATTTTGGGGATTATCAACTGTGCTTTGGGGGTCTTATTTAAGAAGTTTTTTCCTACCTCAGAGTGTCTCTCAGAGTTTCCCCAGTGTTTTCCAGGAACAGTTTTATAGTTTGAGGTCTTAGGTTAGATCTTTGATCCACCTTGAGTTGATTTTTGTCAAAGGTGAACGATAAGGGTTCAGTTTCATCTTTCTGCAGGTGGAAATTCAGTTTTTTCAGCACCATTTGCTGAAGAGGTTTTCCTTCTCCCACTGGATTGACTAGTACCCCTTGTCAAAAGTCAGTTGACTGGGGACCAGCAGTTAGAGTAATGGCTATGTCGCTGGACTCCCACGTAGTCGATCGCGGTTCGAGTCCCTGACCCGGCAGCTTAAATTCACGCTGGGCGCATGTGCGTGTGTGCCCAAGATCCTGAGAGGAGAATGGAGGAGAAGGGATTGTGGCGTGGCCATCCCCCCTGGGGGGTGATTTCCTGCTTTCTATCTCTCTGTCTCTCTCTCTCTGTCTGGCGAGCACACGCGCCCTATAGCAAAAACCTCTCCAAAAAAAGAAAAAAAAAAAAAAGTCAGTTGACTGTATGTTTGGGAATTTACATCTGGGAACTCTATTCTGTTCCATTGGTCCACGTGTCTGTTTCTGTGCCAGTACCATGATGTTTTGAGTACCACAGCTTCGTAGTATACTTTTGGGTCAGGAAGTGAGATGCCACCCAGTTCACTCTTATGCAGAATTGCTTTGGCAATACGGGGTCTTTTATAATTCCAGACAAATTTTATGATCATCTTTTCTAGGTCTGTGAAGAATGTGTCTGGTACTTTGATTGGGATTGCATTAAATGTGTAGATTAATTTGGGTAGAGTTGCCATTTTGATTATATTAAATGGTAGTTTTAATTTTTGTTGCTAGTATGTAAATATGCTTGCAAATTGACATTGTATATGTGGCCTTGTTTAATTTAGTGTACTAGAACTACTGTTGTAGTTTATAAAGTCACTATTTTTTTTAGTTTGTTATAATGTGCAAACGCTTGCCAGAGAGAGACAGAGAGACAGAACAAGAGATAGAAAGCAAGAAATCACCCCCTAGAGGGCATGTCTACACTGTAATCCTTTCTCCATTCTCCTCTTAGAATTTCAGGCACACATTCACACATGCCCGGTGTGATTCTCATGCCACCAGGTCTGGGACCCAAACTGTGCAGTGGGCCATATGGGATCCAGCCACCCCAACCTCCACATTACCTGCTGATCCTGCAAAGTCACTTTTTTTGGTAGATTCCTTAGGATATTTTTAGAATCCCCACAGCCAGAAGGTGGCGTGGTGGTTAAGGGTGCTGGACTCCCACATGGCCAACCACAGTTTGAGTCCTGGACCTGGCAGTTTGCTTTCTCACCGTCTCTCTCTTTCTCTCTCACTCTGTTCCTCTTTTGACAAATTAAAATAAATAAATAGATAGATAGATAGATAGATAGATAAAAATAAATAGATAAATTTAAATAAAATAATTTTTTAAAAAAAGAAAAGAAGGGACCAGCAGTTAGCGTAATGGCTATGTCACTGGACTCCCACGTAGTCGACCGCGGTTTGCGTCCTGGACCTGGTGGCTTAAAACTCACACTGGGCTCATGTGTGTGCATGCCCAAGATCCCGAAAGGAGAATGGAGGAGAAGGGGTTGCAGCGTGGCCATCCCCCATGGGGGGTGATTTCTCGCTTTCTATCTCTCTGTCTCTGTCTGTCTGGCGAGCGCACGCACCCTATAGCAAAAACCTCTACAAAAAAAAAAAAAAAAAAAAAGAAAAAGAAAGGAATGCCCACAGTTGTGTACTGTGCAAATAATGCTAGTTTACCGCCTCCTTTTCATTTGCTGTGCTGTATTTATTGCACTGTTGCTCTGGCATGGACCGCTAGCGAATAAAAGTGTTGAATACAAATGGTGAGAGAAAACATCCTTCCTTACTCCTGATCTCAGGAGGACAGTATTTAGTCTTTTACCACGAAGTATTATCTTAGTTGTAGTGCAGTGGTATCTCATTGTGATTTTTATTTACTTATTTATTTCATTTACATTTAATCACTGTTCATCTTTACAGTGTCCAACCTGGTTTTTCCCACTATAATATGGTGCGTATTAGTTAAGTCAAAGGCATTACCATAAACATTATCATCATTTTCACTTTTGTGCCTGTTACATATTTTTCTTTTCTTTTTTTTTTTTTTTTGAGAGGTTTTTGCTACAGGGTGCGTGCGCTCGCCAGACAGACAGAGAGAGACAGAGAGATAGAAAGCGAGAAATCACCCCCCGGGGAGATGGCCACGCCGCAATCCCTTCTTCTCCATTCTCCTCTCGGGATCTTGGGCACGCATGCACACGCGCCCGGCGTGAGTTTAAGCCACCGGGTCCGGGACTAGAACCGCGGTCGACTACATGGGAGTCCAGTGACATAGCCATTACGCTAACTGCTAGTCCCATGTTTTGCTTGTTTTTTCCCCATTTTCTCCTTCCCACACCCTATGACCCACCCCTTTCTATACCATCTCCAGTAGCTACAGTTGGCCTCCCTGGTATTAGAACTTCTAGCCTTTCGGTTTCCAACATAGAGTAGGTTTTAACTGAACGTAAAGCTAATGCCTACTACAGATGGCGAACAGTTTCTCATGTGTTAATTAACCCGTTATAAATCTTTGGAAATGAATGTCTATTAATTTATGTACACAATTTTTTAAATTTCATTTTATGACCTCTTGTTATTGCATTGTAAGCCCTGTTTATATAATAGGTATATAAGTTCTTTAATAGTTATGCGATCTGCATATATTTTCTCTAAGTTTTAGGTTTACCTTTTTCTTTTCTTTTGATTTATTTATCATTTTAGAGAGATTTTTGTTATAGGGTGCATGTGCTTGCCAGAAAGACAAAGAGACAAAAAGAAAGAAATCACCCCCTGGGGGGATGGCCATGCTGCAGTTCCTTCTCCTCTAGTCTTCTTTTGGGGTTTTGGGTACGCACACACATACACTCAGTGGGAGTTTTAAGCAGCTGGGTCCAGAACTCGAACTGTGGTTGACTACGTGGGAGTACAGTGACATAACCGTTATGCCATCTGCTGGTCCTCTCTTTCTATTTTCTTAATGGAAGAGAGCAAACATTTTTAATTTTCATGAAGTTTATCAAATTTTTAGTTTATGCAGTTTGTGCTTCTGATAGCATATGTAAAAAATATCCCCCAGCTTCACATCACAAAAACTTTCTATTATATTTTCTTCTAAAAGTTTTAGTATATATGCTGCTGAAGCGATTTAGTTATTACATTTAGGTCTATGATATACTTTCTGTAAATTTTTTGTAATTTTTTAAAGTTAAGAATCTAAACCTTGTTTTCTTTTTCTTTTTTGCTCTCTCTCTCCCTTCCTCCCACCCTTCCTAATTCTTTTCTTCCTTTTTTTTTTACATATAGATATCTATTTCTTTACTGTTTTTGTCTTCTGTGAGTGAGAGAGACAGAGACAGAAGGAGAGGGAGGGAAAGAGAGAACATCCCCCGAAGGATCTCGATACCAGTTTCCTCACAGCCCTCAGCTAGCTCCAGGCCATGGATTAGCACACGGCCAGCGTACTCAGGCAGGGTTCTGTGCTTCAAATGGGAACCTTCTTACGTGGCATCACCTCACAGAGTGTCATGTTTTACTGCTGCACCACCTAGCCCTTCCTCTAATATTTGGGGAGGAAGGTTGTTTGTTTTTCTTTCTTTCTATTTTTTTCCTTCTATTTATTTATTTATTTATTTATTTATTTATTTATTTATTTATTTAGGAGAGGTTTTTGCTATAGGGCATGTGCACTCATCAGAAAGACAGAGAGAGACAGAGAGACAGAAAGCGAGAAATCACTCCTGAGGGAGGATGGCCATGCCGCAATCCATTCTCCTCTCGGGATCTTGTGCACGCACACACACGCGCCTGGCGTGAGTTTAAGCCACCGGGTCTGGGATTTGAACCGCGGTCGACTACATGGGAGTCCAGCGACATAGCCATTACACTAGCTGCTGGTCCCTATTTATTTATTTCTGACATTCAATCATTGTGTATCGTTATGGCATACCAAGTGAATTTTCCCATTCTAAATAGACTGGGTGTTGGTTCAATCAAAGATATTACCATACATATGATCATCAACAGATCATTTTCTCTGTTTGTGTCCCATAGTGTTTTTCTTCTCTCTTCTTCCCGACTCGCTCCCTCTCAGTGGGAGGCCCCATCTCCCACCCCCTCCACGCAGTCTGCACCCACAGTTGCTCTCCATGCCTTTATACCTTCCAGTCTCTCAGGCTCTGCCATAGACTGCCTTCAGGATTTACTGACAAGTTTATCCTACTTTATTACATTGCTTCAGGACAATTGTCAACTCAATTACTGAAAATGCATTAATTAATTTTTGGATTCTATTTTGTTCCTTTCATCTGTATGTCTCTCTTTTCACCGATGCCTTACTATTTTGATTACTAACTTCATAGTAAATTTTGAAATCAGGTAGTTTTAAATTTCTCACTCTACAACTTTGGTATTTGTTTTTTTTTTTAAATTGTTTGAGGGGGAGGCAGCAGGTGGTTAAGGCACTGGACTTCCACATGACTGACCGCATTTCAAGTCCTGGACCTGGTGGCTTGAAATCATGCCAGTCACATGTGTGTGCATGTCCAAAATCCTGAGAGGATACTAGAAGAGAAGGGATTGTGGTGTGGCCATCCTCCCTCAGGGGTGATTTCTTACTTTCCCTTTCTCTGCCTCTGACAAAAACATGTGCCCTATGGAAAAAAATCTAAATATCTATATATATCTAAATATAGATATGCATGCATATCTATATGTAGATATACATGTGTCCTATCACAAAAACCTATATATAGATATAGATATAGATATACATATACATATATATATATATATATATACACACACACACACACACACACACACATATACACACACACATGAATGTATGCAGATATATATATAGAGAGAGTTTGGTTAGTCTAGATACTGTGCATTTCATCATAAATTTAGGATTGGCTTGAAAATATCTGCCAAAAAATCTGCTGAGATAATGGGAGAAACCATACTAAATCTATACATTAATTTGGAGACAATTTCCATTCTACAAATACAAAGTCCTTTAATCCATAAACATGGATTAATTTAGGTTTTCTTTAATATCTCTTACCAATGTCATATAGTTTTCAATATAAATGCTTTGCATTTCCTTGTTAAATTTATTCCTAAATTTATTATTTTTTATGCTTTTGTGAATGGAATTATTTGATTTATTTTATCTTCGGATTGTTGATTGCTAGTGTATAGGCCTTAATTGATTTCTATACATTAAGCTTGTGTCCTGTGACTTTGCTAAACTTGCTTGCTAGTTCTAGTAGTGATATTTTAGATTCCTTAGTCTTTTCTATATGCAAGATCATGGCATCTGAGGATAAAAACAGTTTTGCTTCTTCTTTTGTTTGCCTATAATTTCCTTTTCTTGCCTTATCACACTGGCTAGAACTTCCAACACAATATTAAATGTAAGTGGTTACAACAGATATCCTTGGCTTCCTCTTAACATTAGAGGGAAAACTTTTAGTTTCTCATCACTAAGTGTAAAAGTCTAAGCTTTTCATAGATTCACATTATCAGATTGAGATATGTTCTCAAGTGATTTTGTTGCATTTATTGAGATGGTCACCCCCCTCACACTTTAAAAACAATTTATTAGTTCACTTCTTCCATGAGATAAAGGACAAAGAGAGAGTGTGAGAGACAGGCATCCCCAGTAGGGTTTGTACATGACACTCCATCCTCAGCCTCTGCCAGCCTGGATCACAGGCATGTACGAATGCACCTGGTATATACAGGGAGGTCCCAGGACACAAACTCGGGTCTTCCCATGGGGGTTCAGCATTGAAGAATATTCCATCACTGCTTTGTTATTTTAAGATTGTGATTTTATCTATACATGCATTTATAACTATTCTTTCTCTCTAGTATGTTGACTCTTATCATTACAAAATATCCCTTTCTGGCTCTAGTAATGTTTCCTATCTTAACTTCTATTTTATCTGATATTATTATAGTTGCTTCAGTTCTTTTAAGGTTACTGTTTGCATGGTATGTCTTTTTCCATCTGTTTACTTTCCATCTATTTGTGTCTTTGAATCTAAAGTATGTCTTTTATAGTCTACATGTAGTTAAATTTTTTTTATCCAATTTGATAATTGCCATCTTTCAATTAAAGCTGTTAGTCCATTTACATTTAATTGACTATTGATACAATTGGATTTTCATATGCTATTTTGTAATTTGTACTTTTTCTATTCCTTCTTTCCTGCCTTCAGTTTTAAGCAGTTTTTAAAAAGTGTGCCCTTTTTTGGGAACCAGCAGTTAGCGTAATGGCTATGTCACTGGACTCCCATGTAGTCGACTGTGGTTCGCGTCCCGGACCCGGTGGCTTAAAACTCATGCTGGGCACTTGTGCGTGCGTGCCCAAGATCCCGAGAGGAGAATGGAGGAGAATGGATTGCAGCGTGACCATCCCCCCTGGGGGGTGATTTCTCGCTTTCTGTCTCTATGTCTCTCTCTGTCTGTCTGGCGAGCGCACGGGCCCTATAGCAAAAACCTCTCCAAAAAAAAAAAGAAAAAAGTGTGCCCTTTTTTTTGCATCTTTGAATTCTTAGTTGTATGTATTTTTCTCAGTGGTTAATTAAGGGTTTTAACTTGTCACGATGTATTTTGTATTAATAAGAACTGCGGTGAAATATAGCAACTGTTCTGCAATATAACTCCATTTTCTTGCCTATCATTTGTGCTATTATTTTCAAATACATCATAGCTATATGTTTTACTTACAGTGTTTTGGAGTGTATCTCTTTAGTGATTGATCTAGCTAGGTATTATACATGTATACATACACACATACGTGCATATATACATATATAAATACATATACATATGTGTGTATATATTATATGTGTTATAGCATATATTATATATTTATATATACATGCATATGTACATAACATTATATACATATATATATAAATATATACATATACAATATACATATATTCTATGTATTATATCATTTATTATAGATTATATATTATATATGCACATACATACATATACTATATGTATAGTATATGTATGTAATTTATCTATACATATGTGTATATGATGTCATGTATATATGTATATATAGTATATAACATATGTATATAATATGCTATAACACATAGAATATATATATATATACACAGCTCACCTTTCTCTGCTTTCTGACCTTTTCTCATTTATAATATAGTTGTTCTACCTATTCCTTCTACAAACATTGAGAACTATATCAGTGTTACAGTTTTCGTTTCAATTGTCAAACATAATTTAGAAAACTTGAGAGAAGAAAAGTGTGTGGTATTTATTTACTTCTATTTTTGCTCTTTTTTGTTCTTTTCCTTCCTTTCTGTTGTTCAGGATTCCTTTATTTTAGTCAAGAAAACTTTCTGTAATCGTTCTTTAGAGTAGGTGACGAATTCTCCTAGTTTTACTTCATCTTGGTGCACTCTGATTTCCTCTTAATTACCGAAGGACATCTTCTCCAGTCATAAAATTCTGGGTCGTCACTTTTTTCCTTTCAGTTCTTGAAAAATACCTTTGTCATTTCTTTTTGTCCTCCGTTGTTTCTGATGAGAAATTCATTGTCATTTAAATTTGGTTTTACCTTGTACATAAGACATTTCTCTTGCACCTACTTTAAAGATTTTATTTACTTATTTACCTCTTTAGTATTCAGAACTTTGACTATGATGTGTCTTGGCATAGATTTATTTGGGTTTACCCATATTCTGGTTTCATTCTACTCTGGGGAATTTTCAGTCATTCTCTCTCAGATTTTCTAATACTTTTTCAAACCTATCATTTTTCTCTTCTTCCAGATTCCAATGACGTAAATGTTAGATCTTGTGGTATAGTCCCACAGGTCCTCGAAGCTCTCTTCATTTTTTTAGTCTGTTTTCTCTCAGTTGTCCTTTTTCAAGGTCACTGATTCTTTTCCCTATCCTTTCTATTCTACTGTTGAGCAAATCCAGAGTCTTATTTTTGTCATTATAATTTTCTGTCCTGTAATTTTCACTAAAATTTTCTTTATGTCTGTTTCTTTACTGAAATTTTTCAGTTTTTATGTGTCAATTGTGATTTTTTCATTATAGTTGTTACCAAATCCTCATCAGGTAATTCTAACATTTTTGTAATCTTGGTGTAATCATCTGTTGATTGTCTTTTTCATTGAGTTATTATGTTTCTTTGTTTCTTGGCATAATAGATCACTTTTTAATTGAAACCCTGGCATTCGGGGTCTATGACGCTGTGGGGTTTGCTGCCACCTTGTTCCCTGGCAAGGAGGAAAGTTCTGGCTCCTGGCTCCTCACTCGGCCTCATGGACACTCCTCAGTGGTGGGGTGATGCCCTCTCACAACCCCTCAGGGTTGAAATCTACGCTCTCCAATTAGTTTTTGATGGCAAGGGTGGAGTTGGGTGCTTGATCGGCGTAGGAAGTCTCCAGTCTAAGTTTGCTGTATCACTAGCTGCCCATTACCTCGTCCTTTAGCTAGGGAGAGCAAGCTTTTGTTGGGGCTCTTCGATCTGTACACATTGGCATTTTCAGCCTGCCAAATTTTTAGCACCAAGTCTGGGATATATAAGGGGAAAAAAAATGACACCAATAATAATCCCAGAAGACACATTTCCAAATGTCATAATCCCAAATGTTAAAATCCCAAACCATCAAAATCCCTGAAGTTTAAAATCCCTAATTTTTAAAATCCCCGAAATCACAGTCCTGAAAGATCAGAATCCTGAATTTGGAAATCCTGAACGCTGAGATTGTGAGTCTGCCAGCTCTCGTAGTCTACCTCGGTGCAGTGCCCGTGTTCTATTCCTGTAGTGTATGCTTTCATATGTCAGATTTTATTTTTAGGTTTTGTTTTTTTCTTTTTTGTTCCACTATTTTAAATTGTCGACTTTTTTTTTCTTTTTTTTTTTTTTTTTACAATTTGCTATGCTATGTATTTTATCTTTGCATCATTTCCAATACTGGCGGTATAAATTTTGTAAAGACTTTCAGAAAGTTCTAATTCTTTTTATACATTGTTTTGTAAATGTAACTCCACAAAAGGGCATTATTACGTTGACTTTGTATGTAAATATTGTGCTTGTAGGTAAAAAGCATTGAAACTTTCTCAAGAAATGAAAAGATGTCATTTTTGTACAGTTGCATTTGTGAAAGGTAAGTTTTCTAGAGATCTCGGCTGTTTGGGCAATTACAATGACGTGATGGCTTTTGATTATCTCAGCAAGACCTAGGTCATCTGTCACCATATTTCAGGTGACTGCAGTTATAAAGCTGGGTGCACACAGTTACCAGTCCAATGACATGTGTTTACACGTTTTGCCTTTTGACCTATCTCTTTATGAATATGGTTTGTCAGCTTATAAAGGTTATACCGATGTGACCATCATTTGTATACTTGAATATTTGCAAAAATATGCATGTTATTTTTGCCTATTTTATCAAATAAAGTGGCTTGTGAAGTGTTCTGTCATGTTTTTTATGTTTCTTAAATAAATTCCTTTTCAAAAATATTTTCAAAATCCATTTTAAATAATTTTTGAAATTATTTTTTGCCAGAATTATGTTTTTAAGGCTTTGAACTTTTGGTATTTCAGACTACAAGGATGTTGATCTTATGAGATTTCACATTTGGGATTTTGACATTCAGGATCCTGTCTTTTAGGATTATGACCCAAAATCAACAAAAAGAAAATGCAGAGAACTCAATTTCATGTCATTCTTGGGATCTTAAGGTCCTCAGCCAGGCTTTCTCTTTCTTTTCCCTTTTCAGAGTCTTCTTATATTTTCTTTATAGGTAATGTCCAGATGTATCTAGTGAGAGGGATAGGGAAAGCTGTGTCTACCTCATTTTTTCAGAAAAGTAAGTCCTCTATATATTTAACAAACCAAACAACACAGTTTTAAACAATTGTGTGTTTTTAAAAAATTAAGAATGGGGCTGGCCCTGTGTCTGGTGATTAAGGGAGTCAGATCCCATATGGCTGCCTGTAGTTCGAATTCCAGCCTTGGTAGCTTGAAAAAACATGCCGGGCACGTGTGCATGCATGCCCAGATGTGTAAATGGAGGGGAAGGGATTGCAGTGTGACCACACCCTACTGGGGGTGCTTTCTCCCCTCTTCCTGTCTCTGTCTCTCTCTGGCAAGTGTGCACACTCTCTGGCAATTAAGAAAAAAGAATGTGGTATGTATGTGCGTGCATTCAGCCTTTTATACTGATCACATATTTTCTATTTCAAGTGATCTTCACTTATTCCTGTGCAATTATTTCCTTTCTGTCTAAAGGACACCGTTTACTAATTTTCATAGAGCAGGTCTACCAGAAACTCATTCTCTGTATTTGTTTGCACAGGAATGTTTTTATTTCTCATTCAGTTTTGAAGGACAGCTTTGTAGCCATAGAAATTTTAGCTGACATTTAGGTTTTTTTTTCTTTTTGCACATTAAATATGTCATTTCACTCCCTTCTTGCTGTCACTTTTTTTCTGATGCAAAGTCAGCCATTAATCATTGCTCCCCTATACGTGTGAGTCATTTTCTGCTTCCTGGTTTGTCTTCGACTTTGACTTTAGTCACTTTGACCTTAATATCTATAGGTGTGAATCGCTTCATACTTCTCACACAAGTTTCAATGAAATTCTTGAATCTAAAAATTAATGTTTTCATGAAAACTTGAAAGTTTTCCAACATTTTTTCCTCCAGATATTTTTTTTTGCCCACTTTCTCCCTTTTTTCTTTCTCGGATGGTCATGATGCCATTTAGTTATTTCCTGTGAGGGATCACTGTCCTGTTGTCCAAGATGTGAAAAATACTTCATATACTGTGTCTCATATCTTTGCCTTACATGATTAAGGCAAGAGGAAAAAATGCATAGCCTGCTTTTCTATCATGATCAGAGGCAGAGTCTTTCAAAGTTTAGACATGGCAGGATGAAAATCTCAGAAGTTAGGAAACTCCAGTGAGGGGCACCCAGAGCTCCGACTACACGTTACTGACTGACTTTTCAACTGTGCAGATGTGGAGTTAAGACACTAGGAACCCCATGAGAATAACATCTGGAAGGTTCATCTCTGCTGAGCAGAGATTTTGGCAGCTTCCCAGAATTTAGAATTCAGGACCTGCCAAGTAAGAGGTTCTTTATAAACATTTTGAGATTTGCATTAAAAGCTCAAGAAGGCCACATTCCTAGACCACTGGCTACACTCCAGGACTAAGGCACAAATATAAATTAACCTGCCTTGACAATGCTTAAAGCCAAGCTTCCACAAGATTCAGGTGACTCACCAGTTATTTGAGTCAACATTTTTCATAGGGGATAAGGAGTAAAAGTCTCTGTGTGTGTATCACAGAATGTCCGGCATACAACCAAAAACTGACACACGTACAGACATTTTGACCTATAATCAAGATTAAAAAAATAGTTTGTACTTAATAAAAGCAGACTACATTAATAACCCAGATCTTAGAATTAGCAATCACTTTAAAATACCTATCATAATATGTTAAATAATCTACAGAAAAAAAGAGACATAATTTGTAAAGAGATGAGGGATTGTGAAAGATGTATAGAAATCTTCCTAAAGCACTAAATGTAAGTTACTATCGCCAATCAAATATCCATTGGTTAGCATTAGCTTTATATTGGGTATAAATGGAAGGAAGACAGTAAGTGGCAATGAAGCATGTCAAAAGAATTTTCTAAACTGAAGCAGAGAAAGACTAAAAGGTGGCAGAAACAGCAGAACCCCATTGGCCTATGGAACACTATGAAGCAGTCTAATATATGTAGGGTTAGAATTCATAAGAAAATAAGGGAACAAAAGTGAAAACGATTTAAAGCAATAGTGGCCAGAAGTTTTGAAATTTTATTAAAAACATTCCGTTACAGACCTAAAATTCTCAGAGAAATCCAAGAAGGATAAATCCAAAGAAAACCACTGTAGGTCTGTTAGCCTGCAACACTGGTGTCCTCTTTATATTTGAGTTTTGACTGCTGAAGTTTAAAAGTAAAGTGGGAAAAAGACACAGTAAAAGATAAACCATAATAAAATGATGTACGACTTCTTATAAGAAAAAAGACTAACCAGAAAAATAACAGGAAAATGTCTTTGAAGTGATGAAAGAAAGAATAAACTGTTAATACAGAATAGCCTTTGAAAACAAAGATAAAATAAAAATATTGCCAATAAATGAAAGCTGATGACATTAATTGCCCACAGACCTGTGCTACAAGAAAATGCTAGAAGTTCTGTGGGATGAAGACATATGGAACGAGGTAAAAACTTAAACCTGTAGGAGAAAATGAAGAGCATCGACGTGAAAGGTGAATAGTAGATAAAGAGGTCATTTTCCCCCTCATTTCTTTAAGACAAGTGATTGTTTATGTAACAATATAATGTATAGTTTGTTATATGTGGAAATGAAATATACAAAATAATTGTAAATAGATGAGAGAGGATTAAATTAAAATACACTGTTGTAAGATTCTTATCCATGAAGTTGTATGACATTAATTCAAGGTAAAAGTGATATCTTAATAACATACGTTGTGGGGGACCAGCAGTTAGCGTAATGGCTATGTCACTGGACTCCCATGTAGTCGACCATGGTTCGAGTCCTGGACCTGGTGGCTTAAACTCACACCGGGCGCATGTGCGTGAGTGCCCAAGATCCCGAGAGGAGAATGGAGGAGAAGGGACTGAGGCATGGCCATCCCCCCTAGGGGGTGATTTCTCACTTTCTGTCTCTCGGTCTTCTCTCTGTCTTTCTAGCAAGCACATGGACCCTATGGCAAAAACCTCTCCAAAAAAAAGAAGAAGAAGAAGAAAAAAAATAACATGTTGTAACTCCTTAAAGTAACCACTAAAAAAAAAAATAAGAAAAAGAATATTAAGAATAATGCAAAGGTATATTCCTAAGTAGCTAAAAAAGGAAATGGAATAGGTTGCTAAAATGTATTTTATTTTGGTTAGAAAGATAGAACAAAGGGGAAAAAAGGGACAAATCAAAAACAAATAGCAAAATAGCCTATTTAAATCTGATTACACTAGTAGTTACATTACATTGTTTGTACCAGAGATAGAGAAGGACATTTCATGCTAGAAGTATCAATTCCTTAAGACATAACAACCCTCAGTGTATACATGACACAAAAATCGACAAACTAAAAGAAAGAGTAGACAAACACACAGTCATAATTGGAGACAGTAACATTCCTCTTTCAGAAACTGATAGAGCAAGTAGACCAAACATTTGTGTGATCCAGAACATCCGAACAACGTTCTCAACAATATTGATAACATTAACAATACACCCAACAAATGCAGAATACACACTATTTTTGAGTGCCCAAGGAAGTCCATCAACACCACACATATGCTGTACCATAATACAAACCTCAGCATACTTTACTTTATTTTTTTATTTTTTTTTTTATTTTTTTTTTAATTTTTATTTTTTTATTTATTTGCATTCATTCTCTGAACATCATTACAGCATACAAAATGAGATTTTCCATCCAAATTACACTATATATTGTCTCAATCAAGCACATCAACAAGCATGTTATTGTCAGCAAATGATCTTCCATTTCTTGTCTTCTGTATGTTTTGCTTTTTTCCCCCCATCCTAGATTCTCTATCTCTTACCCTCTGCCATCTCTCACTCTCCTCCCACAGTCTCTGGTATCTATGTTTGCTTTCTATACTGTTTTCTCCTCACATTTTATTGTAACGCCAAAGACCCTAATCAATCCAAATACCCTCATAGCAAACACAGGTGATACCCACATTTCCATGAACACAAGTCTTACTTTACGCATCCTATAAAGTAGCACCTAGCTGTGGCTACATATCCTACTGCAGTCATTGAATATATATATATATTTTTTCTGAATCTTTTTTTTTGTAACTCAATTTACATTCCTTCCCTAAGCTTCATCACAGCATACAAAATGCAATCTCCCATCCAGTACACACTGCATAGTGATACAATCATGAACATTACAAAAAAATTTTCCATTACTAGTTCCTAGAATTACTTCCACCCCTCTTTCTGACCCTCTGTCCCTTCCCACCCTCCTCTCACACCACCTCCGGTGTCTACAATTGTCCTTCATTCCCTTCCCACCCACGTTGCATTGATCACACAATTTCCTACATAATCTAACTACTTTCAATGGTGAGTTCACTCATTACTACTAAGAAAACCAGTTATAACTTAACTCAAAGAAATGCCAAGGAACTTTGCTTAAAGCCAGGAAACAAGTTAGGATTCTGTTCAAATGGAAGGTGCATGAACCTATCAGTCTCATGTACTTTTATCTTCTGTTCTGGTTCAATTTTCCTGATTAAATTCTGGGATATAATATTCAAATTCAGACTTGTCCCTCTGATTAAGTTGGCCACTTTCATAGTTTTTGGACTCTTATTTCCGTGTGTCTGTGTTTAATATTCTTGATAGAGCACACCCTTGAGAACTTCTTGGAGATCTGGTCTGGTGCTGGTAAATTCTTTCAGGTTTTGTTTATCTGAGAATGTTCTTGTCTTTTCTTCCCACCTGAAAGATAATCTTGCTGGGTACAGTATTCTTGGCTGAAATTGCTTCTCTCGTAACACTTTGAATATATTTTCCCATTCTCTCCTCGCTCGCATTGTTTCCGATGAGAGATCTGCTGTTAGCCTGATGGGATGTCCTTTATAGGTAACTTGATGTTTCTCTCTTGCCAATCTTAGTATCTTGTCTTTGTCTGCGGTTTTGGTCAACCTGGCTATAATGTGTCTTGGAGAAGATCTTCTTGGGTTGATTCTATTTGGGGTCCTTTGTATTTCCTGGGACTGGATCTTCGAATGCCTCTCTAGGTTTGGAAAGTTTTCTTGCAGGATTTCATGGAATAGATTATCAATGCCCTTATGGGTCTCTTCACCTTCTGGAATGCCAATTATCCGGATATTTGGACGTTTGATGGTATCCAGTACTTCTCGCATATCATTCTCAAGTTTTTGAGCCATTTTCTCAGTCTTCGTGGTGGACTTTTCTAAGCCAGCCATTTTCTCTTCTACATCTGAGATTCTATTTTCTGAATGATCTAGTCTGCTTTTAATACTTTCAAGGGAGATTTTGACTTCTTGTATTATAGACTTCATCTCTAGCAGTTCCGTTTGAGTCTTTTGTAAAGTGTGTAATTCCTCTTTTAGATCTTGCAAGAATTTCCTCATCTCCTGGAACTCGGCAACTTCTTTCTCCTTTCTCTTTAGCAGTTCATTGTCTCTCTTTTCTTCCATCTCTGTTAGCTTCGACATTACGAATGCTCTAAATTCCTTATCAGACATTTCCATGACTTTCACCGAACAGCTTGTGGATGAAGGAGAGTTACTCTTTTCCATTGGAGGAGAGGTATTTTCTCGTTTTGCCATATTTCTCGTGATCCGACGGTGATTTCTTGTCATCTGATGAATGGCGTGTCTCTTTCAAATTCTTGAAGTTAAGCCTCAATGTTCAGGAGCAAGCAAACAGAGGTGTTCTAGAATCGGATTGCCGTACTGTAGTGATAGCTGGTGCAGCAGATTCAGTAGATATTGGGTGGAGAGACAAGAAAAAGGAAAATGAAAAAGAGAGAGAGAAACAACAACAAAAAGAGAGAAAAAAGACAAAAAAATAAAAAATTATAATTGCTTTTCTTTTTTTTTTTTAAAGAAAAAAATCACAAAATAGGCTGAATTATGAGTAGAAAATCTTCATTTCTCCTGTGCCTGAAATATCTAGTTCCCGGTATCCATGTGGATTCTTCTCAGAGAATGGCTCAACTCTCCTGCCTGGGAGAAAGGAGCAGAAGGGCTTATTAACAAAACAAAAGATGGAGCTGAGAGCCAGAGAGAAATTCTACCTTTAAAAAAATCGTAAAAAGGAAAAATTACCAAAAAAAAATGAGGAGACAGGAGCAGAGAGACACAGAGACCTCAGAGACACAGGGACAGGGATAGAAGGCCAGAGGGGCTCCCTACCACACTAGCTTTGCTTGCTGGAGGCTGAATTATGAGTAGAAAATCTTCATTTCTCCTGTGCCTGAAATATCTAGTTCCCAGTATCCATGTGGATTCTTCTCAGAGAATGGCTCAACTCTCCTGCCACACTAGCTTTGCTTGCTGGAGGCTGAATTATGAGTAGAAAATCTTCATTTCTCCTGTGCCTGAAATATCTAGTTCCCAGTATCCATGTGGATTCTTCTCAGAGAATCACTTTACTTTATTTTTGTAAATTTAAAATGATGTAGTTTTTACTGTGACCAAGTGTAAAAGAGAACCCCGTGGTTTCACACACCATTTAGTGACCAGAAAGGCAAGATTTTGCTTCCATCCTCTACCTCTGTGAAAGAAAATTATTCTGAACCTAGTCTTTTAAATGTTTCTTTTCCTTTGAAAGTATAATGACCTTTTAAAAAATATTTTTTTATTTTTTATTTTTTATTATTATTCATACATTAAATCGCTATACATCAGTTAGATTGTGAAGCCTGATATACACCTCAGTCCAGCCCAGCTGAGACTACTGTACACATCCTCATCAACAGATAATAAACCTTATCTGTGAAGTGTCTTACCTCTCTATTTCCCCCCAAATTTCCTTTCCTACACTCTTCCCCTCCCACACTCTCTTTCCACTTTGTCTCTAGTGTCCATTACAATTCTTAATACTTTTATGTTCTCCAGTCTTTCAGTCTCTACCACAGAGTGCAGAGAGTCGGTATATGTTAAGTGGAGACATACAATGTCTCACTTTCGTAGTCTGACTTGCTTCACTCAGCAACAAATCTTCCATATTCTTGCACTTTCTGTCAAATTCCAGGGCCTTGTTTTTTATGGCTGAATAGTATTCCATGGAGTATATGTGCCACAATTTTTCAATACATTCATCTGTTTGTGGACACTTGGGTTGTTTCCATGTCTTAGCAATCGTGAATAAGGCTGCAATGAAAATAGTAGTGCAAGTGCTTTTCTGACTGAGCGCTCTTCTGTCGTTTGGGTAGATACCCAGGAGTGGAATTGCTGGATCATATGGTAGTTTTATTTGAAGGTCTTTGAGGAAACTCCACATATCGTTCTCCGCGGTGGCTGAACCAATTTATTTACATTCCCACCAACAGTGTAAGAGTGTTCCCCTTTCACCACATCCCCACCAGCACTTATCATTATTTGTTTCTTTAAATCTTCGCCATTCTGACTGGGGTTAGGTGGTATCTCATTGTGGTTTTGATCTGCATCTCCCTTACAATGAGGGATGTTGAGCATTTTTTCATATGCTTCTTGGCTGTTCGTACGTCTTCCTTAGAGAGTTGTTTATTCAGCTCATTTTCCCATCTTTTAATTGGCTTAATCATTTTCTTCCAGGTAAGCTGCTCGAGTTCCCTGTGTATTCTGGTTATCAGTCCCTTATCTGAGGCACAGTTCACAAAAATTCTCTCCCATTTCGAGAGTTGTCTATTCACACTATACAGTGTCCTTTGCTGCGCAGAAACTCCTAAATTTGATGTAATTCTACCTCTCTATTTGGGGGATTATTGCTTGTGCTTTGGGTGTCTTGCTTAAGAAGTCTTTGCCTACCCCAGTGTCTCCCAGAGTATCCTCAGTGTTTTCCACCAGTAGTTTTATAGTTTGTGGTCTTAGGTTTAGATCATTGATCCACTTTTGAGTTGATTTTTGTTAATGGTGACAGATAGAGGTTCAGATTCATCTTTCTGCAGGTGTTACCCTGTTTTTCCAACATCATTTGCTAAAGAAGTTTCCCTTTTCCCACTGGATTGACTGGTACCCTTTGTCAAAGACGAGTTGGCTGTATGTTTTGGGGTTTATTTCTGGAGTCTCTACTCCGTTCCATTGGCCCTCATGTCTATTTTTGTGCCAACACCATGCTGTTTTGATTATCACAGCTTTGTAATATATTTTGGGGTCAGGAAGTGAGATACCAACTACTCAAGTCTTCTTACACAGGATGGCTTTAGCAAAATGGGGTCTTTTATTGTTCCATACAAATTCTATGATTGTCTTTTCTATATCTGTGAAGAATGTCTCTTGTAGTTTTAGAGGGATTGCATTAAACATGTAGATTAATTTGGGTAGGATTGCCATTTTTATTATGTTGATTCTGCCAATCCAGGAACATGGTATGTCCTTCCACTTTTTAGTGTCTTTTCAAATTTCTTGTTTTAAGGTTTTCATAGTTTTCCTTGTAGAAGTCTTTGACTTCTTTGGTTAATTTTATTCCTAAGCATCTTATATGTCTTGTGGCTATGGTAAATGGAATTACATTCTTCAGTTCTGTCTCTGTCTGCTTGTTGTTTGTATATAGAAATGCTATAGATTTTTGTAAGTTAATTTTGTATCTTGACACTTTATTGTATGCATTTATTACTTTGAGAAGTTTTTTCATGGATACTCTTGGGTCTTCTATGTGTACAATCATGTCATCTTCTATGTGTACAATCATGTCATCTGTTTTTTTGCTATAGGGCGCGTGTGCTCGCCAGACAGACAGAGAGAGATAGAGAGATCATTTCAGCTCTTCTTTCCCTACTAGAATGCCTTTTATAGGACCAGCAGTTAGCGTAATGGCTATGTCACTGGACTCCCAAGTAGTCGACCGCGGTTGGTGTCCTGGATCCAGAGGCTTGAACTCACGCCGGGCACGTGTGTGTGCATGCCCAAGACCCTGAGAGGAGAATGGAAGAGAAGGGATTGCGGCGTGGCCATCCCCCTGGGGGGTGATTTCTCGCTTTCTGTCTCTCTGTCTCTCTCTTTCTGGCAAGCGCACGCGCCCTATAGCAAAAACCTCTAAAAAGAAAAAAAAACAGAATGCCTTTTATTTTTTTCTCTTGTCTGATCGCATTGGCTAGAACTTCCAGTACTACACTGAATAGGAGCTGAGAAAGAGGGCAGCCTTGTCTTGTACCTGTTTTCCAGATTCAGTATAATGTTAGCTCTAGGTTTTTCATAAATGGTTTTTATTATGCTAAGAAATGGTCCTTCTATGCCAGTTTTACCGAGAGTCTTGATCATAAAGGAATGTTGTATTTTGTCAAATGCTTTTTTTCCTCATCAATTGAAATGATCATATGGTTTTTTTTATCTTCCTTTCTGTTAATATGGTATATTACATTTATAGTTTTACGTATGTTGAACCACCCTTGCATTCCTGGAATAAAGCCTACCTGGTTATGATGAATAACCTTTTTTATATGCTGTTGTGTACGGTTAGTATGTATCTTGTTGAGAATTTTTGCATCTATATTCATCAGGGATATAGGTCTGTAGTTTACTTTTGTCGTATCTGTATCTGTTTTGGGAATGAGGGTAATGGAGGCTTCATAGAATGAATTTGGAAGGGTTCCTTCCTTTTGGATCTCTAGAAAGAGTGTGAGTAGAATGGGGGTTATCTCTTCTTTAAAAGTTTTGTTAAATTCAGCAGTGAAGCCATCGGGGCCTGGACTTTTCTTTATTGGGTGGTTATTTATTACTGATTCAATCTCATTGCTTGTTATAGGTCTATTCAGGCTTTCTTTTTTTTTTTTTTTTTTGAGTCAATCTTGGTAGATTAAATGTGTCTAGGAATTTGTCCATCTCATCCAGGTTTTCTTCTTTGTTGGCATAGAGTCCCTTATAGTATCCTCTAATGATGTTTCGTATTTCTGTTATGTCTGTTGTAATGTTGCCTGATTCATTACAAATTTGACTTATCTGGTTCTTTTCTCTATTCTTCTTAATTAGCCTGGCTACTTAATAAAGATAAATCTTGTTTATCTTTTCAAAGAAGCAGCTTTTGCTTTCATTTATTTTCTGTATAGTTCACTTATTTTCTATTTCATTTATTTCTGCTCAAATCTTTATTATTTCTTTTCTCTTGACATTTTTTGGATTTTTTTTGTTATTTTTCCAATTCCCTGAGGCATGATGTTAGGTTTGTCCTTTTGCCACCTTTCCATCTTTTTCTTATGCACACTAATTGCTATAAATTTCCCTCTTATGATTGCTTTTGCAGTATCCCATAGATTATGGAAACTTGGGTACTCATTATCATTAGTTTCCATGAATCTTTTGATTTCTGTCTTAATCTCTGCAGTAGTCATGGAGTCATTCAGAAGTAGATTATTTAGTTTTCATGTATTTGTATATTTTTGAGGGCTTTTCCTGAGTTTAATATCAAGTTTAATTCCATCATGGTTGGAGAAGATGCTGGATATAGTTTCTATGCCTTCGAATCTATAAAGGCTGGTTTTGTGCCCTATCATGTGATCAATCTTTGAGTAAGTACCATGTGAGACTGAGAAAATGTATGTTTTATGTTTTGGGGGGGGGTGGAAAGTTCTATAGATGTCTATCAAGTCCATTTGATTTATGGTATCATTTAGGTCCTGAATCTCTTTGCTTACTTTTTGTCTTGTTGACCTGTCTAAAGGAGATAATGGGGTGTTGAGATCTCCAACAATTATGGTGTTAAAGTCTATCTCTCCTCTTAGATCTAGCAGTCTTTCCTTTACATATTTGAGTGCTCCAGAGTTCCATGCACAGATATTTATAAACGTTATATCTTCATGGTGAATTAGCCTTTTTGTTACTATATAATGCTCTTCTTTGTCTTTTCTTACTGTTTCTGTCTTAAAGCCTATTTTGTCCAAAATTAGTATAGTGACTCTTGCTCTTTTTTTGGTTTCTATTTGCATGGAATACATTTTTCCATCCCTTCACTTTTAGTCTATGTATATCTTTATCCATGAGTTGGGTTTCTTGTAGGCAGAAGATGGAGGATTTCTGATTTTCAATCTATTCAGTCACTCTTTGTCTCTTGATCAGAGGATTTAATCCATTGACATTCAATGTTATCATTGATATTTCCAGACTTGTCCCTACCATGAAGTTGGTCATATTCCTGGTTGTTTTTTGTTCTCTTATTGTTGTCTGTCTCTCTTGAGTTTTCTTGGAATAGTACTCCTTTCTGGATTTCTTCAGATTTCTGGTCTGGAGTTGGTAAATTCTATCAGGTTTTGTATATCCAAGAATGTTTTTATTTATTTATTTATTTATTTATTTATTTATTTATTTATTTTCCCATATGAAGGATAATCTTGCTGGGTATAGTATTCTTGGTTGAAATTGTTTTTCATTTAACACTTTGAATATATTTCCCCATTCTTTCCTTGCTTGCATTGTTTCTGATGAGAGGTCCAGTGTTAGCCTGATGGAAAAGCCTTTGTAAGTTATTTGATGTTTCTCTCTTGCCAATCTTAGTATCTTGTCTTTGTCTGTCATTTTGGTCAATCTAGCTATAATGTGACATGGAGAGGATCTTCTTGGATTGATTCTGCTTGGGGTTCTTTGTATTTCTTGTATCTGGATATTTGAATGCCTCTCTGACTTGGAAAGTTTTCTTCTGGGGTTTCATGGAATAGATTATTAATGCCCTTATTAGTTTGTTCACCTTCTAGGATGCCAATTATTCTTATATTTGGGAATTTCATGATATCTAGTATTTCTTGTGTATTATCCTCTGTTTTCTCAGTTGTTTGCTTAGTATTTTTGATAATTTTTTTCTAGGTAATTTGTATTTGATAATTTAAATTTCTACTTCCAAAATTCTATCTTCTGCATGGTCTAGCCTGCTTTTGATGCTTTCAAGGGAGATTTTAATTTCCTGTCTTATAGCCTTCATGTCTAACAGTTCCATTTGATTCTTTTTTATGGTGTCCAATTCTTCTTTCATATCATTGAAGGACTTCCTCATATCTTGGAGCTCAATGTCTCTTTTCTCTTGCATCTCATAGAATTTTGTTACTGTAAATATTCTAAATTCTTTTTTCTGACATTTCGGTAATATGCTCTAAATTATCCCTACTTGGAGACAGGTTACACTGTTCCCTTGGTGGGGATGTTCTACTTGATTCTTTCATCCTTGAGGCTCTTCTTCGATTTTAAGTCATTTGGTAATGTATTCACTTCTGGTCAATTTGTTGGAGAGGGATTCAGTGACAGTGAACTTGAGTGTTTCCCCCACTGTGAAATAATTCAATGCTATTTTCTCCCTTCTACTAAGTCCTAAAATGTGGGAATCACAGGAGGAGTTTTGCAATCGGATTTGTAAAGGAGAATTTCATTAACTTTGCAGCCATTATGGTGATGTGCAAAGAAGTCTCCAAAACTCACAATGCTCACATGGTTAGCTGCTATGCACTTAATCATCTCTAGGCAGAGGGTAAGGGCTGAAAAGTAAGACAGAAAAGTAAGGTAAAGACAAAGAAAGTAGGAAATGGAAATAGGGAGAGAAGGCAAAAGAAAAAGAAGGAAAGTACTAGAAGAAAAAGAGGAAAAAAGTTGAAAAAAATCATTTTACAAAAAATAAAGTTGGGATGAAAATGGAAAACCAAATGCCAAAAATAGGGAAAAAAAAGTTAGAAGGGACAGAGGACAGAAAGAGGGAACAAAGCAGCTCTCCTACCTGGCTAGCACTGGGTCTGGGAGGGGGACACTGACTGGGGAAGACTTCACAGTCGTGAAGTTGAACCCAGAGGCCAAAAACAGGCAGAGTTGGAGATGGCTAGTAGCTTTCTGTCCCCTCAGAATACTTTAAAAGGTAGAATTAATGGAGAGTACATTATCTGATTACAATGAAATTAAGCTAAAAATAAATATCAAAAAGCTAACTAGAAATCCTCATATTTGAGGAAATTAAGCAACACATTTCTTTCTAATTTTCCTTTTTTTTTTTTTCTTAAGGATTTTGCCATAGGACATGTGTGCTTACCAGGATGAGACAGAGAGAGGGAAAGTGAGAAATCATCTACTAAGGGGATGGCCACACTGCAATTTCTTCTCTATTCTTCTGTTGGGATTTTGGGTAGTCATGAACATGCTCCTGGTGTGATTTCCAAGCCACTGGCTCTGGGACACAAACCATGGCTAGCCATGTGGGAATCCAGTACCCCAACTACCACACTGGCCCCAGCCCACACTTCTAAATAACCAGTGGTGTAGGGACCAGCAGATAGAGTAATGGCTACATCGCTGGACTCCCATGTAGTCGACCGCGTTTTGAGTCCTGGACTCTGTGGCTTAAACTCATTCCGGGTGCATGTGCATGCATATCCAAGATCCTGAGAGGAGAATGGAGGAGAAGGGATTGTGGTGTGGTCATCCCCCCTGGGCTGGGGGTGATTTCTTGCCTTCTGTCTCTCTATCTCTCTCTGTCTTTCTGGCAAGCACATGTGCCCTATAGCAAAAAAACTCGCCAAAAAATAAAAATATTTTTAAAAATCAGTGGTGCAAAAGATGACAAGAGATGTTTAGAAAAACGCTAAGCTCAATGGAAATGAAAACACAATCTATCTAAATGTGACACATTTATAAAATACCTAATCAGTAGTCCACAAAACTGTGCAAATAATTTTTAAAAAAAGGAAAGTCATACTTTAGAGATAAGTTATCTTAAGAAGATATGATGACTGAGTATAATGTCTATCCTGATGTGATCCTGAGAACCAAAAAGAAAACGATATTAGGTAAAGTGTAAGGATAGCCACATGAAGTATAGGTTTTAGTTAGTCATAATGTTCCAATTATGGTAGATCTGTCATACATGTGTGCATACTTACATCATATGTGTAAGATATTAACAATAGAGAAAACTGAGAGTGGGCTATATGCTAAAGCTATGTACTATCTTTGCAATTTCTCTGTAACTCTCAAACTATCCTTAAAATCAAAATGTTCACTTTAAGAGCTATGTGGGGCCAGCAGGTGGTATGGAGGTTCAGGCGCTGGGTCCCACATGGCCAACTCCATAGTTTGAGTCCTGGATCTGGTGCTTGAAAATCATGCCAGGGTGTGTACATACATATCCAAAATCCTCGGAGGAGAATGGAGGAAGAGATTGTATCATGGTTGTCCCCTGGTGGTTTCTCATTTTTCCTCTCTATCTGTCTCTGTCTCTCTCATGCAAGCACTTGTGCCCTATAGCAAAAACTAGAAAAGTAAAAAGCTATGTGTAATTCAGTGCAATCATTTGAAAATTTAGATGTAATTTTAGAGAAAAATTATGGCTTTATATATTTATAGTAGTAAAGAATAAAACTTTGGTATCAATGACCTTATCTTCTACCTTAAGAAACTTGAAAAGGGACAAATAAAACCCAAAGCAAAATGAAATCTAAAGATGAACATAGAAATAAATGAAATGGGATATGGTCTAGCAATGCCAAAAATATCACTCAAACCAAGTTCATTTGCTCAGGTGTCACAAACTGAACTGCAGTACGACTTTATTGCCACGTGCAACGTGAGCAGAATGGCAGCTCCTGCTGAAAAGGCCTGTCCCCGAGGAGCTCCTCACATGCGCTTTCAGGAGCGATGTCAAGGGTTCGCATTCCGGTGCGTGATCGCGTCAGTGACTGAAGAGGGCATGGCCATCTCGTGGGCCCTGAGTGGGGGCCCTACATAACCACTTCCTATTCTGGGGGGTGGCAGTCATCGGGCTTCTGGAGCCATCCGGCCTGGAAAAGCATCATTAAGAATGTAAGTTAATGATATACAATGACTGAATGCATAAAAAATAGAATAACATAAATTTTAAAAATTTTAAAAAGAATATCATTTAAAACCCGGCCTTTTCTTTGGGGTGAAATTTTGAAATTGTAATGGCCCTGACTCATAGCCATAATATTCACATTACTTAATTACTGTAACAAAGTCTGGAGTCGTAACCATTACTTTAGGTCATTAAAATTTAAAGGAACTTTTCATTCTAAGCCACTTAGAAAAAGTGGAAAGAGAGTGTGGGAGGGGAAGAGCATAGGAACTTGGGGGAATGGAGAGATGAGACACTGGGGGACAGGTAAGCTTTAATATCTGCTGACGAGGATGTGTACGGTGTCTCAGCTGGGCTGGACTGAGGTGTATGCCATGCTGGGTAAAGTCTCTTCACAATCTAAATGATGGATAGTGATTTCATGTATGAATAATAAAAAACATATATAAATATTTAAAAATAACAGAGAAAGAGTCACTACTTTTAATTCAGTCCTTATTAGTAATTTGGGGAATTTCTGTTTTATCCCCCTCAACAGAAAAGGAAACTGAGAGCCCAGCCCTTTTTAGGGGTCCCTACTTGGTTTCAAAAATCAACAAATTCATTATTTCTTTAAAAACATTCACAAAATTGAGAAAAATCTAGTAAGACTGACTTTCAAAATGAAAGAAACACACACTGCCAATATCAGGAATGAAAGAAGTAATGTCACTACCATTCTACAGACATTGCTAAGATAATAAGGGAATATTATGAGCAAATTTATGCAAATAAATTCAGCAACTTATATGAAATAAAATATTCACCGAAAAAACTCGACTTACTAAAACTAATACAAGAAGAAACATGAAACTTGAAAATACTTATAGTTATCTGTTATGGAACTTGAATTATAATTTAAAAACCCACAAAGAATACTTCAGGCCCAGATGGCTTTCTTTTTTCTTTCGATCAAACATTTTAAAGAATCAATAATACAATGTTGTATGAACTTTTTCAGAAAACAGGAAGAAAAATTTCCTAAGTCTTTTTATGAAACCAGTGTAAAACTGATACCAGCACCGTAGAAGGTATTATAAGAAGAAGAAAATGATAGATCAATATTGTTCAGAAATATAGTTGCAAAATTTATCGACAAAATACTACAGATCAAATCTAACACATGTAGGGCTGGCCCCGTAGTGCAGCAGTTAGACACTCTGCAGAGGAAGCCGGATCCCACGTGGCTGACCAGTGTTCAGGTCTCAGCCCAGACAATGTGAAAACAGTATGCGGGGTGCTTGTGCTCCAGATTCTGATGGGATGGGTAATTGGAGGAAAGGGAATTGTGAGGCTGTTAGGCCCCTAATAACCACGGGGGGTCAATATCATCGACGGTGCTTTCTCTCTCTCTCTCCCTTTCATTCACTCTTACACGTATAAAAAATCTAACTGTGTAAATCGTAGGACATAGTGATCAAGTTGAGTTTATCCCAGAAATGTGTCTGGTTTAATCTTGGAAAAATTGTTTTATATACGTGTAATGAATTCTAGAATGTTTTATTGCCTCAGCATTTATTTTGAATACAAGTTGAACTTCCTCATACCAGAAGCAGATTCAGTCACCCCACCCCTGACACTATTTTCAGTTCTACACTATACCCATATGTCTCAGGCTGTGGCCAGAGATGAGCATTTAGAAGTATCTTTCCCCACCAAGCAACGTGGGCTCCCCACCTCCCTCAAAGTTTCTTTTTTTGTTGTTAAATTAAAACAAAATCTGGGGACCAGCAGTTAGCATAATGGCTGTGTTGCTGGACTCCCATGTAGTTGACTGCAGTTTGAGTCCCAGACACTGGCTTAAACTCACGCCGGGTGCCTGTGTGTGCGTGCCCAAGATCCCAAGAGGAGAGCGGAGGAGAAGGGATTGCGGCGTGGCCATCCCCCCTGGGGAGGGGGCGGGTGAGTTCTTGCTTTTTGTCTCTCTGTCTCTCTCTGTCTTTCTGGTGAGTGCATGTGTCCTACAGCAAAAAACTCTCAAAGAAAAAAAATTAAAACAAAATCCTATTGGTCCGTGGGAGCCCATTTATGGGTTAGATGTGGCCCATGGTCTCTAGCAGTTTTTATTTTTTATTATTTTTTTAACTTACATTTAATCACTGTAGATCCTAATAGTGTACATACTGATTTTCCCCAGCTTGAATACAGTGCATATTACCCTAGGCCAAGACATTACTATATACACTGTCATCAATAAATACCTTTTCCTTTTCGTGTCTGTTAAATGTTCTTTCTTTCCTTGATTCCTCCCCTCCCATCCTCTACCCCTCCTATACTATCTCTAGTATCTACAGTTGCCTTCCTTGTTTTTATACCTTTCAATCTTTCTGTTTCTGCCATAGAGTGTAGATATTCAGTATATATTAAGAATATATATTAAGCGTATAAGTGTATACACTCTATGTAGATATTCAGTATATATTAAGAGGGGACAAGTCATAGTCTGGCTTCCTTTGCTTAACATTAGATCTTCTATATTTATCCACTTTGTATCAAATATCAGGATCTCATTGTTTCTTATGACTGAAGGGCTAGCAGATGGTGTGGCTATTGAGGCACTGGATTCCCACATGGCCAACCATGGTTTGAGTCCTTGACCTGGCAACTTGAAAGCCATACCTGGTGTGTGTCTGTGTGTGTGTGTGCATGCCCCAAATCTCAAGAGGATAATGGAGGAGAAAGGATTGAGGCAGGCCATCCCCCACTAGGGGAAGGCATGGTTTCGCCTGTAAGTTTCTTTAAACAGACCATTCAGGCATTTGCTCTTGAACTTAGAGTGACTGACACGTTACTCCCTTATATATGCTGTTAGTTGCCATGCATGCTCTTTCTCTCTCACTCTCTACATGCTCTTCATTCCTGCAAGACAAGACTGCCCCTCTGACTCATTATACCCTCTTTGCTCAGAATCTGTAATCAAACATCCTTGGACTTATTTCCTATTGTGTATATTGAATTTGCACTTCCTATTTGAAAAATAACTAGGGAATGCCCCAGGAAATATTTTTTTTTCTAGGACCCTGGGGTGAACACAAAGTCAGACTCCCAGTCCCAGAGAGATGGTCAGGCAGCCATAAAGTGAACATGGGTCAGACACGAGCCACCGGGGTGATTACCAGTATAAACAACTTTCATACGTGAGGGACCCCAGTTGTAGGTAGAAGCTAAGCATTGAGCCATCATTGGGTAAAAGAAGTATCTTGTGGAAGGCATATTGTAGATACCCATGTTCAGTTCCCCTTCATTTCTTGTTAGAACATGGTTGCTAATCACACTGGTATTGGAAATTCAATTTAGCTGGAGGCTCCAATTGTAAGTTTTCACATTAACTGTTTATTAACAGAGAAACATTATACAATCATCTTGATAGATACAAAAAAATCATTTACAATATTTAATACTTATCAATGATTTTAAAATTTATAAGAGACACTTCAGTGAACCGGTAATATAAAGAAATTTCATTCTACTGAGAAAAGGATTTATATCAAAAACAAACAATTAACATCACATTAAATGGTGAAATAATAAAACCAGAAATAAATCAAGGATTTTTACTTTCACCACATCTATTTCACATTGTTCTGGAGGAAATAGCCACTCCAATAAGATAAGAAAAATAAAGACAGAAAGATTGGAAAGAAAGAAGTATATGTTACTCCCAAATGACATTATTGTGTACACGAAAAACTCTGAAGACTCTAGAAAAGGGGAAAAAAAAACTTACTAGAAATAGTAAGTTGATTTGCCAAGATTTCAGGATTCAAGGTCAGTATACAAAAACTAATTTCTATATACTAGCAAGAAATAATTTGAAAGTAAAATGTAAATACTCTTTAAAAGAACATAAAACATTGACTCCTTAGGAATAAATTATACAAGATAAAATTCAAAATTCATAAATTCAAGAAGATCTGAATAAATAGGGGCTATACCATGTTTATGGATTGGTAGACCCAATTTTGTTAAGATGACAACTTATCCCATATTAATCTACCAATTCAACAAAATTTTAATACTTCAGCAGACTTTCTTATAGAAATTAATGAGTCTAAAGTTTATGTAGAAATAGACTTACACTGGGACCAGCAGTTAGCGTAATGGCTATGTTGCTGAACTCCCACGTAGTCGGGTGCGGTTCAGGGCCTGGACCCGGTGGCTTAAAATCTCACGCCAGGTGTGTGTGTGTGTGTGTGTGTGTGCCCAAGATCCTGAGAGGAGAATGGAGGAGAAGGGACTGTGGCATGGCCATCCCCCTGGGGGGGTGATTTCTCGCTTTCTGTCTCTCTGTCTCTCTCTGTCTGTCTGGTGAGCACACATGCCCTATAGCAAAAAAATCTCTAAAAAAAAAAAAATAGACTTACACTTTCAGCTAGGGTAAAGTAACAGGTTACGAGGAGGCCAAGGCACCTGGAGTTCATAAGACAGAGAAGTAGAAAAGAGAAAGCAATACAGAGAAAGAACCCAAGACATCAGCAGAGGGTGTCCCTCTGTTCAGTGCTGATTTTCACATTTATGTGAGGAAATTACCCAAAGGGAAAAATTACTTGAACAGATTAGTGGTGACGGTGCCTGGCCATCATACAGGGCTGAAAATATTGCCTGTTCCAGTAGCCAAGCAGAAAACCTCACAATTCATGGAGCGCTGGGTAAAGTACTTCGGAAGGTTTTGCCTCAGTAGTGGAGAACAATTATCTCTCATAGGGGAAGGTGTAAGATGAGACAAGTAAGACCTCTCCAGCACAAAATTTAAGAAGGCCTACTATTGCATGAGGCTAAGAACAAATCCCTTCTTAAATTCTGCACCCCAGCACCTCATTGTTTCTAACTCTGACCCTAGATCAAACAGTTCTCTGATCTCATCCAACAAATCCTAAAAATAAAACCCAAAAGATCACACTTTTCAAGCTATTTAACTGCATATCAGAGCATATCAGAGCTTAAGAATATTTATAGAGGGTCTAGCAGGTGGCATGGTGGTTAAGGTGCTGGACTCCCACGTGACTGACTACAGTTCAAGTCCTGGACCTGACAGCTTGCTTTCTTGATTTATCTCTCTCTCTTTTCAAATTTAAAAAAAAAATTAATTAATTAATTATCTTAAAGCAAAACAAAACAATAAAACGAATATTTATAGAAATCCAATATCCAACACAGTAAAGTTCACAATGTCTGGAATCCAATCAAAGATGATCTGCTTCAAGGAAGCAGAAAAATAAGTCCCATAATGAAGAGAATAATTAACCCATTGGGACCAGTGTAGAACTGTCACAGATGTTAACACTAGCAGACAAAGTATTGAAGCCACATTACAACTGTTGAACGTGTTCAAAAGTTAAGTAGAATCCTGGAAAATAAATAAAAGACCCAAATTGAATTTCTAGAGAGAAAAACTACAAGGTTGGTGATGAAAAATATTCTGAATGAGGCTAACAGTATATTGGACATTGCAAAAGAGAGAAAGAGTGCACTTTCAGATAGAGCAATAGAAAGTACCTGAAATGAAACACATGAAGATAAAATTAAGTAGAAAAAGCATCGGTGTTCTATAGAACAATCCTAAGCAGTCTGAACGACATGAAATTGGAGTCCCTGAAGGAGAGGAGTTCCCTTGCAGATGGAAGAAAAACTCAAAATTGTTAGGATTTTAATTCGTCCCAAACTGATCTATATATTCAATGCAGTCCCAATCAAAATTCCAGAAGGCTCTGTTTTGGTAGAAACTGAAAAGTGGATTCTAAAATTTATATAAAATGCAGAGAAGCTAAAATAGCCAAGACTTCACCAAATGAAAATAAAGTCAGAGGCTGGTTCTACTTGATTTCAAGACTTATTTTAAATCTAAGATGTGACATTGAAGGTAAGACAGACAGATCGGTGACGGGGACATAAAAATGAGTTCAGAATTAGAACAACAAGTGCAGACAGAGCTGATTTTTTACAAAGGTGCAAAAGTGTGAGAATGGTGGTCTTTTTAACAAATGGTGCTAGGTTTCTTAGATATCCATATCTCATAAATTACACTTTGATACATAACTTCCATCGTATACAAAATATTAACTTAAAGTGTATGTTAAACCTAAGTGTGAAGTCTAAAACTGGAGATCTTCTAATGAAAAGTATAGGAAAAAAGTTTTGTGACTGAGTTAGACAAAGAGATATGATATTAAAAGCATGATCCAGAAAAGAACAACTTGATAAATTGTACTTTATTAAAAGGAAGTACTTCTGCTTTTCAAAAGAGTATGACTGTTAAAGAATGAAAAGACAAACCACAGACTAGAAAAAATATTTTGAAGCATATATCTGATAAAGAACCTTTATCCAGAATATATAAAGTACTCTCAGAACTCAATTATAAGAAAATACAGCCTAACTTTTAAAATGGACAAACTATGTGAATAAAAACTTAATCAAAGAAGACATAGATGGCAAATAAGCCCATGAAAACATGCTCAGCATCAGTAATCATTAGTGAACCACACAGCAGAACCATCATGAAATCCTACTGCACACCTATTAGAACGGCTGCTGTTAAAGACGGACCACGCCACGTGCGGACGAGAATACAGAGCAACCAAAACTCTCAGACGACCACTGGGAATGTAAAATCACATAACCACTTTTAAAAACCATTTGCCAGTCTCTTAAAAAGTTAAACATGTACCTACCATATGTTCTATCCATTCCACTCCAAGGTATTTACACAAGAGAAAAGAAAGTGTCTTAGTTTGTTCCGGCTGATAAAACACTACAAAGCAGGTGGTGGCTTGTAAATAACAAACATTTCTTACTAACAGTTCTGGAGGCTGGGAAGTTCAAGATCAAGGTGCCAGCAGATTTGGTGTCCGGTGAGAGTCCATGTTCTTGTAAATGGTGTCTTTGTGTCCTCACATGGTGGAGGCGGCAAGAGGTCTCTCTGAGACTCTTTGTTTTGGAGAGGTTTTTGCTATAGGGCGCGTGCGCTTGCTAGAAAGACAGAGAGAGACAGAGAGACAGAAAGCGAGAAATCACCCCCCCAGGGGGGATGGCCACGCCACAATCCCTTCTCCTTCATTCTCCTCTCGGGATCTTGGGCACACACGCACACACGCCTGGCGTGAGTTTAAGCCACCAGGTCCGGGACTCGAACCGCGGTCAACTATATGGGAGTTCAGTGACATAGCCATTACACCAACTGCTGGTCCCATCTCTGGGTCTCTTTTGTAAAGACTCTAATCCTATTCATGAGGGTTCTACCCTGAAAACTTAATCATCTCCTAAAGTCCTCACCTCCTAAAACTATCAACTTAGGGATAAAGATTTCACACAAACATTGGGACCAGAGCAAAAACCAGCCACCAACACAAATACTTGTATGTATGTTCATAGCAGTTTTATTGGGTCATCAGAAAAGTTATGACATATTTTTCTGTGCAAAATGTGTCATGACTTTTCTGTGACCCAGTATTTTAAACAACCCAAATCTCTATCAACGGGTGGAATTTTTGTACAGGTATATGGGTACAATGGGATGTTACTCAGCAATAAAAGGGATGGACAACTGATACACTCGGATTGCCAAGTCTGTACATCTCAAAGTAATTGAGTGAAAGATACCATATTGGGGCCAGTAGGTGGCGTGGTGGTTAAACACTGGAATTACCACATGGCTGACCACAGTTCAAGTCCTGGACCTGGTGGCTTGCTTTCTCATTCTCTCTCTCTCTCTCTCTCTCTCTCTCTCTCTGTCCTTCTCTGGCAAATTCATGTGGAAAAAAAAATAAATTAAAAATAAAAAAGAAAGATATTTGCCTGAAAAAAGGACATTCAGTGTGGTTCTGTTTATATAAATTCTAGAAAATACAAACCAACATGTCGTGCAGAAAGCAGACAGTGTGCCTGGGGTGAGGGGTAGTGAGGGATTCCGAAGAGGCGGGATGATGGGTATGGTGATCGTTTCGCAGTTGTAAACATCTGTCAGACCTTATCAAATTACACACGTAAGATACACGTGGCGTGTTGTTGGTCAGTTACCGTATCTCGGGAAAGCTGTTCAACCATTATGTGGAAATAGAAAGACCTGGAATAGCCAACATGAGCTTGTCAGAGACGAACAATGCTGCTGCACTTCTACTGCTCGATTTCGAGTTGCTGCCAAGTGACAGTGATTATTTCAGTATGGTACTGGCATGTGGTTAAACAACTAAATCGATGTAACAGAACACAGAGTCTAGAAATAGATTTACACATATATGGCCAATCGATATGTGATAGGAGCGCTAATGTACTTCAATGAAGACAGGAAACTCTTCCATAAATGTTACTGCAACAACTGGATGGCCATATGGGGAAGTGAGTTTGCCTCCAATTTCATCATATACAATTTTTTTGATGTGTATCATAGGCCTAGAATTCAAAGTAAGACCACTGGAGGATATCTTTGAGACTTTGCTATAAGCAAAAATTCTTGAAGAAGATCCCAAAATATCACCTATTAAAGGAAACAATGGTAAACTGGACTGCATACAAATGAAATATCTCTGCCCATTCAGACTGCCTTAGTGCTGGGAGTGGCGATGCACATCCAGCAACTTGGGAGGTGGAGGCAAGAGGACCAGAGGCTGGGAATGGCCTGGGGAACGTAGTGAGCCCCTCTCAGGAAACAAGCTGGTGTGGTCCCGTGTGCTTGTTTAAAAAAAATTAAAATAGAGGCCAGACGGTGGTACAGTGGTAAACACGAGGCTCTGCCAGGAATTCCACATGGGAAGGTTCGTAGTTCAAGACTGGAGACCTCCCTAAGTATGCCATTGGGCGTTTGCTTGCCCCTGGTCCCGGGCGGGGTGGAGGGGTAGATTATGGCGCCAGGACCCTGTTGAGGTGCTATTTCTCTCTCTCACGCTCTCTGTTTTTGTCTGTCTTGCTTGTGGAAGAAATAAATAAACTTAAAAAATAAAAAAGTAAAATTCAGACTTACATAGTATTCTCAACTTGCCTGGTGTGTGGCGTATATCATGTTGGGTAAAATCTGTTTGCAATCTAAATTATGTATAGTGACTGAATGTGTAAATAATAATAAATAATAAAAAAGACTTAGTACAGTGAAAATTATGGAACAGATTCACAGAAAATACTTTCAGTACATTTACTTAAAAGTGACTCACATCAAAAATATATTCAGAGCTCTTAAAAAAACAAAAATTGAAGAATAGCTCTATAAAAATGAGCAAAATATGTGCATAGATACTTCACAAAAGATATGCAAATGCCCAATAAGTACATAAAATGTACATAGTATTATTAATTATCAGAAATGCAATTTAATATCAAAATGAAAATCTATTTCACATCCACGGAATGGCTAAAATTGAAAATTGACTAATGCCAAATATTGGTGAGGACACAGAGCAGTTGATAGTCTCCTAATTATTGTTGAGATGTCACAGTACAAACGCAGTGAAATATTTGTTGACAATCTTAGAAAACGAAATAGACATTTATCCGATTATCAAGCAATTTCACTCTTAGGTACTTACTTAAGAGGAATGAAAATATAAACCCATGAAATGATACATAGCAGTCTTACTCAGAACGGCTGTGAACTGGAGACAACCCAACTCCCATCCACAGGAGACTGGATCGACGAGCTGCAGTTTGTACGTACAGAAGAAAAGCACTCTGCTGTAAAACGAAGAGCACAGCTCACACAGGCAGCCACACGGAAGGGTAGGCAAAGCATCACGTGGGCAAAGGCAAACACCCACGCACACGGGCATGGCCGTCCCACTCCAGGCGTCCTGCAGCCGGCAAACCAAGCATCGGTGGGGAAGTCTGAGCTGGAAGGAGCAGGTGGCAGCTCTCTCAGTGGCTAGAAGGCCCCTCTCCTGATCTGGGAGTTGGGTACGTGAGTGCACACGTTGGTCAAAACTCATTGTACTGGGAACCAGCTGTTAGCATAATGGCTATGTCACTGGACTCCCACGTAGTCGACCGCAGTTCGCATCCTGGACCCGATGGCTTAAAACTCACGCCGGACGTGTGTGCGTGCGTGCCCAAGATCCCGAGAGGAGAATGGAGGAGAATGGACTGCGATGTGACCATCCCCCCTGGAGGGTGATTTCTCGCTTTCTGTCTCTATGTCTCTCTCTGTCTGTCTGGTGAGCACACGCGCCCTATAGCGAAAAACCTCTCCAAAAAAAAAAAAAAAAGGAAGAAAAAAACTCATTGTACTGGACACTGTCAATCTGCATTTTATCAAGTGTGAATTATGCCTCAATGGAAAGAGTATTGTGGGAAAAAATAACAATCATGAACATATGTTCTTCTAAAATACATGAAGCCACAACCAATAAAACTGTGAAGAAAACTAGAGAAATCAACAATTATAATTGTCACTAAAAATATCCCTGTTAGAAGCTGATAGATTGATAGGCTAAGCTGTCAAGAAATAGAGAGAATATTGGAATAAAAATCATTCGTTTGAGATGTTAAGAAATTGAGATGGCAATCAAAGACAGTGCCCTCAAAAAAATTCTAGTCATAGACAGTGTAAGATGAGAATCCTACCAAATATTCAAGAACCAGATAAATACTCTTAGAGAAATTGTTCTAGAACATAGGAAATAAGGAGAAGCTGCCCAACTCATTTTATGAGGCCAAAATAACCTTGATTTTTAAATTCTTATCTGACTACTTGAAGGAGGAGAAAAGTCTACTTAACTTACAAAAATGGATACAAAATGTCTAATAAACTGCTAGCTGGCTAACCCTATGATGTATCTTGAAAAATTATTTTAATAAAGCTTATCCTAGGAGTGAGAGACCAACTTAACATCAGTAATGTCATCAGTGTTATCTACCCTCTCATTAACTGAAGGCATAAAGTAACTCTCAGGTGGATAAAGTTTAATATCTTTTCATGATTTAAAAACCTTTTCCGAGCCAGCTGGTGGTATGACGGTTAAGGCAACTAACTCCCACATGGCTAACTGTGTGGTTCGAGTCCTGGACCTGGGAACTTGAAAAACACAGGCATGTGTGCATGTGTACCCAAAATCCTGAGAGGAGAAGGAAGGAGCAGGGGTGTGGTGTGGCCATCCCCTCTGGGGGGTGCTTTCTCACTCTCTCTCTCTCTCTCTCTCTCTCTCTCCCGTGAGCGCACATACCCTATACAAACAATCAAACACAGATTACTATTCAAACCTATTGGCAAATTCAGGTGTCATGTGAATAAATGTAGTTCATTTTTTTTTCAGAAAGATCTGAATAGAAATGAACATCCTTCACGTGATCAAAGCTTGACATATTAAAAAGTCTGTAAAAAACCTACTACTCTGTAGACAAGCTTTAGGTCCCACGGTGGACAGCCCTCTCATGTTGGAAACGAGACATGTGGAAACACGGCAGCGAGTCTGCCCGATACGGGAGAGACGAGGGAGAGAAGCGACGAGACACAGCTGTCACCACGCGCCCGTCGTGTGTCTTCTACATGGAAACCCAAAAGCTTGAGCTGAACATTGATTGGAACTAATAATAGAGTTTAGCAAGATTGCTGAATACCAGATCAACTTCCTAAAATTAGTGGCTTTCCTCTACACCAGTATTAACCAATTAGAAATGTAATAGAAAGAGCGAGGCTCACAGAGGAGCCCAGACGATGAAAGATCTAGAAATTAAACCAGAAATAAATGCAGAAAACCTTTGTGAAAGAAAAAATCTAAAACTGTTTAAAATGTAAAGGACACAAGAGAAGACATGAAAAACAGAGAGATGAAAGGACAGAGGAAAATGTGAACAAATGGAGACAGAGACCGTTTTTACGGATGCTTAAAATTGTCAAAATGTCAGATCTTCCCACATTAATCTATAAATTTCATGTAATTTTGTTCAAAATACCAGCTGGATTTTTTTTTTCCTTTGAGGGACTTGACAAACTAGTTTTAAAATACATAAGCTATAATGTCCATAAATTGCTAAGTCTATTTTGAAAAAGAAGAGTTTGGGGTTGGGGTGGGGGTGAGCCTGTTCTACAAGGCCAGGGGACCTGTTTTCCATTGCTCTGCAAACCAGCGCAGACCTAGTAACTTCAAACACTCTGATTTATTTTTGTATATGTATGTGTATATATATATATATATATATATATATATATATATATATATAAAACTAATAGTCCCGTAGGGCTGCAGTCTGGTCTGGCGTGGTCAAGCTCTCTGTTGTTGGAGGCAGGGTGGGTGGTGTCTCCCACTGCAAGTTCGATGTTTCCTTCCTCGCTGGGGGTCCCAGGGAAGAATGCACTCCCAGGCCCATTCCTACTGTAGCAGAACGGAGTTCCTGGTCCCTCTCAGGTCCTAGAGACCTGCATTCCTTACATTTGGCCATCCTCACCTTCAAACCTAATCACAGGAGCGATACCCACCCCCAGGACAAGGTGGTCCTCCTGTACCCAGAAAGTGAAGTCTGACTGCTTCTGCTGGAGGTCAGTGCAACAAGAGGCAGAGGCTGGAGAAGAAGGGAGTTTGCTTCTGCAACCAGGCTACAGGGAGACGGCCAGCACCGCCAGACTGCCCCAAAAGCTCAGCATGTGCTCGGTATTTACAGATACAGGACACCATGCAAACCGTTCCTCGCTGCAATCCACCAGGGTCAATTGCTTTCCTTTGGGCAGTTACCCTGATTCCAGCTTTTCTTCAAATACACCTGGTTTCTCATCTCGCCATTCCTTAATCAGGCCTCCCCATGTCTCAGCGCTTAGATTATTCTTGTCAGAGGTCTTTCCAATTTCAAAATGGCTGCAGTCCTGCTAGCCCTCAAGCTGGCCTGTTTCACTCCCACTCAATGAGAGGGGACTATACATACTTGTGCACGAGAGTGGGGCTCTTGGGGACGTCAGAGAATCCCACCTACCACAGCATAGCAGTGAAAACAGAGAGCTTAAAACCATGCTCTTTACATGAGGAAACATCCACGTGCTGAAGGTGGAATAACAGGGCTAGAGAGAGCACGTCATTGCATTGCTGATATGGGGAGAACGGACTCACGATAGGGAGGGGAGTCAGGCTGATTCCCTAGCATTTCATACCACAGTGGTGAATCTGGACACACGCGTACAGATATGCTACGTGAGGATTATCACTGTCACATTCAAGGAACATGCGCAGAGGCCCGGGTGACCTTCAGATGAAGGCAGGACTTCTTAAATAAGGTCTTTTACAAAGTGCAGCCCATAGGATGAATTGCTGATGGGTTTAACTACAGAATTAAAGACATTGGTCAATGAAAAATAGTCTCAAAGTGAACAGAGCGTGACAGATTGTAATATGGCATTTACAACACTGGAACTGATAAGGAATTACTATCCAAACATATGAAGGGACTTCAAAACGTTTGTGGGAAAAATGGAATTAAAGTGCAAGTTTATTTTGGTGCAAAAAAATTGAAATCCATGCATGGTTTTTTCATAACATGCATCTTCTATGAGTTTTTAAAGACCCCCTTGTACAAGGAACTCTCAAAAATCAATAAGCAAGAGATGCGCGGCCTACAGAATGTAGAAAGGCATTTCAAAGAAGGAAGGCAGGAAATTCTAACGAGCGTGTGAAGAGATGTTCACTCCCAATAGTAATTAGAGGGGGTGCAAAAATAATAAGATAGCAATTTTGTAACAATGAACAATGGGAAAAGCAGTTGGGTAGTACAGATGTTGGCAGAGTTGAGAGAGACAGGGAGCCTAATGCATCACCGTTGGGAGTGGACGGGCAGCTGTTCCTGGGCACTGTCTGGCAGCACGTAACACACGAAGGCTGTGAGGCTTTTACTCCACGATCCCCCTCCTTAGCACACGGCCCAGAGAACTCAAGCACAGGGTCTGCAGCTGCAAAAATGCTCCACGTGTAGGGAAGACCGCCCGAGTGTCCATCCCAGGGGACAGGGAAGTCCAAGAGAGACGCATAACGCAGACTCGTGCAGTTGTCGAAATCGCTGAACTACAAGTGTACACAGCAACAAGCAACACAGACAGATTTTGAAGGCATATTGTTGAATAAAAAAAGTAAGAAACAGGAGCTCTATAGCACAACAAAACGTACTTCCATTGAAGCAATACTTACACATAAAAAAACAACAGCTACATGTTTTTCAGAGTTAAATATACATCCAAGAACACGTAGGAAACCTTTCAGCGAGAAGCTCTGGGGGCACTCCGTGGTCGGAGCCTGGAAACAAGGTGAGAACGGGTAACGTAAGGTGGAACGAGGAGTCGGGGATCGTGCGCCAGGAAGTGAGGACTCAGGAGCTCACCCGTCCGAACCGAAGAAGCGGATGGGAAATGACAACAGCAGGGAGACGGAGGGCTGCTCTCCAGGGTTGCTGCTACTCGAAAGCTCTCAGGGGCCGCACCCAGAAACCATCGCTTTCCCCCTAACTGGGCCACTTCCCCTGTGCCCAGGGTCCTTCTTCTGTGCAGGAAACTGGTGCACTGTCCACGGTGTCTTTCTAGAAGGCTCAGGGGTGGGACCCCTCTGTCCTGGCTGAGAGGAGCCTCAGTGGCTGACCGTCACATTGTTCCAGCCACCGCTTCTCCCTTCTACCCAGGGAGTGTATTTCCCACCCTCTGACACCAAGGCCGACCACAGGACCTGACTCAGCCAATGAGAGGTGGTGGGCCTCGTGGGTGGCTTGGGGGGACCAGCATTATGACGTGAAGGCCAGCAATGCCGGGCAAGGGCTGTGCCGGAGCCGTCCACACGGCCCGCTGAGCGAGTGAGGGGCAGACACGTGTGGTCGGAAGCCACAGCTGCAGGCTGGCTACCTTCCAGCGTCCCTAAGCTGACCGAGGCCGGCCTCGGTTAGGGACCTGCCCAGTTCCCCTCGTCTCTGCGATTCTCAGGGTTCTAGGAGCTGGTCACCGGCCGGGGAGACAGAAGGTGCCGGTAAACCGTCCAGTGACCCCCACGCTCTGTCGCAGTGAGTCCCTCTCACAGACACTCGCGAAGCCGTGAGCTCAGCCGTGTGAAGTGACAGCCACCCGCCAGCCCGCTGCAGCCACTCCGAGTCCTGCAGGGTCTGACCTGCACAGCCTCCTGCAGTGGAGCCAGCACGCTGGAGGACAGGACGCCCAGCCAGGACCCTAGAGGGTGGTATTAAGGGGGGGATAATGAGGTGAGGACGAAGGCCTTCCCATCTGGGCCGCAATTATTAATTTTCCTGGAAATCGGCATCGCAATGATGAATACTTGGCTGATTTCAGGGCGGATTAGTGCGCGTGGTGTGAGCGCGGCCCCTGCCACTCGCCCTGTCTTGCTAATACTCACCCTGATTGAGCCGCGGGGTGTGGCTCTCCCTGCCCTGTGGATCTCCTACAACCCCAGCCCTCGCAGACCGCGGGAAGGGGCCAGCCTGTAGATTCTGTTTCATGTTCAAATTCTCTAGTTATAACGTTCAGTCCCTATTGAGGGCTGCACTGTGCCCCTCTGAATATTTCCACACTGAAGCCCCGACCCTGCCACCTCCAGGTGTGACTGCGTTTAGAGGTGGGGTCTTAAAGAGATGAATGAGTTAAAATGAGGTCATCAGGTTGGGTCCTAATCCCATAGGATTTTTAAATTCATTAACTAATGAGAGAGAGAGATGGGAGGACTTACTCCGAACATGCCCTGCTGTGCTACAGCCCTCTCCCCGGGCCACCCACGGGCACGCTGGCATGCTCGGGTTATTGTGGGATCTGAACGTGGACCTTCCCAGGGTACTGGAATCGCGCAGCCGTGCCCTACAACCTGGTGCTACCAACACCGGTGCCTGTATAAGACGAGGGGGAGATCAGGACACAGACAGGCCGAGGGAAGGCCACGTGAGGATGCAGGCTGAGCAGAGGGGCCTCGGGAGGGGCTGACCGGGCCACACACTGCTCCTGGACTTCCAGTCTCTAAAAAAGTGAGCAAATAAACACCTGCTGTTCACGCTGCCCAGGCTGCGGCCCTGTCGAAGGTACCTTACTAAGTGGGTACGTCCCCTCTCGGTCCTCCAGTGATTCTCCAGCTGCCCACCCACCCACACTGGCCGGGGGCACTGAAACGTAAGTTTCCACTCCTGCACACGATGTCTGTATCCCTTCACGTAGTTGTCTGGTTTCTAATCACAAGTCCAAAAATATGGGCGCTCCTTTCTTCTGGAGACCATCTGTCCCACCTCTGCACACTGCTGGCCATCTGGGCTGGCGGCCCTGACTCGGGACAAGCTCTCCCTGCCCTGTGAAGCTCTGTGTCCCCACCTGGCCCCCGAGAGGACTGAGCGTGACAGGGCCTTGCGAGGACTGAATTATCCGAGAGATACCCGCCAGGGAAGAGGGCACCGGCAGCAACGGTGAGTGCTTGCAGTAAAACAGCTTGGAAGGAGCTTCCTGGGCCCGCGTGAGCTGCGGCTGGCGGGTTGTCTCCCATGGCCTTGGGGAATTTCCCGTGTCCGGGGCTGGCTTGCGCCCTGCCTCGGCGCCTCGGAGGTGGACTCTCTGGAGCCAAGTTCGTAAAAGCCGGTGCCAACGTGCTGATGTTCAAAGGGAGGCACAGCCTGCCATGGGACCCAGACGTTTGTGTGGGCATGACCAGAGCACTCCGTCTCCAGGTGGACATCCATGGGAAGGCAAGTCGGGACCCAGCGCCGAGTGGGCTCTGAACTGGAGCCAAGGCGGCAGGCTGGGTGGCTGCTTGCTTGCTGCTTTGGCACGAGAGGATGCGATGGGCCTTGCCCAGCCTCGGCCCTGCCAGGGTGGTGAGCTGGCGCTGCCCGAGACTGCTTCGTGGGAGCTGCACAGCCTGGATTTCATCAGCTGAGTCCCCCTGGGATGGACCGGACACTGCCAGCCTGTCCCCTTCCATCTGGGAAGGTCTGCTCGGCTCTTTGATGACATGGTCTTTCTCTGGTCTGATTTGCATCAGGTTTTGCCCCGGTGTGCCCCTGTGTCCTCTAAGTTTCATGCATTCAAGTCCTAAGCCCATGACCTCTGAATGCAACTGTGTTTGGGAGCCATGCACCGCCACAGTGACCTGCACCTATGGCCGCGCCAGCTCTGCGCTGCGCTCTCAGAGACCACGTCTGGGAAGTGGCCCTCCAAGCCCCACGGGCGTGTTGAGGAGTGGGAAGAGCAGGGGAGTCTAAGTCGAGTTCTCTCTGCCACAGGCAGGTCAGATGCTGAGACCCACGTCCACGTCCACGTGCATATGCTTTGTTGGGGCCCTGAGCAGCCCCTGAGAAGTACCTGCGCTCACGGCCAGGGGCACGCGGTGGCAGCGGCTGCGGGGGGTGTGGGGGGTTCTGCCTACTACTCTCTCCTCCTTAGCTGCCGGCCTTCGGAGCAGGAGCATGCTCTCTGTGGAGGGTCATCTGCTGCTCTGTCTCCATGGGTCTCTGGAGGCTATAGTGGCCAGGATGGAGGGACAGAACTGCACCGTGGAGAAGGGTTTGGCAGAGTGCTCAGTGGCAGGGGCGAAGTCCTGGGTATCAATCGTGCTCATCTGTGAAGGTGTCAGCGAGCTCCAGGATGGTTAGCACAGGCAGAGCTGCAGGTGCAGCCCCCAGCTTGTGCAGAGGGGAAACTGAGGCCAGGAAGCTAAAAGAAGAGGCTGTCTGTCCCCATCCACCATGACCCTGGACATGGAGTCTCCTCTGCAGTCAGGAAAGTGCCTCTGATGCATGGCAGGGGGCGACCTAGCAGACGGAGGCCCGAGCCCCTCTGACCTGGGGCGACCTAGTAGACAGAGGCCCGAGCCCCTCTGACCCGGTGCGACCTAGCAGACGGAGGCCCGAGCCCCTCTGCCCCGGTCTGAGCCCCCTGGGTGCGACCTAGCAGACCTAGCAGAGGCCCGAGCCCCTCTGATCCGCCTCCCTTATTTTGTGGTTGAGCAAAGCAGTGCTTTAAAGAGAATTTATTTTTCCAAATTGCAGAAGAAAGAACACGATGTTTAGGAAGAAAACACATTGCTTACATTTGAGGAAAATCAGCAGCCCTCTGTAATGAAAGACACTTGGAAGAGTGGCCTCGCCCCGGCCGACACGCATCTCCGACTAGTTTGTGAGATACTCATAAAATTACATCCTGTTCATTTAAGGCTTCTTATGCTAATTTTCAGTCAATTTTATTTGCCTAAGAAATTTATTGGTGGCCTCCAGGGTAACTGCCGGTTTGGTCCAAGGATGTGGGATCCTTGTTAAAAACACCCTGCATGGGAAGGACGGAGATTGAGGCTGGGGCCAGAGGAGGGGAAACATTGTTGGGGCCGTTCCGGGGCAAGCATGAGGCTCTCCGGGGCCCTCGCAGGGTCCTGCCCTCGGACTCTCGCCAGGACAGTGCTGACACGGACACCAGCCTGTTTTGAATCAAACAGAGCAGCCCCACTGGGTCCGGCGCCCTAGCTTAGCAGATGAGAGCTGGGGCACAGAGCTGTCGCCAGTCCTCGGAGCGAAACCCACGGAAGGCCGAGGTGGTCCCACTGCCCCGCGTACCTCAGGAGTTGGAGTCAGCAGTGGCCAAGGCGATGGGGAACATCTGGGTGCCCCGAGAACCGGTTCAACAGCAAAGGCAGCCTGGCCACAGGTGGCGTCTGCTGCTTAGGCAGGGGCACAGTTTTGTACTCGGCCCTGAGCTGGACTGACTCGTAAGACAGCAGGGCCCAGCGCTCTGGGTCGATGCTCTCCTGGCTTTGCAGAGTCCCTAGTTATTTTGTGCAGGTCCCCAGTCATGTGACTGGCCTTGCACCCAGAGCAGGTCAGAGAGCAGAGCAGAGTGAGGGGCCCATGTTACCCCCAGGCAATTCTAACAACACCGGCTGGATCCCGGCCACACCCTCCTCTCCTCTCTAACAGGGCAGCTCACTCCTAGGGTCGCCTGCCTCTTGGTGAGAGCTAGGTCGTGGGTTTTGCCAGCCTGGGGAGCCCTCTGGAAACACCCCAAAGCCCTCCATCTGAGATGGGCAGTGAGCGGCCCCTGGTGTGTGGCATCCTTTGCCCACCACCAGGCCAAGGCCAGTGCAGGTGGTGTTTCGTGCCCAACTCCAAGTGTGAGAACTGACACAGAATCGCCATGGCCAAACCACGAGGCCACCACCCTGAGCACAGGTGTGCCCTGCCACGGGGAGGGGAGTGACTGCTTCACCTGCCGGGCACCTGGCTGCCTGTGGCCTGGCCATGGTGCTCTCTCTGTGGCCCTGAAGCCCCAGGCCTTCGTCCACAGGTACTCTGGGACAGCTGGCTGCGCAGGGTCTCTGGCGACACCCAGGGTAAGAGTTCTGAGAAAGGGAGCAGGAGAGGGTGCTGGTGCCCTGGAGGGATCTGGGCCAACCTCTGCGGACGTGAGCGCTGGGCATGGGAGCCTGAGGAGCTTAGGTTTCAGACTGGTATCTCCGTGGGTCAAGGTAGCTCTTCCGATGGGGCCACTGGTGCCAGCTCCTTTGGCCAGGACCCCGTGGTACCCCTGCCTTGGCCGGTGCTGCCCATCCTGGGCACCTGCTGTGGCCACTTGAGCTACAGAGGCCTACATCTGTCACTCATTCTGCACCATACGGTTTGCCATTCCCTCCTCGAGTGTTCCCGACCGTCTCCTGCCATGGGGCCGCCTATTCTGGGCATTCGCCCCACAGCTGCAAGTGGCACCAGCCCGGGGGCAGGCATGTAGCACCGCCCTGAGCCCCCACAGAGGCCCCTCTGTCCAGGCTGGGAGCCCCCATCTGCCCTCACGTAGGGAGTCTGAGGTGCATGGTGGCTCCTGCCTGGTCTGTCCCCCTCTGTGACCCCAGGCTCCCCGTGGCGCTCAGACTGGCTTCACTGCTTTGTCCCGTCTTCACACTCCCCTCCATTGTCTGAATGTCTCCCTTCACCCACTCTTTCTTCCCTTCCACACACAAGTTCTGAGCCCCTCCTCTAAGGCCTTGTATACCGAGTTTTGAGACCCACAAGGATACAGAGTGCAGTAGAGGCCTCAGAGAGCTTGCTTACAGATGAGAAGGAGGCTCGGGGACCTGTCCTTGGATCCTACAGCTAATGGGGGAAAATTCAGACACGGAGCCCCCGAGATGCCTGCTCTGTGCCCACTGGGTCTGGAGGTCAGAGGACTCTGCTCAACTCCAGACGTAACTTTTTAAGTCCTCCTTCTGTAGCGATAATCGAGTCTACAGATGGAGCTAGAGACACAGGCCTCGGGGAGCTGAGAGGGGCAGGGGGCTCCCTAAGGGGAGGAGTCCCATGAGCGGGCAGGAAGCTGGGAGTTGGGGGAAAGCTGAGTGAGAGAGCTGGGAGGGTGGGGAGCTGTGGAGGGAAACTGGGGTCTGAGGGCATGGCTCAGGGATGACAGGTCCCAGCTGGGGTCAGGACGGCATTCCAGCTGTGAGCAGTGAGAGGTGGGAATGTGTCCTGCCTTCGAGGTGAGCCAGGTGGACAAGGCATGGGATCTGGGGAGAGCCTGCGGGTGATGCCAGGAGTCAGGAGCAGGGGTGGGAGAAGGCAGGCTCTGCGTGAGGGGAAGGGCTGGGGGAAGGGTTCCCGGGGTTCCGAGGAGCAGATGCAGGACGTTGGTTCTGGAAGATGCTGGTATTAAGACTAGGGGAGAATTCCAACAAATGGGACAGAGAGAACTGGATATCTACCAGCACAAGAATGAACTTCGACATTGACCTTATATCCCACAACCAGATTCATTCTAAATGAATCAAAACAAAACAAAACAAAAAAAACCTTTAGGAAAATAAAAGCAGGAGAAAATCTTGGGGAACTAGAGGCTTGGTGAAGACTTCCTAGATATGATACCAAAAGCACAATCTATTTAAAAATCATAAGTTAGAATCAGGCAAATGTAGGGACCAACCGATGGGATAATGTTTACGTTGCTAGACTCCCATGTAGTCGACTGCGAATCGAGTCCCGGACCTGGTGGCTTAAAACATGCGGGCATGTGTTGTGCGTGCCCAAGACCCCAAGAGGAGAACGGAGGAGAAGGGATTGCGGCGTGGCCATCCTCCCAGGGGGGTGATTTCTTGTTTTCTGTCTCTCTGTCTCTCTCTGCCTTTCCAGTGAGCGCACATGCCCTATAGCAAAAATCTCAAAAAAAGATGTCAAATGGAAAACTTTTGCACTGTGACTACCTCCTTCAGAGGATGAGAAAGCAAGTCAGAGACTTGGAGAAAATATCTGCAAAGCACACACCTGACAAAGGACTCACGTCCAGAATAAAACTCTCGAAACTCAACAGTATAAAAATCAAGCAAAACAAATTCAGACAGAAAATGGGCAAAAAACGTGAAAAGATACTGCACCACAGCGAGTACGGGGACTGCGAGGGACGCGCGTTGAGTCACGTGCGATCAGTAGCGCCCACCGGAACCACTCCAGCAGCAAAGAGCGGGCACCGTTCTCACGACCCGGCAGCCACGGCCCTGGAGACGAGTCCCAGAGAAACAAGACACCGCTGTGCTCGCACAAAGTCCTGCACGTGGTGCTCACAGCGGCTTTCCTTGTGCTAGCCAGGCGCCCTTCCAGGGGTGACAACGCACTGCCCGCACCCTGCCCTGGACCACGTGCTGCAGGGAGAGAGGCAGACGGTGGCTGCACGCAGCTCTCAGGCTCTCGGCATCGTGCTGTGGAGACGGAGGACAGACGAGCGGTGGCCAGGGCGGGATTGAGCGAGGGGGAGGAGGACGGGGTGCGGCAAGGACCCTTGTGGCGATGTAACCGTTGTGTATTTGATTGTGATGGCACTTACACGACTACCTGTGTGATAAACTTGCATGTACCTAAGGCGATGCACGAGCAGCGAGTGTGCCGCCCTAGGGAAGGTCTGTTTCCCTCCGAAATTCACACGTGGAGGCCCCGATCCCCGCGGTGATGGTATGAGATGGGCTTTGGGAGAGGATTCGTGCCCTCATAAGAGACATGAGAGAGGTGCCCTCTCTCCCCCCCTGACATGGGAGGCCACAGCAGGGAGGTGGCAGCCAACCCTGCCAGCACCTTGACCCGATTCCCAGCCTTCAGGCCCGTGGGAACTAAGCAGACCTCGCGGCTCGAAGCGCTCGGTCCGCGATATTTTGTTACGCTTGTGCTTCTGCAGAACGGCACGATCTGAATAAGGCCTGGGGTCCTCCCGGGTCATCTGCTGGCTGTGACATGGTACCGTGGTTACGCGAATGCTTCCGCTGGGGGAACTGCGTGAAGGGCACATGCCCTTTTCTCCAACTCCCTGTGAATCTAGACTTATTTGAAAAGGAGGAGGAGGAGGAGAAGGGGAAAGAAGTGAGGAGCAGGCAGCTGCCCTCGGGGCTCCCGTTGCGGGCGAGGAGCAAGCACAGCAGAGGCGTGAAGCTGCGGAAGTACGTGGCGGGCAGGCCGCTCCCCGCAGTCTGGCCAGGCCGGCCAGGCCAGGCGCCTCTGAGGTTAGCCCGGGTGAGAGGAAGGCGTGGGCCGCAGAGCGAGAGCGGACGCCGTGGCCTTTGAGCACTGCGCCAGGGAAAGCCCTCTGCCCTGCTACGTGTGTGGCGGCCAGCCAGGGCAGGCAGGGACTTGTGTCCCGTCCGCCGGAAAACTGGCCCTGCGGGAGCCACCGTGATGCGATGGAGCTCGGCAGCGCTCCTGGGGATGGTACTTCCAGCACGAAGGGTCTTCTGGGGCCTCTGTAAGGACGGGCTGGAAGCTGCAGCCTGGGCTTCCCAGCAGAAGTAACTCCTCGATCTTGCTTTGCACAGTGGGAGCGCGCTGCAGCCCACTCTCCCAAGTTACATGAGGACACAATTTATCTTTAGCCCGGAGCCACCTGCTTGATAATCTGTTTCTGTGTACCCAGTTGATCCCGCCATCCTTACAGTAGCAGGGAAGCGGCTGTCTTTATTTAAAGCAGTCAGCCTGCACGGATAAACCAGACAGGGTGGTCCAGCGTGCACCGTCTGTACGGCCGCCGCTTGGGGAGACCTTGCCCTTCTCTGCGTGGAGGAGCAGTCTGCTCGGGCTCAGGCTGGCGAGGGACATGGCAGCACGGGAGGCAGGTCTGCGAGCCCCACGGGAGGGTTTCGTGTGGCCCGTTGGTGGAGATCTTGCCCCACTGGCCACTAAGACTACTCTTATGTGACGGCTTTGGCCCTCCCCTAAACTAACGTTTCAGTTTGTTAATAAGGACACCCGGAAGTGTTTAGCCAGTACTGTCCAACCTTGGGCAGATCGTGCAGTGCGCATGGCGTACATGGTGTCTTATAGCCGAGGTTCAAACACAAAGGAGAACAGAGTCCAGTGTGATGGCAGGGTCGTTCCTGAATGCTCGCTCCCCCACGACCTGGTGACCTTGCACCTGCACGGCTGTCCAGGTCTCCCTGCTTCTGTCTCTCTGCCTCTCTAAGCTCTTCCCGTCCACGGGTCTCTGTGCACGTCGAACTCCCCCTCCTCCGCAGACGGCCAGGATCTGCTGTGGCACACGTTCCTACGTGAGCTGAGTTTACGCCGTAAATGAGCTGAGTAATAACCAAGCAGGGCGCGCGTGGAGGGCCCTGGCCAGCTTCCTCGAGGTCACTCGGGAAGGCCTTTCTAGGACAGGCGGGGGGCTGCGGGGGCTGGCTCTCAGAGGCTGCCCTGCCCCCTGGCTTTAGCGTCCCCAAGCAGGGCGGCAGGGCGGTCTCACACAGAGGGGCGTGCACCCTCTCTGGTCTGCATGGACTCTGGGCTTCTCCATGCAGTTAGGACAGAATGAACGACATGCCTAAACCCGTGTGCGCAGTGTCACGGCCATTTATCTTTTCATCATTTTCTCTCTTTCTTTTTTTGGGTATTGTGGTGACTGCATGCAATATAAACTCTTCACTTTAATCATTTCGAAGTGTGCGATTCAGTGGCAGCACTTCCATCCCCGGTGTGTGCACCGCCACCCATCTGGGGCACAGCTTTTCCGCTCTGCACAGGCACCCCTGTCTGCGCTAGCACTCACCCCATCCCTCCCTCGCTGCAGCCCCGGGCTCCCTTTCGTCTTCGCTCTGTCTCCGTGGGTGTACCTGTTCCGGATATTTCATAGCAATGGAGTTTCATGCTGTGCCGCGCTGGGCCTGCTTCTCTCCCTTAGCACGGAGCTGTCGAGGCTCAGCGATGTTGCAGTGTGTCAGGGCTTCGTTCCTTTTCATGACCCAGTGATATTCCGCTGAATGGCTACCCGCATGCGCTGCACATACACCTGCTGAGCTGCCTGGAGCATCTGGGTGCCTCAGGGGGTCTGTGCACCCTCAGGGGGCTTGTGCAGGGCAGCTGCAGGGCCGGGCTAGATGGTGCTTGGCACGGAGTGAGAGCTCAGTACGTACTTGCCTAAAGAGTGAGTAAACGCGGGACCAGGTGAGCACGGTCGCCAGGGTGATAGTGAGCCAACGCGGGACCAGGTGAGCACGGTCGCCAGGGTGATAGTGAGTGACAGTGTTTGGACTCTGAACACCCAGAAGGGGCAGAGGGCTGCCAGGGATATTGTCTGTGGCCAACTTTCGGGAGAAAAGCAAACGCAGGGCCTTGGAGGCCGAGCCTTGGACCAGGAGTCAGGCAACGGGCGGTGCGGCTGTGGTCCCGCCAGCACGCAGGCTTTGTGACGTGGGAAGCTGGATCCGTTTCTGCTCACCGCCGCAACAAGCCATCAGACACCGGGCACCTGCAGGGCTGCTAAGACGGAGAGGCTTCGCTTTACAGATGGGAAACGGAGGTCGCAAGAGATCACTCCAAGACAGTGGCAAACCTCAACTGAGACCCGAGTTGGGGGCACTCTTAGACACCCGCTGTCACCTACTGACACCAGGTGGCAAAGCCCAAGGGTGAGGAGGAAACCAGCCAAATCCTGCCGTTCGAGCATGCAGAGTCGCCCCAGAATGCACTCCTTGGGTTGGTGCCCTCTGCAAAGGCGCTATGCCCGCCACTGGAAACCACTCCTCCGAGGAAGCTGGGACATGCGATTTATTTATTTACCTAACAGAGGACATACCCGGCCCTGGAACCTGCAGGCACAGGGGTGCCTACCCTCTCTGCTGGCATCCTCTCACTCCGCCCTTTCCTTTGGGGTGGGAGGTACACCATCTCCTCTGAAGACACGAGACTCTGGCCTGTGTGGGGCCTGGGTCTAGTGGTGATGGGTGGTGGCCTGTCCAAAGCCAGAGCTGGCTTCTATTCACTCACCCACATGCCCCCCCGCCCCCATGCCTACTAGTGACAGGACCGCTTCCCAGGGCCCCAGGGATGCCACGGTACACACTGCATTTACCGTCAGACTTTCCTGTCTCTTTGCCAAAGAATGGGAGTGAGCTGCTCACACGCCTGCTGAGCCCTGCTCTGAAGCGCACCACGCTCTGCACCTGGCCTCCCTTCGCGCTCCCTCCAGCTGCCCGTCCCTTGGCCTCGGGTGCCTGCCTCTCGTTTCTCAGCAGTCTGACCATCCTTGCTGGAGAACGGTCTCGTTCCAGTAGCCTGCTTTCCAAGGCTGAAGTGACGCCCACTCTTCCCAGAAACACGCCTTGTGTGTGTGTTGGGAAGACAGCCGGAGCGCCATGTAGGAGCTGCCCCTGGGCAACTGCAGCAGAGGGGCCGTGAGCAGGTGATGGCTGGAGCCTGGGGTCAGGGGTCCACAGTTGAGTCCAGGGTCTGCACTGCTGCAGACAGTGCATGCCACAAGTGCCTGTCCCTAGGGGCTGCGGCCGCGGGGAGAAGGCAGCTACTCCGGCTTCAGCTCTTGCGTCCTGCCACTCCCGCGTACGCACAGCCTATTACTTGGGCACGTCTGAAGACCCACGGTGGATGCCTGAGACAGCGGACGGTGCAGAGCCCCAGCAAGGACAGTGAAGGATGAGCACAATCGCTACCAATGAAGTAGGCCGCCATAAAGGATGTGATAGAAGCCACACGACCACGGTCTCTCTCACATGCTTACTGTACCACACTTGCCTGGGCGACCACGGAGAACTGAGACTGCGGACAGCGAAGCTGCGGGGCGCTGTGCGCCTGTGTGGGAATTCCCCCTCCTAGACAGTTCGCATTCCCATCTGCCCAGTGTCCCCGAATGTCCTTTGTGTTTATTTGCGTTTCTGCTGGGACCTGAGTGGCGCGGCGGTAAGGTGTGATGCTCTGGAAGGCTGATCCGTGTGGGAAGGTTCCAGATTTTATTTACCTCGCTCAGTGCTACCACAGGAGGGGTCCTCCCATTCACTCCTTCTCAGGGAGGTGTGTGGACACAAACCCGGACCTTCCCATGTGGCCGGCCTTGCTGCCTCGTTCCACCGCTGCGCCACCGTCTGGCCGAACGAGTGAGCATGGTTTTATTGGCTGTGCTGCGCGGCCCCTGAGGTGCCGTCCTGGTGCCGGCTGGTCTCCGGTAGCTGCCACAGAGACTGGGAGGGCCTCGGCGCCTGAATATGCACCCCTGGCCTGGCTCCCACCTGCTCCGGCCCCGTCTTCCTTTCTCCCATCTCACTGTCACCTTCTACCTCCAACTCTCTGCCGAGGCCCTCCACAGTCCGGTCACTTGAGCCGAGTCCCTCCCTGTTCTTCCCTCAGCTTAGCAGCCCTCTCCCAGGTGAGGCCAGCTCCCCTTGCCCTCAAGACATAGCTTTGGGGACCTGTCCCCCAGAGCCTGCCTCAATGCACCCACGCCCCGGGTGGGGACCCACACCAGCACACTGACCCACAGTCTGCTCTGTTACACTAGGTATGGCTGGGCTGTGGGTGAAGGGGCACCTGGAGCAGGCCCTGGGGGGGCGAGACCCGGGAAGGCTGGGCGCAGGGGGTACAGAGGGCTCCCGGCCCCTGCCACCACAGGCTGTTCTGTGCGGTGGAGGGCCTGCTTGAAATCACATTCCTTGCGGGATGGGCTCTTCCCACCAAAGGGCTCCTGAAACCCCTTCTAGGGGTCCCAACAATGTCAGCACCAAGTCCTGGGGCTCACATAGCCACCCCAGGAGCAGACAGAGTCCCCACAGAACACAAGACCACTGTCTGCTCCTGGGCCTGAGCTGAGAGTTCCGGCACGGTCAGCCCTGGGAGGGCCTGGAGACAGGAGGGGAGATAGGGCCGAGATTAGTGATGGGGCAGGAGGGGACTCCAGAACCACCACGGGGTCCCTGGCCATGCTGCTAATGGCTCCCGTGGGCTCCTTGGTGAGGGAGGTGAGCGCTCTGCCCCTCGCGGTGCTCCTCTGGTGGCTGGAGCTGCCCGTGTGGTGGAAACCCACGCTGCAGTGAGGACTCTGTGCTGTCCTCCCCAGCGCCGGCCGGAGTCGGCCTGAGATGGGGGCCACAGTGAAGTGGCTGCACAGACAGACCCTCAGCCCAGGACGGTCCTCTCGGGGAGCAGGGCAATCCGTGCAGAGAAGGTGACAGTCCCTCGGAACCCCAAGAGGCAGTGCCGATGCTGCCCGATTCTGCAAGCCCAAGCCAGGACCCCCATGGAAGGTGAGTTCACGGAAAGGACCACGTTCAGCGTAAGCTGCTGCGGACATCACGTGCGTGTCGGGAACTCACGGGGACCTGGGTCTCGCACTGCATCTGGGATGCAGAGCAGGCAGCCGGAACCTGATGGCCCCCAGCCTGGCCGTCCGCCCGGTCGCTCAGGCCAGAGGACCCTCCGTCCCGGCCATGAGCACTCCTCTCTCCAGGGCTCTCCCGGAATAGCAGCTCTCAGAAGTGCGTCGCCGGGTGCTGGCAGCCACGGCTTCCTGGGCCCGAGCGCTTGTCGGTGCAGAGAGGGCGCCTTCGCCCGGGTTTCTTTTCCGAACTGGGAAGGCCGGGGGCCCCCTCCCACAGCAGCTGGATCACAGCTCAGTCCTGGGCCTGTGGAGGCCCCTTCTTCGGGAGCTCCCGGCCCCTTGTGATCTGATCTTGAGGCCCCAGACTCATGGGGTGTCCAAGTTTTGAATATCCCCTACTGCTAACCCTGACACAGCAACTTGGGCCTGGGGTCCACCTGGCCGAGACCGCCAGGAGCCGGCAGCAGACACAGCACCTCTGGGTGGGTTTGACTGAGGGGCTGTGCTCTGACCGGGGGGGAGGTGGGAGAGCTGAAGGGGCTGCCTCCTCCTCTGGGCAGTCTGGGTGAGGTGGTCCACCTGCTAGCAACAGGCACCATCTTGGTGGGTCTGGAGTTCTCAGGGCAAATTCCGCCATTTTCCTGGAGGGACAGGAGGGCAGGGACCCCTGTCTGGAGAAGGACTGAGGACTTTGGGGCCTTGCCAGTTGGCCCTCTGTCCACTCCAGGCCCAGGCCCTTGGGCCTGAAGGATGGCCACTGGGGGGCAGTGCGAGCCAGGAGACCTGGCAGGGATCCACTCGGAGGCTGGCTGCCCGGCCGCTGGCCAGGAGGGCACACCCGGGCCGCGAGAGGCCTGCTTCAGGCAGTGGGTGGCTCCCCGACAAGCCAACTTGGGGGCCAAGGCTCTGCCTGACCCCAGGGCTTTTCCCTAATGTCCACCTCCATTCACACGCACACAATCACACACTCACACACACATACATGGTCACAAACATTCCCACTTGAGCTCACTCACACATGAAAACACGTATGTAGGGAACCAGCAGTTAGCATAATGGCTATGTCACTGGACTCCCACGTAGTCGACTGTGGTTCAAGTCCTGGACCCGGTGGCTTAAAACTCACGCTGGGCACGTGTGCGTGTGTGCCCAAGATCCCGAGAGGAGAATGGAGGAGAAGGGATTGCGGCGTGGCCAGCCCCCCTGGGGGGTGATTTCTCTCTTTCTGTCTCTATGTCTCTGTCTGGCTGGCGAGCGCACGCGCCCTATAGCGAAAAAAACCTCTCCAAAAAAAAAAAAAACACCACACGTATGTATACATAACCAGAAACATTCATACTCACCATACATATGCCACACATGCACAACACGCAGACACTTGGACACTTGCCACATGCTCATGTGTCCCATGGCATGCACTCCACACACAGGCCCAGGTGTGTCCAAGACGCCCTCTTGGGACACAGGGTCTGTGACCTTCCCGCTGGTTTCCCCTCGCGGCAGTCCAGCGGGGTCCCGGGTAGCCCCGGCCCGATGCTCCGTCGTTCTCTCACGCCCTTGCCCAGCCAGGGGCGGCACTGAGCAGCCTGTCACCCACATGCCAGTGTCCCCTCGCAGCCCGCCTCCGGGGATCCTCTGCCCTCCACGGCCCCTGTCCTACCTGGGTGGTGCTGGACTTTCGTCTCCCTCCCCAGGCTGGTCTGAGAAAGCCCTGCCCTCTCTCCTCTCTCCCTTCCCTCCATCCGGGCTCTCGGCCCTCCTCTCACAACACTCACCTGACCGCGTTTCACAGGTAGTAACACTGAGTCCCCAGGAGACCGTGTGGCTTGGCCAGGGTCACAGCAAGGCAGGAAAGTGTCTTCTTTCGCTGTCAGAGTACAGAAGGGGAGGTGCCACCCTGGGGGTAGGTGGGAACAGATGCCCCAGGACCCCTCCCTGGCAGGCCTTTGTGCAGGAAGCCAGACAGGCCTGTGTAGGCCTCAGTCCTGCTCCAGGGACGTGGGTTCAACCTCGAGCACCAACGAGTCACGGTAGGGTCCACCCAGGAGTGTTCCCTGATGGGCCTTCACTGGAGGCTGGGGTCCCTGGGGCGTGGTGGAAGCCGGCCCGTTCTGGCCTTCCCGCCCGCATGGCCTTGGGCGCTGCCGTCCTCTGCCTCAGCTCATCCTTTTTGAGAAATGGGGATGTGTCCCCACTCAGGGTGGCAGTGAGGACGAGTCTATCCGAGGCTCCCGGCAGGGGCTTTTCCTGAGCACACGCGAAGGGCAGAGGCAGGCCCCCAGCTGGTGGCCAGCAGCCTAGCAGGTCTGAGCTCGCTGTCCTCCCCAGCTGCCTGAGTTATTAACAAAAACCCAGATGGGTGTTTTCCTCCTGAGGCGGCTGCTGCCGAGGTGTTTTCAGTTTTCCCAGGGCTCAGGAGCCTCCAGGGCTCTGGTCCTTCATTCTCCATCATCGTGTTCACCCAGAGTAGATCCCAGCTCTGGCTTGGCGCAGGAGGGCTGGGGGCCTGGGGAGGGCACCAGGGACGTTCCCTGGAGAAAGCCCACCATCACCCTTTGCAAACAGCCCTGGGCCAAGAACAAGGAGGCAGCGGGAAGGCCCAGTGCTGAGTGAGGCAGAGGGAAGGGGTTCTGTCTGGGGCCGGCGCGGCGCAGACTCCCGCTCACAGCTCACACAGGCCTGGGACAGGACACGGGCTAAAGACAGCACCGCGTTCATCCCTGGGAGCTCAGGGACCACAGCACTATGTGCTCTGCATGTGTGGGCGATTGAGTGTACACACATGTGAGGGTGTGCGTGGGTGTGTACACATGACCACGTTGCACATGAGAGTGAGTGCTTATAACTTGTGTGAGTGTGCACACATGTGTGCATGGGGATCAAACAAAAATGCACACACGTGTACCTGTGCATGCACTTTTGGTCATGTATACAAGAGTGCATGTGTGCCCATGCACACGTGTGTAGCTTTCCAGCATGTATGTGAGCGAGGGCTTGGCACTCACACGCCAGCGTGTCCCGGGTCCTGCCTTTCTGACGAGCAGGGGAGGGGGGCTGCTGGGCTCGGCCGCCGAGCTGGGAAAGGCTCTTTTTCTCTCCTCCTCACACACCGCCCTGTGCCTCTCTGGGCTGGGCGCTTCCGCTCCTTGGTGGCCCTGGCTGTGTTTACCAGCCCAGCTGGGAGGCCCGGCGGGCTGGTTTCAGGGTGGTGTTTTCCACATTGCTGAAAGGGCTGGTGGGCAAAGCCTTCAGCTGTCCACAGTTTTCATCCTGGTCCCAGAGCCTCAGCCAAGGCAGCTGACACTCCGTCAATAGTCATAAATCACCCTCCTGTTTATGTGGGATCTTCCACCGAGAGACACTGGCCTTGGGAAAGCTGGGGGTGGACTAGTGGTTCGTGTCCTGTGCGGGTGAAAGCAGAGAGCCACCCTCGAGCCAGGCCAGACCTCTGCCCAGAGTGACGCCCAGCGTGACACCTGGGACGAAAGGCCAGGGCCAGGCGCCCCTCAGGGTCCGAAGTCCTGCAGGTTGGGATTCCACCCTGAGGGTGGGGCCGGGAAGCCCGGGTGTCCAAGAAAGCGTCAATGGGTGGAACTTCAGGGAGGGAGGTGGAGGGCCAGGGCCTGGGGGACAGAAGGCGGTCTGTCTTGTGTCTGACACGTGTGAGCATTTGCACAAACCCTGCCTGACTTCATGAAGAAGCCTGCAGGCAAGAAATAGCACAAATGAGTGACATACAAATATGCAAAAGATATCGCAGGTCAGATCAAATACGCATGAGAATAGGAATTAAATAATAGGAGAAATGGGGAACAGAGATGCAGCTGGTGGATTCTGTACAGTGGGTTTGTTTGGATTTTTAAATTTGCCTCTGAGATGCCCAGAAGCCAAAGCAAAAAGGTAAATAAGATCAGTTCCATTGTCTTCATTTTCCAAACTCTTTTTCCATCAAGGCACACAGGAAACACGAGGCCCTTGGGGAACATGTGTGAGGCCCCTGGGTCACCCCGGGGGCCACTGCCCCATGAGGCGAGACTCCATGGCTGGAGTGTCTGCACACCTACATTCGGGAAGGCCCATCAGGTTTGCACTGGAACAACTTCTCATGAGGCTCCGTCTAGGTGGCCCTGAAATGGAAAATGAGAACTGTCCCTAAGGCATCTGCACAGCAAACGCAGTGACCAGTCTCGTGCAACTGCTTCTCCTAACCACGCAGGAGAGGGCCCAGGGCAGGCTCCCGGAGGGTGAGCGAGTCAGGAAGGACATCTGCCGGGGAGGGGACTGGAGGCCGGGGTCGGGCAGGCACTGGAGCAGCACTGTGGGGCCGGTACCTGCGGGTCTGCCTAGGGGGCATCCCAGGCTCTGGCTCTCTTTGTTTCCTTTTGCCATAGGGAGTATGTACGAGAGAGAGAAAGTGAGAAGTGCCCCCTAGGGACACGGCCACGCTGCAGTCTCTTCTCCTCCATTCTCCCTGGGGTGTTGGGCACACATGCACTCGCGCCCAGCATGATTTTCCAGCCTCCAGGTCCAGAGCTTGAACTGTGGTCGGCCACATGGGAGTCTAGCACCTTAACCACCATGCTCCTTGTTGGCCTCTTTGCACATGCTGGTCCTGGGGCTGGGGATGCCTGCACTTCTCCTTCCCTGCCCATTGCTGTCCTTTGGACTCAGAGCTTCGGCCACACTGGAGTCTCTGCACACTTGCCACACACTGCTTGCCCCCGGGCCTTTGCACATGCTGGTCCCGGAGCTGGGGTTGCCTGCACTTCTCCTTCCCTGCCCATTGCTTTGCCAACTGACACATACCCTGTCCTCTGGACCAGCGGGCAGGCCTTCTCTTCCAGGTGGACGCTCCAGAGGAGGGATCTTTGCCCTGCCTGCACTCACGACCCCGAGCTGGCCGTCCGCACGCCCAGTGAGCGGCTGCCCTGGAGCTCATCTAGCTTTCCCGTAGCCACCGCTTCTTGAACACAACCAGCCACAGTGCCACAGAAGCAAGTGACAGGTGGGAGGGTGGGTGTGTGTGCCCTGGACATGCCACAGGGCCCGTGTGGCCACGCTGAGCTGCCAGGGAGGAAGCGCGGCCCAGCCGTGAAGACGGAGTCCTGTTCTTGCCGGCAGCTCTGGGAAATGCACTTTAGGAGACCCACGTCACAGCCCGACGACACTGTGGAGCCCGCTGCCCTGCTGGCTGCCCTCTTAGTCCTTCGCACGCTCTGACGCACCGTGGTGGGCTCCCGACCCCACTTGCACACTCCCCTCCTTGCTCATCACACTGGCTCCCTCCTTCCCTGGCCCCTCTCCTGGCCCCCTGGCTCCGTTTTGTTTCCTTTCTGCCCGGCCTGTTCTCCCTGGCTCTCCACAACAAAGAGGAGGCCTGGAACTCGCCCAGCCTGTGGGGTCCTCCCCCTCTCTGGCCCTCCTGAGACCTCTCTCTTTGTACCCTCGCTCCCCAATCTGCATCATAAAACAGCTCAAAATCCAGCTGGCAAATAAAGCGTCTCCTTGGGGGGCACAGAAGGGTGAGGCTGAGCCAGGAGGTCAAAATTCTCTTTCTTCCATGAAGGACATGGGCCATTCACATGTTAATAAATCATATTCCCGTCACGAATCAATGAAACCTTTTTACAAACTGCATTTTAACCCCACACAATGGTCCACGAACAACTTTACAAATAAGGAAGCTGAGGTATGGGGGTGGGAGGTGAGGAGGGAGTGAGGGTTCCAAGTGACTCAGAGGAGGCTGCCTCAGAAGGAGGGCTGCCCGGTGTCCACCCCCGTCTCCGGGCCTCTGATGCCACCTGACTCCCCCTCCTGGGCTCCACCTGTCCATCCACCTGTCCCACTACCAAGGCTGGACCAAACCTGCCCACAGAGTCCCATCCACAGCCAGGAGCTGCAGGGCATGCATTCAGGGGTATGGGGGCTGTCCAGGGTCTTGGCTGTTAGGGTGATCGGTATTGTGGGCTGGGAGAGTTCACAGACTCCGAGTAAGTGTGTAGAAAGGTTTATTATTCACTTTCCTAAAGGAACAAAGAGGTCAGATGGGAGAGTGGCTTTGGCCCTGAAGGGTAGGGGCTAGGGACTTTTAAAAGAAAGGGAGGCAAAGTGGGGTGATGAGGGTGGTCCTGAGACAGCAGCCAGTGGTCTTTTACATCTGGGCTGTTCAGCTGATATCTCTGGGTGAGTCAGCCACCTGCAGTAGGATCAAGCAACCGCCCTTTCTTCCCCCTTCCAGGTGGACAGCTTCTTCTGATCCCAAGAAATCCCCCACTGGGACCGGCCAGACCAGATCTGACGGCTGGGCCTTTCTCCCCACCCTGCCAAAGGTACACCTGCCTTCCTCAGCAGAAGCCAAGAGAGAAAGAGAATGTCGGAGCTATCTGTGGGACTTCGCAGGTGTCCTTGTCATTAAAAATGTCTGAGCTATTGGGGGCAGGAGCTAACGGGCCTAACGTGTCCTGTGAGCGTGGGCCCTTAAACCCGTCACATGCCCTTTCCTGCAGGCCGCTCACACAGCCCGCTGCTCCCCATGCTGATTTGCTGGCCTGCTGAGGAGCGCCTCCATGGGCTCTGGGGGCGCCGAGGCAGTCGGAGTCCTGGGGCCCTCACGGACAGCTGGCGACAGGCGGCAGGGCAGCTGGGCAGCCGGGCCCTGTCCTCTCTCCTGGAAGCTGCACCTGCTTTGCCGGGTCCCTTTCTGCGTGCGTTTAATGGCGGGTTGCTTGGTGTTTTGTTTGCTCCTCTATTAGGGTTTATGGGTTAGGGGAAAAGAGAAAGCCGAAGTTTTTCTTTCTCTTTCTCTTCTTTCTTTTTCTTTCTTTCTTTCTTTGTTTCTTTCTTCCTCTCTTCCTTCCTTCCTTCCTTCCTTCCTTCCTTCCTTCCTTCCTTCCTTCCTTCCTTTCTCTCTCTCTCTCTCTCTCTCTCTCTCTCTCTCTCTCTCTCTCTCTTTCTTTCTTTCTCTTTTCCTCTCTCTCTTTCTTTAAGTTTAGGAAAGTTTTACAAAGCTTTCGGAAATCTCTCCTGTGAAACCGAAAGCTGAAGGATGGTGCAGACCACGGGCCAGCATCACAGCACCCAGACTCAGAGCAGCTCCCACGTCCACCCAGTGTTTTCTCATCTGCAGTCCTGGACCTCAGGAGCCCCTGGGGGGGGGGGTGCCCTGGCCTCTGGCAGTGTAGACCCCTGAGCCCTTCGCTTCCCTGACCTTGGCGGATGGGAGAGCAGCCACCGGGGCAGACTGCTGTGCCTCCTGATGGCAGCTCAGCTCATCTGGGCCAGCCGCTCCCAGCCGCGCGGTGGTGTAGCCATGCGGGTCACCTTTTCTCAGAGTCTCCCCTCAAAGGTCTCAGGTGCCCGTGACCTTTACAGACATAAGGCCATAGCCCCGGGGAGGCCCCGGCTGGGGAGGAAGAGTCAAGGTCAAAGAGTAAGAACAGTGGCTGAAGCGCACTGGACAGCAGCAGGGGGGACGGGCAGGGCCAGGACGGGGAAGGCCGGAGGGGTCCCGGGGAGTCACTGCACGGAAGCCACAGAGTGTCCGCTCAAGCTGCTGTACAACGTACCGTGGCGTGGGCAGCTTGTGCTCAGCACACTCATTTCTCCCGGTTCCGGGGGCTCGAAGTCCGAGGTCAGGGCTGGCAGTCAGGCTGTAGGAAGAATCCCCTTCCGGGTACAGACCGACTCCTCCTCATGTCCTCAATGGTGGAATGAGTAAGAGGGCTCTGCAGGGCCCCTTTCACAGGGCACTGATCCCATTCCTACAGGCCCCACCTCAGGAACTAGTGCTCACTGATCCTCTCCCAGAGGCCCCACCTCCTGATACCACCACCTTGGGGTGAGGCTCTCATCATAGAAATTGGCAGGGGGCGGGGGTGAGGCACACAAATTCTCCGTCCATAGCAGAGTGTGAGTCTCACGGGGCATGAGAAGGGGGTGTGTCCATGTGGTGGGTGCAGGCGGGCCGCGAGCATAGCCGGGGGTGGAGACCAGCCCATGGAGCCCAGGACAGCAGATAATTCACGTGTCATGGGAGGCTGGCTATGACCGGGGGCCCTGGATGGAAGTCTCCTGTGCCTTGTGATAGGGCAACCACCCAGTGACAGATGTGGGTCCACGAACACAAGGGCCCCTGGAAGGAAGTGGCCTTGGCATTCACCACCCAGTGACCCACATCATACTCTCCTCTGGGAAGGGGTCTGAGCCTGCACAGCTCGTGTCTGAACGTGGCAAGGACTGCCTCCCTCACAGACCTAACTGCACAGTCTTCAAGTTTCTAGGAAACACAGACGATGGCCCTGTGAGCTTCCAGGCCCTCCATGGCGAGAGACCTGGTCAGGCACTTTCTCCCTGGAGCTGATTCCTGGTTTTGTAGAATAAACATTTTTCCACTCCAAGAGGAGCGTGAGTGCCAACTCATCAGTTCCTGGCGGGCCTGGGGCCTCGTGCTGTCTGAGAAGTCCTGCTAACGGCCCTTCCTCCTCTCCCTGCTGCTCCTGGCCTTCACGGTGCTTCCAACAGGGCGGAGATGCCTTTCAGGAATCTGAGACTTGGAACGAGACCCTTCAAGGAAGTCCTTCTGATATCCCTGTGGCTTTGATAATCACGCCGGGGTTTAGAAGGAACAGTTGGAGGGAGTGGGGTGTGATCTCAGGAAGCAGAAATGCCACTTCAAGGAAGTTCTACCCTGACTGCCCTATTTAAAAATACACCCCTTTGGCACCATGTTCCCCTTAACTTGTTCCACAGAATGTATTATCTTCCAATGTACTGTATATAATTTATCAACTTCTTTTGTTTATTTTTCATTTTCTGTTGCAGACCACTGCTGTTTCCTTCCAGTGCCCCCTGTCCAAGGTTAGAAATGTTAGATCTTATCCTTCATTGCATAGACATCTACATAATGTGCAATAATCATTGGCATTTAATAAATACTTGACAGTCAGTAAATGGTGAACTTTCATCTCTGGCCAATATGGAGTAACAAGAATTAGATTTACCCTCCTTCCTGAAACATCTAAAAACCTGGGACAAAAGTGCTCGCTTCGGCAGCACATATACTAAAATTGGAACGATACAGAAGATTAGCATGGCCCCTGCGCAAGGATGACACGCAAATTCGTGAAGCACTCCATATTTTTAAAATGGATCAAAGATCTGAACCTAAGACCTCAAACAATAAAACTACTGGTGGAAAATGCTGGGGAAACTCTGGGGGACATTGGAGTAGGCAAAGACTTCTTAAATAAGACTCCCAAAGCACAGGAAATAATCCCTAAAATAGACAAGTGGGACTATATGAGACTAAGAAGTTTCTGCACAGCAAAGGACACAGTAACAAGTGTGAACCGACAACCCTCAGAATGGGAAAATATTTTTGTTAAATATGCCTCAGACAAGGGACTGATAACCAGACTACATAGGGAACTCAAATGCCTTATGCGAAAAAAAATGATTAACCCAATTAAAAGATGGGAAAATGAGCTGAACAAAAGTCTCTCTAAGGAAGGCATACGAACAGCCAAAAAGCATATGAGGAAATGCTCAACATCCCTCATCATAAGGGAGATGCAGATAAAAACTACAATGAGATACCACCTAACCCCTGTCAGAATGGCAAAGATGAAGAATATAAAAAGTGATAAGTGTTGGCGGGGATGTGGTGAAAAAGGAACCCTCCTACACTGTTGGTGGGAATGTAAACTAGTTCAACCACTGTGGAGAACAATATGGAGGTTCCTCAAAGATCTACAAATAGAACTACCATTTGATCTAGCAATCCCACTTCTGGGTATTTACCCAAAAGACAGGAGAACGCTCAGTCAGAAAAGTGCTTGCACATCAATGTTTATTGCAGCATTATTCACAATTGCCAAGACATGGAACCAACCTAAATGTCCACAAACTGATGAATGGATTGGAAAAGTGTGGTATATATACTCTATGGAATACTACTCAGCCATAAAAAATAACAAGACCCTGGAATTTGATAGAAAGTGGTCAGATACGGAGGATCTATTGCTGAGTGAAGTAAGCCAGGCTATGAAAGAAAGATATTGTATGTATCCACTCGATACATACCGACTATCAGCATTCTATGATAGAGAGCAAAAAATTGGAGGACATAAAAGCAGTGAAGGTACTTAATGAGAATAGGACAGTGTGGAATGGGGGAAGTGAAGAGAAGAGGATAGAGAAAGATAACAAGTGAACAATAGAGAGGCAGGACGTTAGTGAGAAACCAATATGGCTTATTAATTGTTGATGTTGACATGTATAATATTCTCAACTGGATTTGTCTGAGAAGTATTTCATGATGGGCAAAGTATTTGTACAAGCAAAATGAGAAATAGCGATTGACTGTTTTAAGAAATAATTAGAATAATAATAATAATGATTGGGGAAAACATAGAAAAGATATTGAATGTTGAAGTGGGGAGATTGATGTCCCTGTACTGACTGACATGCATGGCATTCCCTTTTAAAAAAGCAATGTAACGGGAACCAGCAGTTGGCGTAATGGCTATGTCGCTGGACTCCCACGTAGTCGACCGCGGTTCGCGTCTCGGACCCGGTGGCTTACAACTCACGCCGGGCGCGTGTGCGTGCGTGCCCAAGATCCCGAGAGGAGAATGGAGGAGAAGGGATTGCGGCGTGACCATCCGCCCTGGGGGGTGATTTCTCGCTTTCTGTCTCTATGTCTCTCTCTCTGTCTGTCTGGCGAGCGCACGCGCCCTATAGCTAAAAACCTCTCCAAAAAAAAAAAAAAAAAAAAAAAAAAAAAAAAGCAATGTAATACACTGTAAAGTTATATGTTGTTGGCCGCCGCCGTTGGCCGCCGAGCCAAGATGGCGCTGCTGGCTGCATAGGGAGGCGTGTACAAACAACTCCTTCTACAGCCAATCAGGACTTGCCTCGCACAGGTGCAGGAACTTGCGGGTGGGGCCGCCGGGAGGACCCTATATATACGGGGAGAGAGAGGAAGCTGAGAAGAAGCTAGCTGGTAAAGAGGAGAGAAGCTAGCTGGCTGAAGAAGCTGGTACCGGGAAGAAGCTAGCGGGAAAAGCTGAAACCTGCAGATAAAGCCTGCGGGAGGAAGAACCGGGTGTCGTGCCGTCTTGGCAGAAGAGACGGCACCGACAAATGGTGGCCCATACGGGGACAAAAACAAAAGAAGCTGGAACCTGTGAATAAGACTGCAGAAGGTTCAGAACCTCCCAGTCTGCAGGGCAGCTAGCTGGTACCGGGCGGGTCCCGGAAGGAAGACCTCGGTAAAGAGGTGGAAACCTGCGGATAAAGACTGCGTGAGGAAGGACCGGGTGCAGAAGGTTCAGAACCTCCCAGTCTGCAGGGCAGCTAGCTGGTACCAGGCGAGGGTCCCGTAAGGAAGACCTCGGCAAAGAGGCGGAAAAGGCTAACAAGAAATTTTGAAAGCTAAGAAATTTAAAGGACTAAGAAGTTTAAAGGACTAAGAAACTTAGAAGGCTAAGAAATTTAAAGGACTAGACAAAAACAAAAAGGGGGAACTGTTGGCCCCCGCCGTTGGCCGCCGAGCCAAGATGGCGCTGCTGGCTGCATAGGGAGGCGTGTACAAACAACTCCTTCTACAGCCAATCAGGACTTGCCTCGCACAGGTGAAGGAACTTGCGGGTGGGGCTGCCGGGAGGACCCTATATATACGGGGAGAAAGAAGAAGTAGGGAAGAAGCTAGCTGGCTGAAGGAAGCTGCGAGAGAAGCTAGCTGGGGAAAGGAAGAAGCTAGCTGGTAAAGAGGAGAGAAGCTAGCTGGGGAAGCTGAGGAGAAGCTAGCTGGTAAAGAGGGGAGAAGCTAGCTGGCTGAAGAAGCTGGTACCGGGAAGAAGCTAGCGGGAAAAGCTGAAACCTGCAGATAAAGACTGCAGGAGGAAGAACCGGGTGTCGTGCCGTCTCAGCAGAAGAGACGGCGCCGACAATATGTAACTCAATGTAATATAAAGAAGAATATGATGATAATAAAAAAAAAAACCTGGGACAAAATATGTGAGGTCAACAACCTTCAGACATTGGACATCAAACATTTTAAGACAGTAATTCCAAGACATGGAAAGCAAGGACATGAACTTGCCCTGGGATTGTGCCAGCTTACTGCCTAGCCAGAGTTTCCAGGCTATACACAGGGACATGACCTAGAGGGAGGGCTTTTCTTAGCTGAAGAGATAAAACTGGGAGCTTGAGGAGGCTGAGGCAGCTGGAGTTCACAGGGCAGAATAATGGAGAAGAGAGAGATGTACAGAAAGAATCTCAAAGATATGTAAAGGGTCCTGCTGGAGTATTCAGGACTGATCAGATCTCTGAGCATTATACTAGGGAGAAGAACCAGCTGGGAAGATCCATGGAAACTGTGCCCACACTGACACAGGACTAGGAATAGTGCTTTTCTCCGCCAGCCTGACTGGACCATCCCACAGCTTATGAGAACTGGGGACAGTACCCAGAGGATTGCTGACCCAGTAGTTGGGTACAATTAACCATCAACTAAATGATTCTTTGGTCCTACTAACAGTTCAAAACCAAGTCTCAAGAGGATCAAACTGTTTCCAAGTAACCTTAACTCTGTCTGAGAATAAAGCTCAACAATACAGGGTTATACACAGCCAGTACCTACCAAGGTAAAATTTACAATGTCTGGGATCCAATAAGAAATTAGCCAGCATGCAAAGAAGTAAGAAAACATGACCTATAATGAAGAGAACACTAGACCATTCAAAACTGACTCAGAATTATCAGATGATGGAATTAGTAGGCAGGATACAAAAACAGTTATTGTAACTCTAGTGTCTGCATTTAAGAAGCTAAAAAGAAGATTAAGCTTGTTAAGTAGATATGTGTAATCAAAAGTAGATACAAATCAAACTTCAAGAGATGAAAATACAATGTTGAAATATCCATTTTGTAAGACAAATAATAATGTGATTGAATGTATGGAAGAAAATGAAATGAAAATAAATAAATAAATAAATGTATAAGAAAAGAAAAGAAATGAAAAGAAAAGAAAGGAAAAGAAAAAGAAAATACAATGTCCAAGATTCAAAATACACTGGATAGGATTAACAGAATATTCAACACTGTGGAAGAAAAGATTAGTTAACTTGAAGACATAGCAATAGAAACTATACAAAATAAAACATATGGAGAAAAGAAAAAAGACTTAAAAAATAAACAGAGAATTGGAGATAACTTTCAGATAATTGGGGATAACTTCCAGAGGCCCTAGGTATATGTGAACTAGAGTTTCTAGGACAAAGGAAGGAAATAAGAAAAAAATTTTGAAAAAATAACAGCAGAAAATTTTACAAACTTGATAATAATTATAAATATTAAGTTCCAAGAAAGTTAATCAGTTCCAAACACATGAAACATGAAGAAAACACACCAAGTTACATCTTAATCTAATTGCTTAACACTAATGATACAGAGAAAATCTTAGAAGTAGTAGTTAGAGAAAAAGTACACACTATGTATAGAGGAACAAAGAGAAAGAAGAGAGTAAATTTCTCATGAAAAATGATGCAAGTGAGAAGACAATGTAACATCTTTAAATATTGAAAGGAAAACAACCTATCAACTTTCTGTTTTATACCCAGCAAACATATCTTTCAAAAATGAAGACAACATGAAGACTTATTTAAATGAATAAAAGCTGAAAGAAATTGTAATTAGTAGACCCACACTACAACAAATACTAAAGGAAGTCCTTCTAGTGGAAAGAAATGGATACTAGATTGATGGAGGGATCTACACAACAGACTTAAGAGCACTGGAGGGGCCAGCAGATGGCATGGTGGTTAAGGTGCTGGACTCCCACATGGCTTACTCTGTCTCTCTCTGGTGAGTGCATGTCCCCTATAGCAGATTAAGATGATAATAATAATAACGACTAAAATTACATAAATAAATAAGAGCATTGGAAATAGTAACTATATTAACTGTATGGCAACTGTGTGTGTGTGTGTGTGTGTGTGTGTGTGTGTGTGTGTGTGTGTAAATTCCCTCTTATATATATTAAAAAAATTTAAAAACTCTGTAAGAGGCCAGCAGGTGGCATGGCAGTTAAGGCACTGGATTCCCCCATGGTGTTTAAGTTTCAGATCTGATAGCTTGAAAATCACACTGGGTGTGTGTGCATGCATGCCCATAATCCCAAGACGATAATGGAGGAGAAGGGACTGTGGCATGGCCATGTCCCCAGGGGGTACTTTCCCACTTTCTTTCTCTCTATCCCTCTCTGGTGAGTGCACACACCCTATAGCAAAAACCTAATACAAAACAAAACCAAACAAAACTCTCTAGAAGATCATTGTTGCTGGAAGGCATGTTCTGGACCCGGGTTTATGGACCAGTTATTGACAGAGTTCATCAGCTGAAAGCCCTGAATCAAAGGCTCTGGATGAGATGTCTCTGCCAGGTCATCTGGTAAAGTGAATGCTGAGGACAGAGTGTTTGATAATGCAGACCATTTCATTTCTTGGTTCAGAGTGTTTTGAACACTTTTATTATGCAAATGATCCAATAAGGAAAAGAAAGGAACATGAAAACAAGCTTTTCATATTTTTTTTTTGAGAGGTTTTCGCTATAGGGCGCGTGCGCTCCCCAGACAGACAGACAGAGAGAGACATAGAGACAGAAAGCAAGAAATCACCCCCCAGGGGGGATGGTCACGCCGCAATCCCTTCTCCTCCATTCTCCTCTCAGGATCTTGGGCACGCACGCACACACGCCCGGCTTGAGTTTTAAGCCACCGGGTCCAGGACGCGAACCGCGGCCGACCATGTGGGAATCCAGCGACATAGCCATTACGCTAACTGCTGGTTCCCTTCATATATTTTTTGAAAGCCACAGCTTCCCTGGAGTTTTCAGAGTGCTCTACCAATAACTGAGGTCACACCTCCTGATACAATAACACAGTTAACCAATGACTCATGTTCTTATGTGCATTTCTACCTGGAGGGCTCTCTTTTTGCAGAATTTATCCTAGTCATGAAGCAGAAGTCACTTGGTACCTATGTGCAGCCTTCTTATCTCTTTGTATTGGTGTGGTTTAGAGTACTTCATACAGCACAGACTTTATCAAGGTCATGCATTTAAGGTCACAGTATATATCCTGGTACTTATCCAGGTAGCAACTGCCCACATGTGATGTTTGATGTTCCTGTATTGTTCTTGCTTGATTCCATCTCTGGTGAGCTGGATGTGCAGAGGGTTTTGAAAAATAGAGATGAAACCACAATTTCATTTGGCAAATATTGTGCAAAGAATTTTCTATGAGATTGACACAGCAAACCTCTAAACCAAGAGGCTATGACAGGGTGTGTGTGTGTGTGTTCAGCTTTTTAAAAATAGAATGGTTGATAGTATTAAGATGCGTTTTGTTTGTTTGACCAACCTAATAGTGGGCCCATATTTAATTGTTTTTCTCCATGGAATTCATCTGGACATCATGAAATCAGAAACAAGAAAGCTACAGTGATCACGTTGCTGGACTGTGGCATGTAAAGCCAGACTCAGGACAATCTTAAGTAGAGAAAACAGCAGTAATTGAGGAGATTTTGAACCTGTGGAGAGTGACCCTGTGAAAACTGTTCAGTGGCAAGGACTGCTTCAGAGTACAGTGAGGTAAATACAGGATACCACTCAGGGACAGAAAGAAGCCACGTCTGTTTTGAGATGCCTACAACTGGGGCAGAGATCAAAGCCACTGTGCTGGTTGAGGAGAGTTAACCTCTCCCACTGTGCTGGGTGAGGAGAGCTAAACTCTCTGGGGCAGGCCGGTGGTTGAGAACCACAGGTTTGCTGTGGTATAGCATGGACCATGCACATACCACCATCTTCAGCTTGTATGGGGGGCTAATCTTGGGTTTACAAAACCCTTGGGCCTTGTCTTTCTGAGAAGTAGGTAACACATAAAAGCAGCTTGTGTAGGCAAACTTTGTTTACAAAGGAAGGGCTATTATCTCCAATTCCAGGCATCTCCTCCCTCAACAGCCCCAAGACCCTCTAACTTGACTATAGAGTAGTGGAGGAGATGAGTGTGGCCCAAGGATCCACGTGCAGATTCGAGCCTACTCTTGATTGTGTGACCTCAGACAAGTTACTGTTGAAAAAGGAAGACAGTCCTGCTGACGAATGACCACTCTGTACCAATATGGAGGAGAGAGGATTTAATTCCACCTCAAGTAAGCATTGTGAGATTTATATGCATGTAAGGTAGCAAAAACAGGACTGCAAAGTCTGGGCAGAATTTTAACGCATGTCATAATGCCAAAAAGAGAATGGAACTTTCTCTTATCTCCTAGAGATAAGAGGACTCATGAGTATGCCTGTGGGAAACTTCTAATGTCATCTCCCAGGGGTGTACTGTAATGCACCAAAGATCAGGAGGCACCTAAGACATTGCTTTGTAAAACCAGAAGGTTGGGCCTCTTGTACCATTTTTGTTTTTGTTTTTGTTTTGTTTTGTTTTTGAGGGGATGCCCTATGGAGGAGATGGGGGATGCCAGCTGCTTCTTGCTTCTTTATTAACCAAAACAACTGATGGCCCCTTCATTTCCTCATTGCAAAATGAGGTCTTAGAATACCCTCCCAGTGTTGTTATTGTTGGTAAATTAATAATAATAGTCTACAATGAGGGGTCCTTCACAACCCTTTTCCCTCTCTTCTACTATGTAGAAGTCTGGGATAGAGTTGGGGGACTGCGGTACCAAGCCAGCTCTGTTGGACAGCCCAGAATCACTCTCGCCCCCATGCTGCCCTTTCCTAACTCTGTCCGGTTGACTTCCTGGTCTGATCTACGTCTGGTCTGTGTCTCACATGCAGCAGTTGAATCTGCTGCCCTCAGTTAGGAGGCTTATGCATTAGGTAAATATGATGTCTTCCAAATGTTTTGGAGTAAGTGTGGCCTCCTAGCGCATGTGATTGAGCCAGCTGTGATTGCCACTGATTGAGATTTCATAGGTTTAGTTTTCCTCTTGGAAAGCTGTCCTCCCATAGAGATCATGGAACTTTCTACTAAGAGTTCTGCTGTTGTCAATTAAAAACTATTTTCTTTCTTTTTTTCTTTAAGAATGGATATCATCATTTCCAAGTGTCAAGAAGCTGAAACAGCTATCGGGATATTTTTGTAATAGCTTCAATTTTACTTGGGTTGTATTTTGATCCAAGTGATGTTTCTCTGAGGCCAATGAGAGAGCTTGGGTCTCCCCTTCGTGACTCTAATGGAAGCTCAGCAACTATCACTGACTTCCCATCTCTGCTCAGGGAGAGTCAGGGCCAAGTTCTTTCAAAAGAACCCCTCCTATCCTGCCTCACAGATGTCTTGATCATCAGTGCCATATTATATAACACTAAAGAGTTTTATAAAGTGAGAGGAATGTTTCCCACATGTACCAATCTTGAGGGCAGAGAAAGTCCCCTTCACTAAGTGTTCCTCAGTGGCTAACACATAGTGGTAACTCTGCTGAATGATCCAAAGGACTCCTCAGTGTCCAGGCCCAGGTAAATGGAGTGTCTGGGGTTTAAGATTAGGTGGGTTTAACTAGTCAACTTGAATTGTTGTAACAAAACACCATAGACTAAGTGGTTTAAATGATAGATTTACTTATCACAGTTCTGGAGGCTGGGACGTCCAAGATCAAGTGATTTGATTCCTGGCGAGTACCCTTCTTCTGGCTTACAGATGGCCATATTGTTTTCTCACATAGTGGAGAAAGAAAGAGAGATTGGGTTCAAATTTCTTCTTACAAATCCCATGATGAAGGCTTCAACTTCATGACCCAACAGCCTTATCTCCAAATATGTTCACATGGGAGTTTAGAGTTTTAGTACATGAATGGGAGGGTTACACAATTCAGTCTGCAGAAGTGGGAGCAAGGAGTCACTCCCATGTGAGATTTGCCTGCCAGAAAACTGAGAGGGAAGAGCTTCTCTCTCTGCCTTGCCAGACCTCCAGGGGTACCAGTAGGGCTTGTGCCCTGATGCCTCAACCTTCCACTTTCTCTGCACCCCACAATCAACACTGTCATAAGGTCCACACCTTTCAAACCACATCCTCAGTTCATGCTCACACATGCTCACTCGCTCTCCTGAAGGGCATCCATCCTCCCACTCAGCTCAGGGTCATCCAACACCTGAACCGGGGCTTGGATTTTCAACTTGTGGGTGATGATAGCTGAACGGGTCCGGGGAGTCATTTTAGTGGCCCATGCCTAAAATATTCCTTTTAAAAAAATAACAGAATAGAAAAATCAGAGTGAGTCCCTGAAGCGAAAGCTGTCATTTGGTGGAATTTTTGTCCCATAAGTAATGAATATGAATAAATGTGTCTGCATAGATGTGCGGCTGTACCCTGATTTCTAAGTGGGTTGTAGAAAAGCAGTTTGAACACTCCTGCTTTAGGGGATGCTAAGAATGAAAAGATTCAGTCTCTGTTTTCAGGATGCCTCTAGGCAGGGCAAGAGGTAAGATATTTGAGGCAAGGAAGCCTCTGGGATCATCCATGTGGAACATCTCTTTTTACAGCACAGAAAAGAGGCCGAGAAGAATCCAGAGAATTGCCTCAGGCCAACCAGTGGGTTTCTGCCTCAGGCCTCCACAAGGCCTTCTCTTAGGAATACAGGAAGGAATCCCTGTAAAAGGCGGGCAGATAATGTCAGTGCAAATGGCACAGTAAGGACCTCTACAATTTTCTCCTTGAAATTAGGGAGAAAATGCAAAAGTTAGCAGAATCAACCATTTTAGGATTTAGGGAATTGATCAAAGGCTAACAACAATTCCAGGAGCAGTTATTCAAGAAGAAAATGGGTGAAAATGGATGCATCTTGTTTATATGAACAAGCTTCGTAGCATTTTTACTTACTCTATTCCCATATCTTTCTTCCAGCTCTCTGGTAGCCTTGAAAATCAACAACCCACAATCTAGTAGCTGGGAAGACTAGTAGCTGGGAAGCCACCAAAGGGGAAATGAGTGAGAGCTATTCCAAGACTCATTACCAGAGAGCTGTCATTGCTGACGGGTCTCCGGTCTTACTAAAGACCTTACTTGCAGGGTTGTCTCTATTTGGCTTAACTTGAAGTTCTCCTGGAACAAAAATATTTTGCCTGGGGCATTTGTTAAAAGCATGCTTAGGCAAATGGTTAGCTTCATGGGAACTCAAGTCAGTGAATAACTATCTGGAAAAATAATAGGGTAACCAAAAAGCATAAAAGGAAAAGTTGGAGAATGAGATCTCCAGCAGGTCTTCAAAAAGCTCCAACATGCTTCTGATACTCTGGAAAATCCCGTGCATGTTATGTGCATGCTCAGGAAAGGCGTGTCCTCTCACCTTTGCTCATCTTTGGGTTCTATGTAAGTCGGAAGTAAAGATAAGGCATAACTGCAAACCACCTAGCTGGACATTTTAAGTAATACAGTATGCTCTCTCAGTCATTACTGAGGAGGGTGTGTGTGGGTGAGTGGGTGGGGACTCCAAAACCTGGGTATAGATGAACAGTGCTTAGAAGCAAATTCAGGACTATAAATGCTAATATTAAAAAAAGTATTTCAAGTCAATAACCTAAACTACAATTTTAAGAAACTAGAATAAGAAGAGTAAATTAAACATGAAACAAGTATAGGAAAGCACATAATAAAACTTACAAGTAAAATGAGTGAAATACGGAATAGAAAAACAGGGTCGGTAAAGCCAAAAGTTGGTTCTTTAAAAAGATTAACAAGGGACCAGCAGATGGCTTAATGGGCTTAATGGATGTGTCACTGGACTCCCATGTAGTCAACCACAGCTTGAGTCCTAGAACAGGCAGCTTAAAACACATGCTGGGCACATGTTTGTGCATACCCAAAATCAACACTGTGGTGGAGCACATAAATGAGAAAAGATGCACTGAAAAGGTAAGAAGAGTTTCATTTGACCTTCCTCCCCTCTCTTACAAGCTCATGTACAAGGCCAAGAGAGAGATCCTCAGCCAACAAGTTCTCCCAGGGGAAAGAGAACAAAGTGGATGTCCAACCTCTTTAACTTTCTCAAAGAGAATTTTGAAAGCAGCAAGAGAAAAGTGATTAATCACAAATGAGGGATACTTGATTAGGCAATCAGCACATTTCTCAGCAGAAACCTTGTGGCACAGCAAAGAATGATATTATATATTCAAAATGCTAGTAGAAAATAAACAAAAGCTTACCAGTTGAGAAAACTATACCCAGCAAAACTCTTCTTTAATAATGAAAGAAGGTAAAGACTTTCTCAGAAAAACATAAACTGAGGGAGCTCATCATCACTAGGCCTGCCTTCAAAGTGCTAAAGGGATTACTTTAGATTGAAAAGATAGGATGCTAAATAGAAGCATGGATGCACATGAAGGTTTGAAGCTCTCCAGTAAAGGTAAATGTAAAGACAAATACAGAATAACCTAATACTGTACTGGTGGTGCATAAGTCACTTTTAACACTACTATAAATGTTAAGACAATGGGATCAGCAGATGGTGTAATGGTTACATCACTGTACTTCCACATGGCCAATTGTGGTTCGAGTCCCGAACCTGGCAGCTTGAAACTCATGCCAGGTGTGTATATGTGCCTGCCCAAAATCCTGAGAGGAGTATGGAGAAGAAGGAATTGCAGCGTGGCCATTTCCCCTAGGGGATAATTCCTGTCTGTCTCTCTCTCTGTCTCTCCAACTCTCTGGCAAATACACACATGCTATAGCAAAAATCTCTAAAAACTGTTAAGACAGAGTATTAAGAAAATCTGTAAGCACAGATATTTGTTAATGGATGCAGTGGTAACATAAAGTTATTCTGTGTGTGTTGGAGAAGCAGATGAAATGTAGAGTCTTTCACATGGAATGGAACTGAGTTGTTATGAGCTCAAATAGATTATTATAACTACGGGAGTTTTATGCAAGCCTCATGGCAACCACAAAGGAAAATGTAATAGGTACAAAAAAGGTACAGCCAAAAAGAATCAAAAAATATCACCATCAAGTCATCAAGTCACAAAAGAAGACAAGAAGAAAACAGAAAAAAAAATGACAAAATAGACAGAAATCAACCAAGAAAATACTAAGTACTCACCTATCAATAATTACTTTAATTGCCAATAGCTCACCAATCCAAAGATACAGAGTGGCTAAATTAATTTTTATAAACGATATCCAGGGGCAAGCAGGTGGTGTGGTAGTTAGGTCACTGGACTCCTATGTAGCTGTCCAAGGTTTGAGTCCCAGACATGGTGGCTTGCTTTCTCACTCCCCCCCCATCTCTCTCTGTCTCTCTCCAGTGAGAGCATGTGTCCTATAGAAAATTTAAAAATAATACTAACAATAATAAATAAACAATTCTTTAAAAAATCCCCACAAGATCCCACTACTTCTATCTATAAAGAGTCACTTTAGATTAAAGAACACACATAGACTAAAAGTAAGGAGATAGAAAAAGATATTTCATGCAAATAGTAACCAGAAGAGAATAGATTGGCCATACTTATATCAGACAAGATAGACTTGAAGACAAAAACTGTCATGAGAGACAGAAAAAGTTGTTACAGAATGGTAAAAGGGAGTATGTGAGATTTTTTTTTTTGGAGAGGTTTTTGCTATAGTGCGTGTGCACTCACCAGAGAGACAGAGAGAGACAGAGAGATAGAAAGCAAGAAATCACCCCCCAGCGGGGATGGCCACGCCGCAATCCCTTCTCCTCCATTCTCCTCTCGGGATCTTGGCCACACACGCACACGCGCCCAGCGTGAGTTTAAGCCACCAGGTCTGGGACTAGAACTGCGGTCGACTACATGGGAGTCCAGCGACACAGCCATTATACTAACTGCTGATCCCTGAGATTTTATACATCTAAAGATATAGAGAGATATATCCAGAGCACTTAAATATGTAAAGCAAACGTTGACAATACATAGAGTGAAATAGACAGCATACGACAGTAGGAAGAGAGGCCAATGCCCTACTTTCAATAATGTATTGGTTGTCCAGACAGAAAATCAAAAATAGCAGATTTGAACAACATTATGGATCAAGTGGACCCAACAGACATTTGCAACATGTACCACCAAATGGCAGTAGAATACACATTTTTCTCAAGCATGCATGGGATATTCTCCAGGATAGATCACATTCTAGGTCACAAAAGAAGTCTTAACAAACTTAAGAAGATTGAAACCATTCCAAGTTTCTTTTCTAATCACATGGAATGAAACTAGAAATCAGTTACACAAGGAAAACGGAAAAATTCACAAATACATGGAAATTACACAACACACTCTTGACCAACCGAGATGTCAAAGGAGAATTCAAAAGGGAAATTTAAAAATACTCAGAAAAAGATGAAAACACAACATAACATTTATAGGCTCTGGCAAAACAGTTCAAAAAAGGAATGCCTATATTAAAGAAGTAAAAGAGATCTCAAATAAACACTAGTTTTACACCTCGAGGGTTGAGAAAAAGAAGAACAAAGTAAGTCCAATGTCGCAGAAGAGAGAAAATAACAAAGATTAGAGCATGACCAAATAAAATAGAGCATGAAATAACAATAGAAAAATATCGGTGGAATTAAGAGTTAGTTTCTTGAAAAGATAAACAAAATCAGCAAAGCCTTCTCTAAACTAAGAACAAAGAGAGAAGGCTCAAATAAATGAAATCAGAAATGAGGGAGGAGGCATTAAGCTGATGCCAAAGAAATGAAAAAGTTAATAAAGATCATAAGGAACTATTACGAACAATTACATGCCAACAAATTAGAAGCCTAGAAGCACATAGCTTGCTAGAAATATATAATCTTCCAAAGCTAAATCGAGAATAAATAGAAAGCCCAAACAGACCAATAACAAATACAGAGATGAAATCAGTAATCAAAAACCTCCCAGTGAATAAAAGCATAGGCCCAGGTGGCTTCACATGTGAACCTATCAAACATTTAAGAAACGAAATTCCTCTTACATTCTTTAAACCAAAAAATAGAAGTGAGAACACTTCCAAACTCATTTTGTGAGGCCAGCGTATGCTGACACCAAAGCCAGACAAAGACACTACAAGAAAAGAAAACTATAGGAAAATATTTGTGATGAATATTAATGTCAAAATTATCAATTAAATATTAGCAACCGAATTCAACATCACATTAAAAGAATCATACATTGTAATCGAGAGAGATTTACCCTGGGGTACATTGCTCAACATATGCAAATCAATCAATCAGTGATATAGCATATTAACAGAATAGAAAACAAAATTTGCACGGTCATCCCCATAAATAAAAAAAAAGCATTTGACCTAAATATCTGCAAATCAATAGCTAAAACAAACCAAAAAAATATGAACAAAGGAACTGAATAGACACTTCTCCAATGAAGACATACAGATCGCCAGTGGTCTATGAGAAGGTGCTTAATATCATTCGTCATCAGGCAAATGCAAACCTAGACTATGATAGATAGCACCTCACACTTGTTAGGTTGGTTATTATTGAAACGATAGAACAGGTCCAACCATGATGGTGTAGCAATCACGTGACATTGCAAAGCTGGAAGTCACATGAAAGATCAGGACCAGGTCCCTAGGTTGACCTGGACAAGCTGGTGCACACATGCACCTGTGCCCCTGTCTTGCTGGGAAGGCTCGGGGACAGGATCACAGCATGAGACTGTTGGGGTTGCTTGCTTCTTTATCTGTCACTCATGAAATAAATAAAGAGACTTAGAAGAAGATAACCAGTGTTCGTGAGAATATGGGAAACGAGGAATTCTACATCGCCGGTGGTAAACTGGAACAACCACTGTGGAATATAGTATGGCAGTCCTCCAAAAATTTTAAAAAGCACTACAATTTGATCTGGTAGTCCCACATCTGGATATATTTCCATAAAAATTGAAATTATAATCTCAAAGAGATATCTGCATTCTCATATTTACTGCAGCAGTGGTCACAATAGCTGAAACATGGGAGCAGCCTAAGTGTCCATTGGTGAGTGAATAAAGAAAACATGGTATTGCTGCCAGTGCCCTCCAGAAACACCCTCACAGATACACCTGAAGCAGCCCAATCATCCTAACCAAATGCCCAGTTACGGTTTTCCTTTCCAGCAGAGAGGGACAGGTTTGGTGCTGAAACTACTGAAACATTGAAAATAAGGAACGTAATTCAGAGTAAATAATGCTTCACCAGCACTCTGGGTATCCCTTAATCCAGTGAATTCAACAGCTCAAATCAACCATCATACCATTTATATGATGAATCTAAAACAGTCAAGTTCTTACAGGCAGAGAGTGGAAAACTGGTCTCCATGGACCCAGGAGAGGGGGAATAGAAAAGTATTAGTCCACTATTATAAAGTTCTAGTTATGTATGCTAAGTCCTAGAGGTCTACGTCACAGCACAGTGCCTGTAATTACCAACATAGAATTGTATACTTAATAATGATCTAAGAAGGCAGATATTATGTTAAATGTTCTTTCATTTTCGCTGTCCGTGGTTTTGGCATCATATCCAAGAACACATGCACACATGCAAATAATGAAGGAAAAAGGCAAGAGGAGACTTTTGGAGGTGATAGGTTTGTTTACAGTATAAATTGTGCTGAGAGTTGCATGAGTATATACTTACCTCCAAACTGATCAGGTTGTATATACTAAAGATGTATAACTTTTAACGTATCAATTATACCTTAATGAAGTAGTTTTTGAAAAAGAAGACAAATTACCCAATTTTAAAAATGTGTTACCAGCCAAATAGACATTTCTCCATTGAAGATATACAAATGGCAAATAAATACATAAAAAGAAGTTCAACATCATTAACCAATAGGGAAATGCAAATCGAAACTACAACAAAATACCACTGCAGAGGCCCTAGGGTGACTACAATCAAAAAGACATCTAATAGTTATTTCAGTGAGGATATGGAGGAATTAGAACCCTCGGACACTGCTAGTGGGAATGTAAAATGGTCAGTCTGTCAAAGATTTAAACATGAAATTACCACATTACTGGCAATTTTACTCACAGATACATACTTAAGACAATTGAAAACATATATTCACACAAAAGCCTGTATTTGAATGTTTATAGCAGCATTACTCATAATAGCCAAGAAGTAGAAACAAACCAAATGTCCATCAATGAATGAATAAACAAAATGTCATAGTTGCATGTGATAAAAAATTATTGAGCCATAAAAAGGAACGGCATCCTGATACTCGCCGCTACATGGGTAAACCTTGAAAGCATACTTAGGAAGGAAGTCAGACCCCAAGGGACACATGTCATGTAAATCCATGTATGTGTTACGTGAAGTAGAAATTACCAGAATAGGCAAGTCCATCGTGATGGGAAGTGAGTATGTAGCTGTATGTACCTGTTAGGGCTGGAGAGAAGAGGGGTAGAGGTGCTGCCATTGGGTAAGTTTCTTTCTGGAGGTGGAAATATTCAGGTACTAGACGTTGGCCAGGGTTCTCTGAGCTGTGAATACTAAGTCACCGAGCTGTGCATTTCACAAGGATGAATTTTGTGGTATATAAACTGTGTCTTCATATAGAACAGACAGGTGGGCCAACCAATGTGGCATGGTGTTGAGGCAGCGGGATCCCACGTGGCCAATGGCATGGTTTGAAAAACATGCTGGGCACATGTGTCCAAACATCCCAAAAAGAAGTGGAGGAAGAGGGATTGTGGTGGGGCCATAGGCCTGGAGAGGAGAAGAAATAAAAACAGAAGAGAGGCAGGAGGAGAGCTGAGAGAGGGAGGCACACGTGGGCAGAAGGGAGGGGGAATGTCAGGTGCCGCAGGCCGGTGAGGGGCTAGATGCCGGCTCAGAAATAACGTTGCGAGCGTGTGATCACCGACAGTGTTCGCTCAGGGCAGGATGAGGAGCAGGCCTGTGAGGACTTGCCTGTGGCCGATAGAAGCCTGGCAGGGACAGCTCCTTGGGCCCAGCCCGCCGGACACCATGCCTGCAATAGCGATGTCAGATTGGAAGCAACTGCCCTAGAGACACTCGTGCCCGGTGTCGGGGTGCCCTAGAGACACTCGTGCCCAGTGTCGGGGTGCCCTAGAGACACTCGTGCCCAGTGTCGGGGTCTAGAAGTCACTGCTTTCCTTGGGATGAGAACAGGAAACCCAGCTACATGGCTGAGGCTGCCAGTGACTGAGAGCGCCAAGACCCTAGTTCCCTGTAGCCCACTCCTGGACAGCTAGTGGCTTCAGGGGCAGCGGGGCTGTCTCGGCCAGACCCGACTTTGGCCAGCTGTGCCGACCAGGGCAGGCTCTGCCGATGAGGGCTCCCATTGATTCCACACCCTCGAACATGGCCTCCACCCCCCACCCCCCTCCCCCCGCTGTCTCCACCAGGCCTCAGGAGGACCCAGTGGCATGGCGGAGCCCCTCCTCCAACTGGCGTTCGACCCAGAGGACCCCTCGCAGACACATGGGTCAGTCACCAGCACCCATGGGTGGACCCTCTGCAAATCCCTCCAGGCCTCCCAGCTGTCGAGGCGACTCCCAGGCAGGGCCTGCTGTGCTGGGCGGAATAATGTCCCCAGTGAGGGCCAGACCCTGAGTCCTGGGACCTGAGTAACTCCTCCTCCACGGCAAAGGGGCTTTGTACACGTGATTAGGTTAAGGATCTTCTGTGATGTGGAGGCAAACTCAGATTATCCAAGTGGGCCGAGCTCATCTCAGGTCCTCCAAAATTAGAGAGAGGTCAGAGGGTCAGTGTCATGTGACATGATGACAAAGACTTGGCCAGGCACACGGATGGCTTCTAGGAATGGGACAAGCCAGGAAATGAGCTTCCAGAAGCACTCAGCCCTACCGACACTCCCATCTCAGCCCAGCGAGGTTCCTCACGGTCCGCTCTCCCAGCTGAGAGGGTCTAAGCTGGATCTGTCACAGTCACGAGTGTGTGGTGACCTGTTACAGCGGCACCGGGCATCTGGCACACACAGGGCGCGAGCTCCCCGGCAGCGCATGTGGGAAAGCAGGGCCACTGCAGAGGGGCTGAGAACAGGGCTGGAGGACTCAATGCCTCAGGTCCTTCCAGCCCCCAGGAGGACCCTGAGGCCCTGGAGGCAGTGGCCACCACCATCGTGGCCAGGGCTGGAGCCAGGTACACAGGCAGCCTCAGCCCCAAGGAGCGGCAGCCTCAGGGCAATGTGCAGGGAGCCCACGCCAGCATGCTGTCATCGTGCCCCTGCTGTGCGCGAGGCGGCGTCCTTGGGAACCTGGGCGAGACGGTCCAGGAGGGCAAGGGCCGTGTGCAAAGGGCCGCAGTGAGGGATGGAGGGCCCCGTGGGTCGGTGCCGAGAAGCCAGCAGCCGTGGCTCGCTGCTGGAGGAGGTAGTTATCAGGTCCGGAGGGAATCGGGCACACCAGGTGAGGGAAGGAGGAGCACAGGTCACGGGGCAAGAGGGCAGGATGGAAGCCACTTGGCCTGAGGGTCCTGAGAGCTGAGGCAGGACCCTGGGGGCCTGAATGTGCAGCTGAACAGTTTGGGGGCACTAGGGAGCCAGGATGGTTCTAGAGAGTTCCCTCTGGACACCCAGTGGACAAAGAACTGGTGAAACTCAGCGTTCGCTCCTCCAGGGAGGAGGCTCTGCACTTCCCGCCCATCCTGATCCTCGGCCCACAGAGACAGGGGGATGGGGGTGTAGCCCCGACCTCCCTGTGGTGGATGGGCACCAGGGGCAGGGTGCGGGGGCTCCCTCCCAGGAGAGGTGAACTATTAGCAGGTACCTAATAGCAGGAATCCTCTCAGGAGGGTGCCCAGGCTAGAGGCCTGGCCCCCGACCACTTCCTCCTGCTGGCTGCTCCCGGCCTGGGAGGCTACCGCACCCCCCCTGCTTCTTGGAGCCGGGTCTGCTTCTGAAGAGTTTCCTTAGGCCTCCCTGAGGGACACATGCTTCCCTCTGCCCTGGGCCCCCAGATTTCATTACTGTTAATGAGCCCATCTGAGGCTGGCAAGTGCCAGGCCTTCTCGTAAGGCTCTCGGTGCCAGGCAGGCACGTGGCCCTGGGGCTGCCCGCCACCTCACTGCCTCATAATGAGAGGTGAAATCCGGGAATTCAGGCTAGAAAATGAATCACAGGTTGCTGGGCTGCACTCGGCCCAGGAGGCCTTCTGCAGGTTTGGAGCCTGACAGGCAGTCCAGCTCTGGGGTGGGGAGGACTCTGCGGGCTCCGAGGCCATGCTGCCTGCACAAAGCCTTCCTAGGCCACCCTGCACTGGGGAGGCAGCCACCGGGCAGAGTGAGGGCAAGCTGAGTTCTGGTCCTGCCACCAGCTGCTGGCCCTGGGCTAGGTACTTAACTTCTCGGAGCTCTAGGGTCCTCCGTGACTTAAAGAGGCCAGTAACCTGGAACCATGTCATGCTGATCAGACGCCATAGTGTCACCAACGCCAAGGCCCTGCCACTCCTCGAAGCTCAGGTCCCAGCGCCCCCGTGATGACAGCCGGGGCAGAGTTCCCGGATGCAGAGATGTGTGCCTAGACCCCGCAGGGCTGACTGCTTTCAGCAGCCTCAGGGCCTGTCCCAGATCACCTCCTGGGAAAGGGAGAACAGGGGAGGAGGGGGCGGGGCCTGCTGCCAAGACAGGGTGCACAGAGGTGGTCAGGGTGGTGTGTTTGCTTGGAAAACTTAGAGGGCAGGGAGGAGATTCGGGCTGGGCCCCCAGAGGGTGGGTGTATCACCAGGCCCCTCGGGCCTCCACCCGGCCGCAGCCCCAGGGCTCACTGCAGGGGTAACAGAAAGTCTGCGCTTGGGCCATTGGAGAGTAACAAAGAACACGGCACATCCAAGAACAGCTGCTGGGCATTTTTATTGAGGACAAAGATATTACAAATGTGTTTTCAATCCTCTTCTGAAAAAATAAGTTCACGTAAAAGAAATTTGGCCATCCAGCTTCCTTCCCTCATCCCAGACTCTTGGTATACTGCTGTGTAAGGCCACGAGTGACCCTGATGGGTGCCGGTGGACACAGGTGGGCCCAGGAGAGCACTGGTGAGCACAGGTGAGTGCTGGTGAGCATAGGTAGGTACAGGTGGGCACGGGTGGGTGCTGGTGAGCACAGATGGGTGCCGGTGGGCACAGGTGGGCACTGGTGAGCACAGGTGGGTATTGGTGGGCACAGGTGGGCACTAGTGAGCACAGGTGGGTACAGGTGGGCACAGGTGGGTATAGGTGGGCACAGGTGGGAACTGGTGAGCACAGGTGGGTATTGGTGGGCACAGGTGGGCACTGGTGAGCACAGGTGGGTACAGGTGGGCACAGGTGGGTATAGGTGGGCACAGGTGGGAACTGGTGAGCACAGGTGGGTACAGGTGGGCACAGGTGGGTATAGGTGGGCACAGGTGGGCACTGGGGAGCACAGGTGGGTACAGGTGAGCACTGGTGAGCTCAGATGGGTACAGGTGGGCACAGGTGATCAGTGGTGAGCATAGGTGGGTAAAGGCAGACACTGGTGAGCACAGTGGGTACAGGTGGGCACTGGTGAGCACAGGTTGGTACATGTGGGCACTGGTGGGTACAGGTGGGCACAGGAGGGCACTGGCGAGCATAGGTGGGCACAGGTGGGCATTGGTAAGCACAGTGGGTGCAGGTGGGCACAGGGGGTTCCAGTGAGCACAGGTGGGCTCAGTTCAGCAGCGGCCAGAGGGAAATGCCATGGACAATGAGCTTGAAGGAAAAGGAAGTGCAGAGCAGGGGGTCCCAAGATCTTCCCATGACACAGGGCTGTGACCTGGGTCATCTCGAGAGCCTTCTGAGGCCCTGCCCTGGGAGGTGAAGAGCACTGGCGAGGGAGTTGGGACCAGAGACGCTGCCTGGGTTGGGCCCAGGAGGCTCCTGAAGAGCAGCCGAGTCTCAACACTTCTTGTTCTAGCCCTGGGAGCCCTGCTGACCCCTCAGGCCAGAGGCAAAGAATGCCCAGAGGAAGGGACAGGCTCACCCGATGCTAGGTGGGAGCCCAGAGGCTGGGGGCTCAGGCTAGGCCTGCCTCTGAGGTGGCTTCCCTGCCAAGGGGTGGCCAAGGGGCTATTGGTACCTGCCCAAGGAAGTCTCGTAGGATGGTGGTCCAGTGTGCCCAGGGCCCTGGCCCCAGCCTTGCTCTCGTTCTGCTGGTGTGGCTGGCTCCTGGCGGCAGGAGGGCCAGGCTGGGTGCTGCTCCCGGCTGCTTCGTGCACAACCTGATGGAGTTGCCCCTGGGGTCTAGGGGCCCTGCAGGCCGAGACCCAGCAGGAACTGCCGTCACCCCAGGTGGAGGGAAAAGATGCTTCTCCTCTGAGCAGCATGGGACTTCTCTGAGGTGCCTGGAGGCCTCGCAAGCCAACACCGGGCACTCCTGAAACTGGCCTGCCGTGATGGCCGGCTGTCACTGCCTTCCCGCCTCGCCCCCTCTTCTCTCTCCTGCTGCCCTGGGGCTGCACTCTTTGAGAGGGGCCCTTCCTCTGCCCAACCTGGAAGGGAGGGTACTGGGGAGACAATCAGTCACCATGGGTAGGGAGAGAGCAGAGGTGGAGGTGAGGGCTCAGCTCCAGGGAGCAGCCCGCGAGGCGAGGACAGAAAACTCAGTGTGCCCAGGCCGCAGGGGGTGAGGGCCCTGGCTGTGAGCAACAGACACAGCTCTGGCCCCAGGGGCTGAGTGCCCAGGCTGTGAGTGACAGGCACGGCTCTGCCTACTGTGACCATGGCAGGGGGTCCGGGGGACTCCCAGAAGTGAGGGGGGCTCCGCGGGGCAGACCTGGCACAGGCCGGCGCCCTGGCTGCTCCAGATCCCAGCTAGTCCTTCACTTGGCCATCTCTGCTCCACCCACGAGCTCCAGTCCCCCACGGACCTCTCCAGAAAACCTTGCAACTCTGGCTGTGCAGGCTCCCCGGGCCTGGCGAGAGTCCTCACTGCACTTATTTGAGTCCCCAAAGTGAAGCCACCCCACATACATCCTCCAGGGCGGGGGCTGCAGCCTGCACGTCTCCCTGACCAGCACAAAAGCTGACTGATGCAGGTGGAGCAAAGCAGAGGCCCCTTCCCAGCGCAGAGGCTGCGGTCTGGGCCTGGGCCCTTCCTGGCTGCTGGGGCGGCGGGGGTGGGCCTCCAGGCAAGGGCAGGCCATGCCCGAGCTAATTGGGTGAGCAGGCTGGCTGTGCCTCCGGGAAGGCTTCCTGGTTGCTTTAATAATAAAATGTTTATGGCATCAAATATTCCTCCTTATTAGTCCCGAAAGGTCAGGGAACTACGCCTTTTTTGTTTTCCGGGCAATTGGTCTGACCTTTAGTTGGTGAAGGAGGCCTGCAGCTACTGCCATGGCTGGAGAGAGGCCCCCGCCTGACTTGGCCCTTCTGCTTCCTGCGGCTCCCCGCCTGCCTCTGGACACGCTGGCCTCGGTTTCCCCATTTCGACCATGAGTTACATTGGACTTGGCACTCTGGGGCTGGTGAGGGTGCTCTGGGCTTGCTCCATTGTAAAGGGGGGTCTATGTCCCTCACCCCGACCTCACACCCACCTGGCCTAGATACTCTGCCTCTGCCCTGGGCCCCTGGAAGGCAGCAGCAGACAGGACCCCTTCATAGACAGCATTCTCGGAGTGGGAGGGCAGACCCCTAGAGAGGGTTCTCTCTTCAGCCATCGCAGGGAGTGTCACCTGCCCCTCAAAATGCCCAGCCCATGTGGGAGGCTGAGGCACTGCTGTGAGCAAACCCAGGGCACGGGCAGCGCTGCGTGGCTGGTGTGGCATGGCAAGAGATCGTAGTGGCAGCGGTTGCCTTTCTGGGAGGCCCACTCTGCCTCCCATCCGCAGGAGGCCGTGGCCGAGAGTTAGGAAGCGGCCCTGTTATAATGTGCGTTGTCCAGATGACGCAGGCTCAGCAACGGCCGAGTCCCGGGCTGGGTGGAGACACTGATGTCGCTTTGGTTACATTTGGTAGAGCTGGGCTTTGCACCTGGGCATGGCACCCTCTCACCCTTTTCCTGCCACTTTCACTGGGACATGAGACTCGCCGGGAGCAGGGTAGTTCTGACTCACAGCCGAAGGTCCTGTCCTCACTGGAGGCCGTGGGAGGCGCAGCCCGGCCAGGGTGGGCAGCAGGGCGGGGGTGCAGGCTGGGCGGCGAGTGGTGTCTGGGCTCGGTAAACAGACCTCGGGAGGAAGGCCGGGTGGGGCGCCTGCCATGCCCGTGATAAATGTGGTGCTTCGTGGATGGCCGTCAGCACGAACCAGAGAAACCCGCGGGCTGGAGAAACACCCTTTGCACAACAATCTCTGGAAAAATCAGTGGGAAGCCAAAGACTACCAAAGACCTGGGCTTGTACCGCTCGCTTCTTTGAGCTCATCAGCCCAGTTATTTGAGAACCACCACCCAAGATCAACCCGAGAGACCTGTCTCTGCGAGGGGAAGGCAGAACGCCCGGGAGGGACGTCGGGCGGAGGAAACGTGGGACCCGCTTTGACGGCTCGGCTGCCTCCTGCCTCCTGCCAGGCTTACACCCCGAAAGGAGAAGCAAACGTTGGGGAACATGTCAGACGTCGCAGGCTCTGAAACAGTGAACGGCTTGGAAAGCAATAGGACGGGGTGGTGACAGCCTGCGTGGGACTGCGAGGCTCCTGTCACAGGGGAGTGGGGCAGTCACGCCGCCAGCCACACCTGAGCACCTGGCTCTCGGGGCTTGCCCAGAGAAGGTGGCCCGGCCGTCACAGACGTGGGTTACAGGCCTGGGGAATTTAGCCTGGAGGAAGGAAGCTGGGCTGTTGGGAGGACGGGAAGGGCAGTTATGAGAACTATCGTCCCCCCACGTCTGCAGAGGGATCCAGAGACGGTTTGGTGTTAGAAGGCACCTCCTTTGGCCCTGCACTGCGCCCAGCAGCACGTTAGCCTCGGACCTGGCCACCTCTCCCACCTCCTAGAGGAGCCAGCTCCCGGAAGCCAGCTGGGGTTTGGGTGTCTCTGCAGAAGCAACACAAGGGTCCCTCTCACCTGCGCCTGGGACACCCAGGTTTGAGAGTGAGTGGTGAGGACAGATTCCTGAGGGCCTAAGGTCGTTTCCCATTGGGGCCCCCTCCTGGCTCCTTGCTGCCTCCCTCCTGTCCTTCCTCTAAGCCACATTGCACAGCCTGGGCGGCCACCCTCTGTTTGCACTTCACCTCTAGAAGGTTCTTACTCCAGATCTCCTGGGCTGGGAAGGAGCTCCCATCCCTGGAGGGTCTCTTATCTGTCAGGCTGTGGCAGGGGATAGTGTTGAGCGGAGCTGAGATTAGTCTCCACAGCTCGGATATTTGCAGCATTCGAGCCATCGGTGGTTTGGGGAAGCCGGGCAGACCTGGCTTGCCTCGTGGCTCCACCACCTTCTTACAGACAGACCCTAGAATGAGACCTCTCAGAGCCCAAGTTCTGGGCATCGGAGGGGCTCCCACTTCCTTCTGGGGCTGGGTGGGTCCAGGGCTAGATATTTACAGGCCTGGGTCATCTCCAGCTCTGGGCAGAGTATGCGAGTGAAGAAGGGCTCTGGGGGAGACCACTCCACCGTGCTCCTGCAGGCCCGTGGCAGTGGCTGACTGCTGTCACTCCAGTGCCACCCTCCACGGACCCAAGGAAATCTCAGGCAGACGTGACCATTCCTGAGGGTACAGCCCACGTTGGGGCCCTGCACCCAGTGGGAGCAGCAGTACCAGCAGCTGGGCAGAAGGGCAGTGCTTTCACCCTGGCACCCAGCCAGGCACGGCCGGTTCTGACTCACCCGCACTGCTGTCAGAGCTGTGCCCTGACGAGCCCCTCTGCCTTGGCACTGCCTTGAGCTGAACGGTTCCCTGAGCCTCGATGGGGACGGAGTGAAAGAAAGAGGGCCATGACAGATGCCAGGTGACCGAGCTCAGTAAGCCAGGCTTTCCAGGGTGCTGGCAGACGTGCATGAACCCACCCTCCGTCGCTGGAAACTTGGCGGGTTGTCTACCAAGGGATCCAGGCCAGGGCAGTGCCCAGGCCTCTGCCTGCAGTAGCCAGGGTTACCCAGGACCAGGTCTTCCTGCCCTATCATGACCTGATGCCATCTAGGAGACGCAGAGGAGAAACTCAGACACTGCAGACTCAGAAGTGCTCCGAAAGACAGTTATTCCTGGACAGAAGGCCCCGTCCACACATCCACCTCCCCTGCCAGTACGGACCTGAGGCTCAGGCTGGTAGAACAGCTGCACACCCTGAAACCCACTGGCCCACAGTGCCCAGGGCCGCCAGGCTGGGCTGTGCTGGGCTCATGGTGGCACACAGCTGGGGACTTCCGGCTATCGGTGCTCCCGGGGCCCAGAGGCCACGCAGTAGGGCTCTCGCAGCCTCATGCGCTCCACCTTCAGGAGGCCCCAGGGGCCAGTGCGACCTGGGCTGACGGGAGAGAGCAGGGCCAGCATGCTACTGCCTTGACCACTGCTGTCTGCTGTTGGGGACGGGACGAGAGCTCATGCTCGCTCCTTCCCGGGCGTGGTGGCCTGTTCAGCCCACAGGGCCTTGCTGGCTGATGGGGAGGGAGGGAGGGAGGGAGGGAGGGGCCCCACTGCAGGGAGGGAGGGGCCCCACTGCTCATCACTGTCCTTTAGATCTGGACGCAGCATGTTTGTGGCCACAGAGAATGGAGTGATTCCTAACAACAGCAGACCAACCCCCAGGTGGCTTTCACTGAGGCTAGCTGAGGTGCGTCCCAGAGCCCTGGGGTCAGTCTGCCGGGCTGACTCTCCGGAGCCTACTGCTCCAGGAGGAGGCCCAAAGGACTCAAGTTTACCACAAAGTCTGCTCTCACGGCTCCTCTGCCACCAGGCAAGTGAGCAGGAGATTTTTGGAGCCGCTCAGGCTGGAGCTGCTGTGCCCCTCAGGGACACATGGCCGGCCGGACATGCTGGGCAGCTGACCGTAGAGCTGCAAGGGGCAGCTCCCGTCCCCTGAAAACCCAGCTCGAAGGCTGTGTCCTCCAAGGAACGGCCCCAGGCCCTCCAGGCTTCCTTTACCGTTAGCAGAAAGGGCCAGAGTCTTTGGGATGAGACAGCGTCTTGAGACCACAAGGATCAAGGCTGAAGTTTTCAATGAGAACCCTACAGTTCCGAGAAAGTCCAGATGGTGACGCTTCCTTGTAGCTTCCCAGGAAAAAAACAAACAAAAACAAACAAACAAAACAAACAAAGAAACAAAAAACGCAACAGATGGCCTGAGAGACTCTGGTCCTGGGACCCAGCACAGGTTCCTCAAGACTCAGCTGTGTTGGCTTTGACGGTGGATTACCAATCACGGGCTGCGAGTGGACACACAGTGGCCTCTGATTTCAGCAAAGTGTGGACTTGACGGAACCCTGTGCACTCTGGGAAGAAGAGGCAGATACAAGGTCTTCCACCAAAGCATAGAGGAATCGTAGGTCTGTGGTTGTGCCCAAGACTGCAGTGCGGCCCCTGGACAGAGGTCTGACCACTGGGCGTGTCCTTTGCCTGTCCCACCTTGACCCACAATTTCCTCAGCAGTTGGGGAAGACAGAAGGCAGGTTTCTCAGCCTGACGGTGCCTAGAGCTGGGTGGGAATCAGGATGAGGAGTCGCCCGTGTCCGAGTGTGCGACGTGGAGTCCTGGGCTTAGCGGCACTCGGTCTTGCCGATTAGGTCACGGTCTGGATCTTGACTGGCTGAGGTCAAAATAACGTCCCGATACTGGAGGAGGCGAAGGGAAGGTCAATGCTGGAGGAAATGTTCCTGCCCTCTCATCCCAGGCCCCATTTCCAGATGACCTGCTATGACCCAACACCAGGGGTGACATGCCTGTGGAAGCTGCCCACCCGCAGGCCTCCCTGGTCTTGGGATTGAGTCACATCCTACTTAGTAGCTTGGGGATGGTTTTACTTTGCAGTTAAGTAATCTTTAATAAGGTCATTAAAAAGGGAACAAAGAAAGAAAAACGCAAATGAAGTGACCACATGGCAGAGTCGCTGACCAGGGATGATAGCAGCCCTTCCGGGTCTGACCACACCAACGAAGGCCCCTGCTGCTTACAAAGGTCTCGGGTTGACACTGTTCCTCCCAACTTGCCGAAGGTGGGGTTGGTCTGCTCCCTGCCCCAGATGCTGCCAGGTCCCAAGAGTTAGTTTGGGGTGTCTAAGGAGAGGTGGGGGTTGGGTGGGGAGCTCGTTCCAGATCCTTAGTTGTGCTCAGGACCCTGGAGCTTGCAGGTTCTAGGCCTACAGACCTGAAAGAGCCCTGGGTCCCATGTCCACAATGGCCCTCCAGAATTGTCGACCAACAGTGACAAATGATACCCGCTCTCTCCTTTCTCCTCACGGTGTCCCCAAGTGTAGACAGTGTCAGCTCCACTTGAGGGAGCAGGAAGTGCATACCCAGGAAGGTCAGGTGGCCTCCCAGGGCACACTCAGCAGAGAGGTGTGGCTGGGGCTGACACAGGCCTGCCAGCCTCCATCCTGGCCACGTCCTGTGGCTGAACAGCTGAATGGCTGATCACCTGCCTCGGCAGCACTCATGAAGAAAAACCAAAGGCAAAACTTTGTGCTTCTGGGAGCAGGTCTCTGCCTTCTTCTTCCAGCTCATGGGGTCTTGGCTCCCACCATCCTGGGGCCTACCCTGCCTAGCACGGAGCAGGGCATCTCAGCTGCTCTCAATTCACAACGTTTCAGAATTTCTTCCCACACTTCAACAGACTCCTCATCAAAGCTCGTCTCTTTGATGCTTACCAGTCCTTGATTTGGACAGTATAAAGCTGTGGATCCTTCTAGATTTGATTTTTTTCTAACCAGTTTTTATACTTTCCACCAACCCAAAAATTGACTATTATTATTATTATTATTTGCCATAGGACATGTGTGCTCGCCGGAGAGTCAGAGAATGACATAAAGAGAGAAAGTGAGAAATCACTCCCCTCGCGGGATGGCCATGCCACTATCCCTTCTCCTCCATTTTCCTCTTGATAATTTGAGCACACATACATACTCTCCACGCATGATTTTTAAGCCATCAGGTCCAGGACTCAAACCATAGTTGGCCATGTAGGAGTACAGTGCCTTAACCACCATGCCACCTGCTGGCCCCCAAAAGCATTATCTTTATCAATTAAACATTCACAGATTTGGGATGGTTTCACAGAAAGGTCCTGGGTTCCAAGGCAGGACACAGACTGGGAGTCCAGGTGAGTCTCCACCTGGATGTGTCAGGCTACCTGAATCACATGACCCCACTGAGGCTTTCTCTTTTCATCTAAAACTGCTAAGATCATGGTAAAGATTGAACAAGATGATGAGATATTGAACTCAGTGCTTGGCATGTGTCAGGCGCTATGTCAGAGTGAGCACCTGCCCTACCTTTCCTTTGTAACAGTTAGTTAGGACCCAAAGCCATTATCCATTCATCCACCAGAGCCTCCTTCCATCCATTCACACATCTATCCACCCACCCATCCATCCACCCATGCACCCACCCATCCATCCATTCATCTCTCCATCTACCTATCCATCCATCCACCCACCAATCTATCCATCCACCCAACTGTCCATCTATGCATTCAAGCATTCATTCATCTATCTGACCTTCTGCCCAACCACACACCCACCCATTCACTCATCCATCCACCTGCCCAACTCCTCCTCTATCCAAATATTCATCTATCCACCCAATCTCCCTTCATTCCTCCCTCCCTCCCTCCTTTCCTCACTCTCTTCCTCTCATCCCTCGTTCCCTCAGTCCCTTCCTTGCTGCCTCCCTCCCTCCCATACTCTCTTCCTTCCTTCCATCCATTCAGTCCTTGGCCCTAGATGGTGTCACATCTAGGAATTTTTGTAGTCTGAGTCCAGCACTCTTACAACTCCCCACAGCTTTATCTCAAACTCAACTTCCTTCCCCCAAAATTAGTCCTTTTCTAAGAACCCCTCAGAAGGCCCTCTCCTTGGACAAAGACTTTTATGGAGAACTTCATGTTAAGCTTCAAACTATAGCTTGTTTCCCTCACCACCTCCCTGTCCCTCCCACCTTACTTGAGCATGGTGCATTATGGGACAGAGATGGAAACAGGGACATTATCCTTTTTCACTGGTACATGAGACAAAGAAACCTCACTGCTGTTTGGCCAAGCCGCTGCTATGAAACCCCTGGAGGTCTGCAGTGCTGCCTTAGCTAAAGCTCACTTAACCTAGCCAACTATGCTTGAGGAAGTCAAGCTTAAGTTAAGAAATGCACAGAACAGGGACCAGCAGATGGCGTGATGGTTACGTTGCTGGTACTCTCATGTAGTCAACGTGGTTTGAGTCCTAGACCTGGCGGCTTAAAACTCATGCCGGGCATGTATGTGTGCATGCCCAAAATCCCAATAGGAGAATGGAGAAGAAGGGATTGTGGTGTGGCCATCCCCCTGGGGAGTGATTTATTGTTTTCTGTCTCTCTGCTCCTCTTTGTCTCTCTAGTGATTGCATGCACCCTATAGCAAAAATCTCTCTAAAAATAAATTAATTAATTAATAAGCATAGAACAGGGAGCAAGTCTATGGCTCAGTGGTGGCACAGGGCTCTGCCTGACTGGCCTGCTTGAGAAGGTTCTGGGTTCGCATCCAGAGGCTTCCCTGGGAATGCCACAGAATTGGGACTTGCTAGGGCTGGGATGAATTACGACATGGGGACCCTGTTGTAGGAATGAGATGGGGGGAAAAAAAGAATAAGAAATGTACCAAGCAACTCAAGATGAGTTGAGAGCATTTCTTTTTTTTTTTTTTTTTCCTCTTTCTCTCGTTCTTTTTTTGGTGTGTGTGGTGCCCAAGACTGAAGTTCTTTTCAATATATCAGGCTTTTCAAAAAAATGATTAAAATGCACCAGCTTATTAAATAGAGCTGCTTCATACTTAATTTAGCAAACTGTAACATTTTTATCATTTTTATAAAGCCCTTTTTAATGAAAACCGTCTGCGAGGAGACCAAACACTGAGGCCGAAATCATGTTTTCTCCGTTCTTGCTATCCCTGAAGATGTTGTTTCCAGATTTTACAGAAATAATAAATTTCATTTAGAAGTTTGGGCCTCCACAGTGGTGCCACACAGCTCTGAATTTTCCAATTTGCAGCGCAAGAAGCTAATCCTGCTCTAATGTTTCATACTTGCCAACTCCAAACCACAATTTCATACCTTCCTTGCCTCTTAGTAAATGTGGTCCTTGGACCAGCATCCGACCCCATGTGTTTACATGAGCCTGAAAAATGTTGTTCTAATAAGCGTAAACATATTTTCTCGGTGACCAAATGTTTTCCTCCCGTTGCTCCTGATTTCACAGGTCACTGCTTGCTGAGATTTCCCAGGAGCAACCTTCTCAACCCGCGGGCACCAGGCCAGAGGAGTTCCGTGGCATCTGTACCTCCCAGTGTGCAACCTGCTCGGGAGCTGCGTCCAACCGTCTGCCACCCAGGCCTGTTCTGGACACCCCTCCAAAGGCACCTCGTTAACAGAGGGGAGACTTCCAGCCCCAGAAATGATGGCTACCATAAAACTACCTGGAAAGTGATTCCTCAGGTCCCAAGCCTGCGAGCTATCTTGATGGCTGCCCGAAGGCCTCGCTCTGTGTGGGAAGCAGAGGTAGCTGGAGCTCAGGGAGCCCTATGAGGTGCGCTAGGCCTTAAGGCACCCACTGGCAAGGTCATGACTGGCATGCATCCAGGTGGACGTAAGCCTGGCAGAGCCAAGCTATGGGGGAGCCACTCACCTGGTTTGGCCCCTTTGGCGTCAGAAGCCTGCTGCAGAAGTCAGGCGGGGCACGAGGCCAGGGAGGAGCTCCCTAGTCCCTTCTGGAGGGCATCTTGTAACCTCAGGGGTCTCTGGAGACCAAGGAGGATTCAATGAAAATGAAGCCCATGCGATAGGAAGAACACGCATGCATCTCACCCACCCACACGAAGGGACTTCAGGAAGCTCATGACAATGCCATGATGAAAATACTATGCATGAATTTCAACATATTTTTGCACCGAAACAAACTTGTACCTTAATTGCATGCAATAGTGTTTTTTTTTTTTCCCCACAAACTATTTAAAATCCCTTCATAGTCAAAGTCTAGTGACAGTCCCAATCTGTTCAGCAGTTGGGCTTTGCCCGATTTTTGAGAAAGGCTTCCAGTCCCTGCTCTTTGAGGACTTGACGGGAGGGAAGCTATGTCCAGGACTGTCACGAGCCTGGTCTCTGCTGTGGTTCAGCCTCCCCCGTGCTGCTGGCCCTGGAATGGGTCTGCATCTCCCTGCTGCGTGCTGTTCACAGGCATTGCAGGTGCAATTGATTGTGGTTCACTCTGAATGCCAAGTTTTTATCCATGGCTGGAAGTCCAGTGACCAACCATCCTGCAAGACTTACCAGGCTAAAATCAGAAAACCCTGGGCAAAACAGGAAGGCAGGAAGTGCTCCATCACCGGTGAAAGGTCATTTCCTGTGGGAGGTCCGAAGTGGACATGTCACTCATCCACCATGTTGCAGGAGTATGGACTGGAACACTTCCTGTGTAACACTGTAAGTGCCCCCCTACCGCCCCAGCTAATTCCAAGAGTCAGGGAATGTTCTCCCCACCAGAGTAAGGCAGACCAGGCCCCAGCTCCATCCTCAATGCCAGAGGACTGGTGCGAAGGCCTTGACTCCATGGATAACTCCCCAAGAGATCAATCCTCTCGGCAGACATGGGACAAGACGTGCCCAGGGCACTGGGTGAACTGGAGGCACAGCGAGAACAAGACAGGCCCAGACCTCTGACCTCGTATCCCAGAGTTTGCCCCACCCAGCCAGTGGCCAGGCCGGACCCAGCAAACCTCCCACGCTCTTCTCCAAAGTCAGGCCCCCTTCTAGTTCCACGGAGCTCGCCGAGCGCTCCTTGGTCCTGCGTCCATCCAGCCTCAAGCTCAGTCCCCACAGTGCAGACACCCCCAACCCCGCCAAACCGCCCCTCCCCGGGAGGGACAAAGGTCGGTTCAGCCTCAGGGGGAAGGTGATCTCATGAAGGCTCTGGCAGCCCTCTGGGGACCGAGGTATTGTTTCTCACGGAAAAACAAGAACTTGCTGCTGTGTGTCGGATGAAAGGCTCTATCCCAGGGAATTCTGCGGTTGCTGCTGGCCTGAGTCGCGTAGCCTTTGACTTCACACCCGTGGAGAAGGGGACCAGGGCCGTGGAGTTGGTTCATTTCTCTTTCTTGTACTTAATGAAGCCCCAGACAGCTCCGGCCCAGGGGCTCCCTCCCCGAGCTGTGTGCACTACCTGTCACCTGCACCCTGACAGCTCCAGCGCTCCCGGCTGCCCCTCCTCTGCCTGCTGCGTAGCCCCGTGCCTTCCTGCTCGATCCATCATCCGGAAACTGGCTCTAAACATGGAAGGCCCTCAGGAGCCCTCCGGGCCTGCCCCAGCCTCAGAATAATGCTCAGACTCCGTGTCCCCAAGTCCCTGCTTCGTCAGACTCTAATGCAGTCCGGAACAGGACGCGTGGCCATGGGGCTGCCTATTGCATTTTTACAAGGTCTGTGGCACGCCTTTCCACCAGGATCTGGAACAAGACGCAGAAACTCCGATGCCCCAGAGCCGCCCACGCTCCCCTCAGACTGGCAGCCCTCAGCCCAGGAGTGACCACTGCCTTATTTTCTGCAGCATTTCCTTTTAACTGCATTTTCTACATGAACTTAGTACATTGTGCACTTTCTGTGTGCCTGGCTTCACAGGCCCCGAGATCCCCAGGGCCATGTGCCTATCCCCCCCCCCCAGGGCCCCTTGTGTTATGCAGGTTTGAGGCTGGATGGACGCAGGACCAAGGAGCGCTCAGCGAGCTCCGTGGAACTAGAAGGGGGCCTGACTTTGGAGAAGAGCGTGGGAGGTTTGCTGGGTCCGGCCTGGCCACTGGCTGGGTGGGGCAAACTGTGGGATACGAGGTCAGAGGTCTGTGCCTGTCCTGTTCTCGCTGTGCCTCCAGTTCACCCAGTGCCCTGGGCACGTCTTGTCCCATGTCTGCCGAGAGGACTGATCTCTTGGGGAATTACCCATGGAGTCAAGGCCTTCGCACCAGTCCCCTGGCATTGAGGATGGAGGCCTTCGTCTTCCACTTATGACTGCGTACCCCAAGGGACCAGGAAGCAGAGCAGGCCTCCCAGACAGGCCCCACAGCACCATCCCTCCCCTGTGGATGACCAGTGCCAACAATCCTTTGAAAACAAGTTAGAGACTCCTCCTCCAGGAAGCCCCTCAGGTGCCCTCCATCCTGAGAGCTGCTGAGTAAGCGCACACTCTCCCACCCTCCTCTTCCAGGTCAGACCGGGGAGACTGTTGACAGGGAGCTGCCCAGGGTGGGGACCACTGGGTGCCTGCCTTGGGCCTGCCACCCTGGGAGCTGCTGAGACAAGTGCTTGCAGCTCCTGTTCCTTCCTGTCTTCACCCCGTGTCAAGGCATGAGTTCTCGCGTCGTCCTCACGGATTCCAGGTAGTGATGTAGTCATTTCCCTGGGGAAGAACGGGAGGGGCAGACAGAGGAGGAAGGGAGGGAGGGAGAGGTAGCTTCATTGTTCCTGCACCTACTACGTGCAAACCTCCTCGGTCCCGTGGTGATGTTCTCCAGTTCGACACTGTGACGACCTTTCTAGGTGAGTTCAGTTTTCCTGCATGCTGTGTGGCCCTGTGCGTGTGACGCATCCTCTCTGAGCCTCTGTTTCCTGCTCTGTAAAGTGGGCGCCATGAGCCCAGCTGCAGGGCCGTGTGCGGGCAGGTGACTGGGGCAACGAGCCGGCCTGGGGCTTGGAGGCACAGCGCTGCTCGCGGTCTTCACGTGCTGACTGCAGCTAACCCGGGACGCGGCAGGGAAATCAGGAGAGCATGGGGTACCTGCTGGAATCACCACACGGCGCCCCGTAAATATGGACAACTACGAGCCAATTTAAAAACAGATTTCTTTTTTAAAAAGAAAAGTTCTTTGCACCCCGGAGGAAGCTCGGAGGTGCTAAGGAGGCTCGTGTGGTTCCTGCAGAAGCCCCCGGCCCCTGGAGCGAGTCTTAGAGTTTCTTTCCTCATCCTGCAGGCCCTGCTGGGTGTGACACAGCTGTTTCCCCACGGCCCCGCCACCAAGGAGGGCCATCCATCTTCCTCAAACCTGCATAACGCAAGGGTCCTGCCCAGGGGGAGGACAGGCATGTGGCCCTCAGCAGGCCCGCCCAGAGCTTTGTCTGGAGGGACGCACTAGTGCGCTCGGAAGCCGCCCAGAGCGCCTCCTCTTGGCACAGACATGGGGCCCAGCTGCTGTCCAGGGGCAAGCCAGACAGTGGGGCCTCCGGCTCACGGTCTGTACGGCTGCCCCTCCCCAACCCGTGTGAGGACTCCGTGACCGAGACAGCCCAGAGTCCCATCTTCTACTTGGCAAACCACGTCGGTCGGTCCCTTGCTTCATACCAAAGGCGTGTCCTGCGAGAACCCTAAGCACTGGAAGGAAGCTAGACTCCCCAGGCGCCAGCGTCTTCCCAACTGGTTACAAAACCCAGAAGCCATCAAGGAAAGTAAGAGCCGATGTAAAATCACAAGCCCTGTGAGTGTGAGTGTGAGTGCACACACCCATCACCCATACACACAAACCTCACACACAAATGAAAAGTGACGGGCCAGACTGCGAAAGAGACGCACTATACGTCCCCCAAGCTCTGAGCTCCACGGCGGAAACTAAAAGACTGGAAGGTACAAAGGCGGGGAGAGCAACTCTGGGTACTGGAGACAGTGTGGGAGGAGGTGGGAGGGGGTGGAGGGAGGGACCCGGGGAAAAACACCGAACATCTCGTGAGCACAGAGATGGAAAATGATCTGTTGATGATAACGTGTATAGTGACGTCTGACGGGACTGATACGCAGTGTATTCGCGCTGAGGAGATGCGCTGTGTATGCTGCGGAGATGTACCATGATTAAATGTTTACAAACAAGAAAAGAAAGTTTTAAAAAAAGAAAAATGACAGATTGGAATAAACATTGACAGCATCTCTCATAGACAAAAGGTCAAAATCCTTAATAAGCAAGACTTTTACAAATTAATTAAAATAGCTCTCAGTAGAAAAAGGGACAAAGGCTCTGAATACGCACTGAAGAGGAGGAAAAACGCTAGCTGAGACATCACGTAGCCGGGGAATTTTGAGTTCCAAAATGAAATGATGAGATTAGGGGTGCTGTTTGCCTGTGGCTTTCATTGGCCCGAAGGACCACATCTGACAGCGCCCAGGACCGAGGGCATGAGGGCAGGCACACGCGAGCACCCCCGGGCAGTGTGCGTGTGCTTGTGCGTGTGTGTGTGCATGTGTGTGTGTGCATGTGCAGCAGGATGTTGGATAATGTAAAATGCACGTACCGACAGACGCGGTGACCCCGCTCGTAGGGTCTGGTTTCACCTACATCTCTGTCTCAGAGTGACACATCTTGTCCCCTCTGCTCATTTGTAAAGCCCATAAGACCCGATGAAAGTGCCGCCTCCCCTCCTACGGAGTTGTGAAGAGGGGTGGACCAAGGGTGGGCTGGGTGCACGTGGAGGGCTTCACTGCTGGCTCTCCCTGCAGAGCCCCTGCTTTCTCGGGGGCCAGCCCACCCATTCCCGAGCAGATCTCCAGGGCAGTGTCCGAGCGCCGTGCTGGGGCCATTGCAGCCCCTGAGCGACTCCTGGAATGGCAGTTTCAGTGGCAGCTGCAGGGTCTGAGAGTGGGGAGCCTCAGCCAGCGGGCCCTCTGAATGTGAGCTGAGTTTTCTGTGTGCTCCCAGAGACCCCCACACCCTCTCCAGGCCTGGAGCAGGGGTGGTGCTGCCCTCTCTAGCCAGCTGTGGCCTCTTGGGAGATACCCCAAAGCCCTTCTCCACTGGTGGCCACTGTGCCACCTGCCCGCAAGTGCAGGCCAGGAGGGCCAGGCTGGACAGCGTGGGTATCCCATCCTCCGTGGGCTGGGCAGGAAGGCTGAGCCACTGCCATGCTGTATCTGGGAAGAGCCCCACCCCTGCCCCAGGGCTCCTCTCCAAGCCCACAGGGCTGCCCCCCACACTCACACCGCCAACAGCAGCTCACTGTGTCCTCTGGTGGAAGCCATGGCTGTGCTGGGAGCTAGGGCTGCAGGGTGGGGTGGGCCAACTAACACTACTGTCTCTGCTCCAGGTCTGACACTGGTGGATGGGAAGGAGTCGCACCCAGGGGGTGAATGGAAGGGAGAGAGAAGGAAAGAACTCCCAGAGACAGGAGCAAGAGAAAGAGAGATGGAGGAAAGCCTCGGAGTCCTCCCAAGACAGCCGAGTCAGTGTACGTGGAGTGGAGGAGGAGTCCAAGGGTGCCCCACCCACCCCCACCTCTGGGCCTTCCTCCCAGGTGATTGAGATGCACGCCTTCCTCACTCTCAGGGGGCAGCGTTTTTCTTGCCTAAGAAAGGTTTGAGTATTGGGCCGCTTCCTGTCCCAGGCCCTGCTGGCAGCCCTGGTGAGTCCTGGCTCCTGTGCTTGTGTCCACGGCCTCTGAACCTCTCCCTTTCTGGTGACTCCTCCGCTGGCATGGCAGGACGTAAGTGCTGGGACCAGGTGACTTCCATTTGGATTTTCTGTCTCCTCCTCTCGGGTTGCTGCCATGTGCTGAGGCTGCCCTATGAACAGACACACGTGGCCAGTGACTACCTGCCTGCACATGCGAGTGAGCTGGGAAGCGAGCTTCCCTGCCAGCCACACTGCCAGATGAGACTGCAGCCCAGGCAACAGCTGCACCACGGCCTCAAGACAGACGCTGAGCAAGGGGACCAGCTGAGCCCCCAGAATCCCTGGCTACCCAGGACCTGGGAGAAATAACAGATCCTGCGGCTTCCAGCTGCTGCATGTGGGGCTTTTTGTTACACAGCAATAGAGAACTACTAGCTAATATACGAGGTTCCCAACATGAGCATAGATCCTGTCTGGACACTCTCTGGGCCCTATCTGGCACTGGGTTCTTCAGGTTCTAGCCTTGGAGTTTCATATGGGGAAACTGAGGCCTGGAACAGGGCAGGGTTGGCCTGAGGCTCCTGCTGCTTTGGCTGGGGGGAGACTGCTGGGCAGTGGCTCTATCTTGTGAGAAGGTCCTTGGAGCTCAGGCAAGGGGAGGTACAAAGTAGACGGTGGCCAGTAGGACGGCCTCCTCCCACTCCACTCCCACCTCCCAGCCCCCCGCCCATCACTGGCCCGGCTGTCCCTCATGATGGAAGCAGCAAAGGGCCTCAAGCCCCTCAGCTTCATTGCATCTGTGACAGCCTTTGGCCACGTGCGGTGACAGGTCCCCGGAGTCCAGGGGCAAGGATTGGGGGGGCATTACTCTGATTTCTCGAGAAAGAGAACTATAAAGGCTGAGAGGAGGCTCATTAGGGACAGCCTCGGAGCCCAATTTTAGGGTCTCTGGCCTCTTCTCAGGCCCTTGGGGCCCCCAGCACACTCCACTGGGCCCCAGACCTCATCTAACTGGGCTCAGCCTCAGGCCCTGCTGGCTGGAGCGGGTGTGAGTGAGTGGGAGCAGCCCGAGCACCCCATGACCCTGGTGTGACCAGAGCAGGGGCTGTGTGCCGGGACTGTGAGCTGCTGCACCGGGGGCTGGCGGAGAGGCCCCGGCCTCCCCTGTGGCTGCTCGGCTGGTAACACACACTTTCCATCAAGGCCATTGGACCTGTTTTCCATCATGTCTGGCACTTGGGGTCACCAGCTGTGCAGTCCTGGTGGCCAAGGCTGCGTGACGGGGTTGAGGGAGGAGGAGGAAGCCAGCTGTCCCGTCATGCAGGCAAAGCCTTCGCTCCGGAGAGCCAGCTTGGGACCCCACTAAGGGGATGCAGCCCCTGAAGTGTTCCAGCATGAGCCCTGCTATCTGGGAAGGTCGAACCAAAGTCAGCTGCTGGGCGGAGCGTGGGTCCAGCACAGCCTCTGGAGGCCCCGGGCTCGGCCTGTCGGCCTCCACCTCCTCCCTTCTATGAGCGCCTCACCTGGTCCCCTGACCTAGCCAGTCCTCAGGCTCCCCCATCCTTCCCAGGAGGCCAGGCCATGGACAGAGTGGGTGTGGATGGGCTTCTACACATGTAGGCCACTCAGGGGCCTGAGCATCCCCCTCCAGAGTCCAAGGAGAATCCACAGAGGCCCTCACCTCAGCCCCGTCACACGGACCGAGGGGCACAGGCTCAGCCCTGGGATCAGCCCGATTTGCAAATGCAGTTCTCCATCCCACCCCTCCTTGGCTCTGCTCCTTCTCGGGGCTCCAAGTGTCCCACCTTGGAAACCCTGTCTCTGCACCACACCCCCAGCGTGGGATCGGCCCCAGCCCCGCCTGCCGCCATCACCACGCACATGTCTTCTCTGAGTCCCTGGGACTCGCTTGTTCCTGCCCTGGCTGCCGCCCGCCATGCTGCCCAGGTTCCCCCACCTGGCTCTCCGTCCTCACTCGCTGGTTTATAGGACAGCCAGGTATTTGGTCATCCCCACCCCTTGCTCCAGCCCCCGCATGGGGTCACTTTGGAAACCTGTGGCTTCGAGATGGAGCAATGTTGCTACCATCAGCCGCCCTTAAAGCGCTGCAGCCTAGAACAGCACCGGGCACCTGGAAGATGCTCGGTCAGAGTGAAAGGACAAGCCAAGGGACCGTTCAAGAGGGAAGCCCTGAGAGCACTGGGCAGTATTGCAGGTGAGGTGCCTGGGGAGAAAGGCTGGGCAAGGTCTCTGCACAAGGGAACCCCTGACAGGGTACTGAAGGGTAAGTAGGAGCTTGTGAGAGGAAGGCGTGGAGAAGTTAGTGTGCACATGGACACTTCCACCCGGTGGGCCTGGGGTCAGCAAACAGCCGGATGGCTGCAGTACAGCCTGCGAGCTAGGAATGGCTTACACTTTTAAAGGCTCCTAATTTTAGAAACAGGAGTTTAAGAAAGAATATGAGACAGCGGCTGTGTACACCCTGCAGTACCAGCAGCCTTCTCCTGGGCCCGTCCAGAAATGCTTGCTGAGCCCCTTCCGCACCAGGGGACAGTGCACGTGCAGCCCACCCTCTGCTGGGAGCCTAAGGAGGGCTGAGGAGGGGAGTGTGAGCCGACCACACGTGGGAGCAGAGCCGTGGGTGCGGAACTGCTGCCCTGCGTCGGCCAAGGCCAGCCTTGCCCTCAGGAAGGCAGGGGCCTCAATGAGATCACCATACCCTAGGACGGTGCAGGGCCAACCAGGGCCCACTCCCCTCCAGCCTGAGCTGTGACCCTGGGCCGGGGCTGGAGCAGACTCCCCACCCTCGTCTGTGAATTAGCTGTTATTTTCCACCGGCCACGGGGCCTAGAGGGACCCGGCAAGATGATGTCCCGGGCTTAGTGACGCTGCAGCTCTAATGAGCTGGAATCCTGGTGGTTTCTCCTAATCCACTGTGTTTACCCCAATCAGCGGTCGAAGGCGGCCGAGACGTCCGCTGTTTGCCTGTGATTAGTGCTCTGGCAGGCCGGCCTGTTTTCCAGGAAAGGCTGCACTTTCCCCATCTCCGCGTGGCTGACAGCATCCTCAGGGGCCCTGGATGCTGGACTGAGATGTGGGCCACAGAGCCGGCCTCTGGAGGCCCCAGATTTCTTGTGCAACTTGAGTGCTTTGCACCAATTTTGGCCGTGTGAGTCGGAACTACAGTCACTTCCACCGCTGCTGAGCTTCCCGTGGCCTTTCCTGAGCCTGGGGACCGCCGGAAGCACAACCTGAGACGAAGTTTCAAGGCACAAGGTTATTTGGAAGGTGACCCCAGGAAACACAGGGAGGGGCAGGATGAGTTTCCAAGCAGATTACTCCTGGGAGCAATCGGGACATGATGCCCTGGGGGGCTCCAGGACTCCAGTAGGGTGCATGCTCAGAGCTACTCCATGTGGAGCCAGGAGCTGGGTGCCTGAACCCCTGCACTGCCCCTAGGTAGGGGCCAGCTGTGTGGACAGTGCTGACATTCTGAGACAAAGAAAGCCTCCAGGCAGGGCGATGCAGCTACTGCAGCTGGGAGCTGCCTGGTTGGCTCTGCAATGATACATTCGAGGGGAGGGAGCAGCCCTAGCATGTCTGCAGCCACATATGCGTCCCCGCTACCAACCAGTGCCCGTCCACTGCCGTGGGTGGGCTTGATCCTACAATGCACTAGGAGGCTGCTGACAGATGAGGAAACAGATCCAATGTGGGGGTCATTCTGATGGCCGTGGCCTGCCTGGACTTCCTCGATGCCTGCACCAGGCTGGAGTGCCAAGACGAAGCCAGCCCCGGCCAGTCGTGGCATCTCTGAGCCTGGTCCTCTGCGGTTCAGTACGAACCACACACAGAAGGCCTCCAAGGGAACATGCGGGGTGCTGAGCCATGTCCAGGTCAGGGGCATCCTGGAGGACCATGCTGGGCCCTTGGACAGCCGGCAGAGGCATGGCCTCTGACTTGGGGTGCGGGCGCCCATCTGAAAGCGCATACTGGGGGTGGCTCAGGCCCTGGGAGTGTCCATGGCCCTCAGCACACACTGTGTAGCCTAGGGACCTGGCTTGGGGAGGGCCCGGGCAGTGGAGAAACACGGGCCAGTGAAGCTCTCTGCAGTGCCCCTGGTCCCGACGCTGAAGCAGCAGTGCCCCTCTTCATGGCCTAAGTCCAGCTGGGGTCATTGACCTTCCACCACAGCATTTCGCCTTCACAGTAACCATGGAGAATCAGGACTTTGCGGGTGACAAAGCTGAGGTGAACTTGCTGATGAGTCACTGAGCAGTGGTGGCTCCAAGGTGAGCTCCTGGGGACCCTGGGTGCTTTCCTCTGCATCAGTAGCTATGCTGCAGAGCCTACTTCCAGACACTGAGTAGCTTTCTTCTTTTGTGATTTTCTTGAAGCAGGATCTGGCTGGGCTGGGACCTCGGCTTGGGACCTTGCAAGGCTGCAGCCGAGGTGTCAGCTGGACTGCACTCTCATCTGGAGGCTCAACCGGGGAGAGACCTGCCTCCAAGCTCAGTTAGGCTGTTGGCGGGATCCATTTCCTGTGACCCTAGGATTTCTGTTTGTTTGCTTCTTTGAAGCCAGAAAGAGAGCACATCAGACGTCAGGGAGGGCCCAGTTCCTCTTTTAAGAGCTCTTGCCTGATTAGTCCAGGCCGGCCAAGTATAATATTCTTTGATGAGCTCCAAAAAGCCGCTGGACCTGCAGTATCTCCTCCCCTTTGCCATATTCTATTAGCAGTCTCAGCCCCCTCTCCCTCAAAAGGGGCGAGATTACCTGTGGCATGAGCACCAGTGGGCAGGGGCCAGAGGTCACCTTCAGGCCTGCCCACCACAGCTTCCTTCACCCTTTGGCTCACCAACATCCGAGGAGCTGATCTTCACTTGTGCCTACTGGGATGGGCATGCTGCTGCCACCCACAGACTGAGCACTGCTGCGGCTGGCGTCTGAGGCCCTTCCTGCTACAGCGCCCTGGGAGGGGGATGTCGAGGCTGGGACTTGAGCTGCCTCCCCCTCGGGGCTGCAGCAGGGCTGTGCTCTGCTGGTGGAATGTTCTGTGAGCCGAGGCCGCCTGGCCTCTCACCTGCATGCTCATTGACTCTGACCCCGGAGTTCAGGCACAGCTCAGCCCTGAGGCCTGTCTGTGGCCAAGCACACACACCAGACCCCCCAGCCCACCCGTTCAGGCGGGTCCCTCCAACCCTACCCTGCCTGTTGAACCTGCTCTAAGATTCGATGTACGTCACTTACCCTCTTAGGCCGAGTTGCCCCTGCTGTGAGGGGAGCTGGCGGAAGGCAGTGCACCCTGTCTTCACTGTACAGTGGAGAGTGTGACCCGGGAGGAATCTCTGAGCCCCCAGTGGTGAATAAGGGTGGGAGCCTATTGCCGGAGAATTGAAGGGAGGGCAGGCCAGAACCCCGCAGAAGGGGCCGGCATCACCTGCCTTTCCTCTCTCCTAGCGTTGTGTTCTATGGCAGAAGCAAACATTGTTCACCTCCTTCTTCGAAAGAAAAGGCATCACTGAGCCACCTGCACAGGGCCTGGAAGGGGAGTGCTGTGAAGACACAGCCCACCCTGCCCCTGTGGGGACCCCAGAAACCAAGCCTGTCCTGATGATGGTGAGCCCAAGCCTTCAACCCTCCAGAGGCCCCTGTCACTCATGGCCCTGGAAAGCCTCACCCAGACACAGGCCAGATGGCCCATGTGTTGGCCGGTACCTGTGGGTCCCTGAAGGTCCAAGAGCCTGGCAACACAGTTGGCAATTTTAATTTGTCCTTCCCAAAGCCAGTTACTCTACCAGCCTGGCTCTGGCGTCCTGCCTTGGCCTGGCTGGTGGGCATTCTGGAAAAAGTGAAGTAGAAGAACTTCTTCCCTTCCCCTCTGTGAGAGCAGCCAGGTGCACAGTGGTGAGGGGAGCTGCGTGGTAAGCCAGTGGAAGCCAGGCAGAACTGCCTAGCCCAGGCTGTGGGCCAGCCCTGCACTCACTTGGGAAGGCCCTTGCCCTGTCAGGGCCTCAGCTGTGAAGTGCCCTGGGGCCGGGGTTCCTGGAACGCCAGCGCTGAGGCAGGGTGGGACTGAGTGCTGCAGCCCTGGGAGCCAGCCCAGCCTCGGACTGTGAGGCTCCAGCTCCGGCACCCACAGCTGTGCGGGGAAGTGCTCCTCTTTTACGAGTGAGCTCCGACTTGTTAAATTTTACAGCAACAGGAAACTTGTAACCTCACTAGTAATTACAAGGGCCTGGGGTGAGCACACCCCATAAAAATCCTGTGGCCCATGGGAATGTGGTTGGGGAAGAGCTCTAGCTTTCTTTTCAAACCTGTGGGGCAGGCAGTGCCGAGGTCCTCAGGGGTGTGGGTGCCTCAGGGATCCAGAGAGCCCAGCAGGATAATGGCTCTATGCCAGGACCCTCACAGAGCATTGACCAAGGGGTCCAGGTTGGATTTCTGTCAGAGTGCAGTAGACAGAACTAGCACTACTCCCCCTTGAACTAGAGCCTGACTCCTCGAGGCCCGGAGGGGCCATGTCACATGTAATGTGAACAGGCAGTCAGGTGTGGTCAGTGAAACAAAGATCTCCAAAGGAATCCATGTCCCAAACACCCAGAACCTCTGACTGCATGACTCTACATGAAAAAGGGACTTACAGATATAATCAAGTTAAGGATTTGGGGATGGGAATTATTCACTGGCCCAATGTAATTACAAAGTTCCTTATAAGGGAAAGAGAGAAGCAGGAGGGTCAAGGGAGAATGGAGAGGCGAGCCTGGCAGCAGAAGTCAGAGTGGCGAGGCTATGAGTCTGAAGAATGCAGGCAACCTCTAAAGCCAGAGAGGTGAGGAAGCGGATTCTCCCCTGGCCTTCAGAAGGAATGAAACTCTACAACACCTTGATTTTAGCCCCATATGGCCCATTGCAGACTTCTAACCTCTAGAACTCTTAAGATAGATCTGTACTCTTGTAAGATACTAATTTTGTGCTCATTTTTTACAGTCCCAGTAGGAAACTGATAGGCAAGTACTGTGCAAATTGAGCGTCATCTGCCCTCAAAGTCATATGTTGAAATGCTAGCCCCCAATGTGATGGTATTAGGAGGTAGGACCTTTGGTATGTGATTAAGTCATGAACGGAATTAAGGTACTTACAAAAGAGGCCCCAGAGAGCTCATTCATTCCTCCTAGACACGGCAAGAAGATGGCCATCCATGAACAGAAAGTGTGTGGAAAGCTGCAAGTGAACCCTTCCAGATGCCAAACCTTCTAGTGCCTTGATCTTGAACTTTCCAGCCACCAGAATGGTGAAAAATAAGTGTGTTGTTTATAAGCCACCCAATCTGTGACAATTTTGTTTTAATAACCTGAACAAACTAATATAGAAATTGGTATCGAGAAATGGGAATGCTGTTATAACAAATACTTTAAAATGTGGAACTGAGTACTGGGTAGAGGCTGGAAGAGCTTTGAGGTCATTGTAGAAAACACCTACGTTGCTGTGAATGAACCATTAAGGGTGATTCTAGTAAGGACTCGAAAAGAGAAGAGCACATAGAGAAAGCTTCAGTCTTCTCAGAGCATACATAATCATGAACAGAATGGATAGCAAAGACAATTCTGGTGAGATCTTTGATAAAAATGAAGAACATTTTACTGGACAATGAAGAAAAGCTAATTTTTGCTAAAGTGGAAAGAACTTGGTTGAATTATATTTCCGTAATGTTTCATAGAAGGTAGACCTTGGAAGCAATGAAGCTGATATTTCGCTGAAGCAATTGCTAAAGCAAAGTGTAAGCTTGCCTCCTTTGACTGCATATAAATGTGAAACCAGATAGCTTAAAGACAGAATTATTAAGCAAAAAGGAACTAGGATTTAAATTTTTGGAAAATCTCAACCTATTTACATTGAAAAATTTGAGAAAGTGTGTTTGGAAGAAAACATTAGAGTGGCCAACTCTTGGTAAGATTAGTGTGATTACAAAGTTTGGACCTCATCAACTGTCTCAATAGAAATCAAGCATCTTTCTTCAGGACAAAGAAAGAATGACCCTGAGGTAATTAAAAGATCACCAGGGATGCCTCTTTGATTTCAAAACTGGGACCAGTCTCATTTTCAAAGGGCCAAGTAGTCTCCATTCAAGCTGTAGGGATAGGGTCATTCAGAGCCTTGAGTGCCAGACCTCTGTCTGGCAAAGATTGGGGGGCGGGGGGAGGTATACTACCTCAATGAGGGTAGAAGGTGGGATCCTAACCTCAGTATGTCCGAAGATTGGGCCCAGTGGGCCTAGAGGGCAGATCATTAAACCAAAGATGATTATTCTTTTTTTAATTATCTTTTTAATTTAATTTTGTTATTATTTTTTTTTTATTTGACCAAAGAGACAGAGAGAGAAAGAGAGAGAGAGAGAGAAGTGGAAAATGAGAAAGCAAGCCACTAGGTCCAGGACTCGAACCACAGTCAGCCATGTGGGGGTTCAGCACCTTAACCACCACACTACTTGCTGACCCTGACCCGAAAATGATTATTGTCGAGCTCTAAGGTCTCATCGAGTTTCGTTTGTAACTGGGACTTACTTGAGTTACAGTATCCCTTTCTTCTTTCCTATTTCATTCTTTTAGGATGTAAACATCTGTCCTATGCTTATCACACTCTTGTATGTCAGACGAACATAACTTATTTAGTTTCAAAGTTCATAGGTGAAGAGCAATTTGCCTTGGAATGGAGAGATGTTATGCTCTCATATCTTCAGTTGCACCCATATCTGATTTAGATGATTTTTAGGTGAAAATTTAGACTTTTGGCTGGAGTGAATTAAGACATTGGGGACTGTTGAGATGTAATGAATGTATTTTGCATATGAGAAGGACATGGATTTGGGGAATCCACAGGCAGAGTACTATAGACTGAATGTGTGTCCCCCCACCTCCCTTAAATTAATACGTTGAAACCTAACCCCCACTGTGATAGTATTAGGAGGCACTGCCTTTTGGTAGATGATTAGGACACAAGTTTAGAGTCCTTAAAAAAAGAGACTTCAGAGAGCTCCCTCATCTATTCCATTATGTGAAGACACAGGAGCAGATGGCCATCTACAAACCAGGAAGTGGGGCCTTACCAGAGACCATATCTATTGACACCTTGATCTTGGATGTCCCAGCCTCTAGAAATGTGAGAAATAAATCTCTGCTGTTGATGAGCCCAAATGAACCAGGACAACCAGGTATGCAGTAGGTGATCAACAAATATTCCCCAAACTCACTGAAGCATGGACATAGTCAAGAAGGACTAGACAAATTCCCTAAATACTCCGATACAGCTTAGGAAATGGAAACTCTGGGACCTGGTGGGCATTTGTGAACTCATGGAGGTGATGTTACCCTCTTCCAGGGGTTGATCCTCCTGTAGAGGCTGGAGAAGATCTTTCCGCTCCTGAGAAACAGTCACCCTTCTTGTTGATTTTAGAAGATGTGTTTTCAGGAGTGGAAGCTGGTAGTCACGGGTCTTGACTGTACGTGTTTACCAGGGAGAGCATCATGGACTGCTCTCCAAATGGGAATCCTCAAGCTCAAATGTGAGTGACAGCCTAGTGTGGGGGTAAAGGGCCTTGAGAAGGCACCACTCTCTAGCATTTGAATTGAAAGATGCCATTTCAGCTCCAAAACCAGCCTCTGCCTGGCTTCCCTTTCTTCACAACACAGTGATCTGGAATCATTGTAAATCTCATCAACTCCTTGCAAATCCCAGAGACTCCTCTGTCTCCAAATTTCTTGATTTTTGCACCCAGTTAAAGGGCATGAGAAAACAGTAAGCTTTGAAGACAGACAGAGCTGAACAGGGACAGTCACTGCTCCAGTGGCCAGCTGTGGCCTGAGCTCTCTGACCCTCAGTCTCTTCCTCCATAACAAAGAGGAAAGCATTTTACCTGTCTCTGCTAGGAGTATGAGGATGTTTCATGATTATAAATTGTAAAAGGTAGTACACAGGTATTGTGGCTCTGGTGACAATGACAACAGTGTTTACTATTACTGTTAGATAAACTGTTGATTTTGTGGGTATTTCTGGGTGAAGAGGAGATGAGCATGGTGTAGGGAAGGCAAGGAACAGGCCTTGGTATGTCTCCTACAGAATATTTACACTGGGCCATGGGCAGAACCAAGCAGCACCAATCTGTTCAGTGATGGACACACACAGGGCCCCACTGCCTCAGCACCCACTCGCGAATCCCTCAACCAAGCCAGCCACATGATGCCACAGGCCACGAACAGTATCCATGTCACCAAATCCAATGTCCCTGGCTTTCTCCTAACCGTCTCTTCTCCTTGACCGCTGTGCACGCATACCCCCTCTCTACAGCCAAGTCTCATGGCTGCTCCATTTCACTTCCTTTCAGGCTCACTTTGCTCTCTCACCCATCCATCAGGGGTGCTCTTTGGAGCACAAGTGTTAGGATTCTTCTCTTTTTCTCCCCTCTACCCCTGAGTGACTTTGGGATTTTCACAGGTTCCGCTGATCCAGCGATAAATGATAGAGCCCCGTCTTTAGGGGCACCCAAGCCTGGAAAAGGCAACTGTGGTACAGAGTGACACAAGCAGTCATAGAGCTAAAGACAGTCAGGAAGGGAGCAGGGAAGAGGCCTCTTATCCAGGCAATTAAGATATGGCTCCTGGAAACAAAGCCAGAGGATGAGAAAATGTATCTAGATGGACATCACCCAAGGAGTCAGCAACAGCAAGTACAGGTCAGCCTCTGTGCCAGGCTCTTCTCATCCACTCCACAAATCCATCCATCCACTGAGATCCCACTATCCGCCCTTGCGTCCTCATCCAGATGTGCATTATTTAATGTAATCCTCACAGCTACCCCATAAACTCGGTATGGATGTTATGCTGTTTTTACAAAAGAAAAAAATCCAGGCACAGAGAGGTGAAGAGAGTAACCTAATATTACTCAGCTAGTGAGTAGCAGAGCCAGAAATGGAAGCCAGGTCTCTGTCACTCACTTTGCCACGTTGAGAAGAGTGAGAGATCAGGAATCAGAAGTGGAAGGCAGCCGTCTTGCAGCATGATGACAGTAGGGAAGAGATGGGGAGAGACCACGAGACACCGTCAAAACACGCACTTCGCTCCTTAATCCAAATGGAACACTCTACAACCAGGCACAGCTTCAGGAGTTTGAAAGTCGTAGGGGGAAATTTTTTTATTCTTGTTTTCCTTTCAATAACAATCTTGTAAAGATTAAAACCTTCTCTTTGCAGTGATCTCTTAATTGTCTTTCATTTTGAGGGTTGTAGTCCCTGACAAGTTTCACTGATCTTTTTGGGAGAATCTTTGAAAACTTTGTTTCTTTATAAAGAGGGTTGGGGGAAATTAAGTAGAAGCTTCTAGTTCCAGCAAAGAATAAGTAGACCTTTCCATAGTTTGTTTTATGATGTAAAGAACCCTATACATACATAATAAAACAAACTTGGGAAGATTCTGAAAGGCATGAAGGAACAGTTGGGTGGCCAAGGGATGTCAAGATATGAATGAGATGGCACCAAGTTCCCTGAGTTTTTCTTTTTGCCTTCATCTATCTTAATTTGGCTGATAGAGGGTCTTGATACCAACAAACACAGACAAAAAAATAAAATAAAAATACAAACAAAACAAAACAAAGCAAAACAAGAAAAAGCCCAAAAGGATAAAGTAGCAGAACAGGAAAACTTTTTGAATCACCTGCCTATTCCAAACAAGAAGAGAACAACTGCACCGTGCCAGAGAGACCCGCCAGGAAGCTCACCTTCCACCTGAGCCAGCAGTGGTGGGGCAGAGCAGGCTGTGCGAGCACTCTCCCGTGATGGCTGCCTCCCGGCAGTGTGCTGCAGGGCCCTGCCAAGCTCTGAACACCTACTCCTACCCAGAATCACTGAAGCAGAGTGAGGCAGTGCAAGCAGAAGCTTCGCCCCGTCCCCCGTGCCAGTAGGGCCCATCAGGGAACCAGACTTCCACCGTGGCCCAGAAGCACACAGGCAGTGTGAGTGAGCACTCTACTTTTGACAGGGAGGTGTTGGCAGGGCTGAGGGGGAAATGAACTTCCACCCTCGCCCTTCAGCAATGAGTCAGCGAGTCACTTTAATGGGATGACGTTATAGGAGTAAGATGGGGAGCTGAAAACCAGCCCCCACCCAGGCCAGTACACGATACCTACATGGAGTGACTGCCTGTTAAAAAGGGAGATTAAATAGGATACAGAGTCTCATTACCTAATACTCAAAATATCCAGGATACAATAAAAATCACTCATCATACCAAGAACCCAGGCAATCACTACTGAACGAGAAACAACAATCAACAGATGCCAACACCGAGATGAATCAGATGCTGGAAGTATCTGACAAGGATAATAAAGAGGCGATCATAAAAATGCTTCAATAGCAGTTATGAACATGCTTGGAACAAGTGGGAAAAAAAAAAAAAAGAAACTCTCAGCAAAGAAATAGAAGATTTTTTTTAAAAAAGGCGTTTTTTAGAACTGCAAAAGTCCAATTGGGGGGACCTGCACTAGGTGGGCTCAGTCACAGATTGGAGGTGACAGAGGAGTAAAGACAGATCAATAGAGTGAAAAAAAAAAAAAAACGACCATTATGAGCCACAGAGAGAAAGCAAAGAGACTCGGGGGCTCGTGGCACTATTACAGAGGTTCTTAACATTCATGCCAGTGGAACCCCAGGACAGGAAAAAGGAGGTAATACTTACAACGGATTTGAAGAAATAATGATTAAACATCCCCCAAATATGTCAGAAGTATAAACCTGTGGACCCTAGTAGCTGGGATAAACCCAAAGAAACCCATGCCCACTGATACTATAATCGAGTTTCTGAAAACTAAAGACAAAGAAAAATCTGAAAGCAGGCAGAGGGATGTGACTGATTACATTTAGGGGAACACCAACCCAAATGATAGCGAAGTTTTCATCGGGAACCCTGAGGAGTAAGAGGAAGTTATGGAACATTTTTCAAATTCTGAAATAAAAGAACTGCCAACTCCCATCTTTTATATCCAGAAAAAGTATTCTTCAGAAATTACAAGAAAATAAACTCTGATCATTTTTTAAAAAGATCTAAATAAATGGAAAGTTATTCCATGTTCATGGATTGGATAATTTAATAGTACTAATCTATAGATTTAATGCCATTCCAACCAAATTATCAGAAAACTATTCTGGAATTTTACATAGAAAGGCAGAAGACCTATAATAGCCAACGGAATGCAGAAAAAGAACAGTCAGAAGATTCACACTACCTGATTTCAAGATAAGTAATATTAGTGAAAGAGTATTAGTGAAAGAGTAGGTACATAGATTGATAAAGCACTACAAAGAGTGCAGGTTTCAGCCCACACAAATACAGCTGCCTGATCTCTGACAAGAGAGCTATGACAATTCAATGGAGAAAGGGAAGTGTCTTCAAAAACCAGTGCTGAGTAGTTGGATATTCACACGGACAGAGATGATTCTTAACACAGGTTACTCTTTTTATAAGAATACAAAATGCATATGGGGGAATATTTACAGAACTTGTATCCACTGAAGAATTTGCATCTGAAATAAACAAAGCAATTCTTAAAATTCAGAAATAGAAAGGCAAACAACATAATTAAAAACTAAGGAAAATATTTGAACATATTCCTTGTTGATGAAGATATACACAAAGCAAATGAGCATTGAAAGATCCTCAGTGTCACTTGTCACTAGGGACTTGTAGACAAAAGCAACGATATACCAACATGCACCTGTTAGACTGGCTAGAATCGAGACCAATGGCTGGTGAGGATGCAGAGCAACGGAATCACTCATTCACTGCCGGCTGGAAAGAAACCAAAGATGGCGCTTTGGAAGACAGTTTGGCCGTTTCATACAAAGTTAAATATAATCTTGCCTATGACCCATTAATCACACTCCTCAGTATTTCCCCAAGTGAGCCAAAAACATGTATATACAAAAACCTGCATATGATTTTTTTTATAGCAGCCTTATTTATAATTGCCAAAAACTGCAAGCAGCCAAGATATCCTTATAAGAGAATGGGTAAAGACACTGTGATTTATCCATACAATGGAGTATTATTCAGCAATAAAAAGAAATGATGTATCAAGCCATGAAAAGACACGGATGAGTACTAGAAGCCTGTTGATAAGTGGAAGACTAATACTGCTAAGCACATTGCACAGTGAAGTAAGGCAGTCCAGAGCCTGCACACTGGAGGTGTTCAATTACATGGCATTCTGGGAAAGGCAAAACTTTAGGTAATAAAAAAAACTTTGCAGTTGCTAGGGACCCATCATTGCTTCTGGGTCCTCTCAGCTACTAGAGGAAGATATTAGTTTATATTAACCCATGTACCATCTATACACATGCATAAATATTTTCAGATATAACCATATATATTTACATTATGCTAATCGTGAGCTCCTGGGGATTAAAATCTTCAACTCTAACCTATTGCTGCATGAACCACTTTAGACCCCTCTCCTTCCTGTCTGCAGCTTCCCACTCCAACAACGAGAAACTTGGTCCCCACCATCTGCCATCTGCTATTTAATTGTGCACCTCGAGCGTACATGTCTACTGGTTTCAGAATTGCTAACCTGCTCCTCCGGGGGAAATAGCTGCCTCATTCAGATGCAGTCTTATGAAGAGAACTCTTTGCCTTTAGTTTCACAGACTCTACTATATTCAAAGTTACCACAGTCAGCATCTAATTACTCTATTTCCTTCAGTGAGGTTGTTTGTAACATACGTACACTATTTTGCCATTGTCTGTGTTGTAGCGATTAGTAAATCTGGCACCCAGATCTTGGTTTCTAATACCATTCTTCAATAAAAGAAAGCAGTGCTCCTTGGGAGCATGCTGATTTTAGAACTGGGGCAGAAAATAAAATGAGCCTGGAGAATCTTGTCATTCCATATAGCAAGAAAGTGTTTAAAAAAAATTCAAATCAAAACAGAAAAGTCATAATCATGTGAGGTATGTCAGTGGGATGAAGGAACCAACTGAAGGTGCTCCCCAGAGCCAAAGCTGAAATGACAAAATAATGTATTAAATCATACCCAAAAGTATAAATAAATATCCATGAGTGTACACTGCTATAAATAAACGATTGAATAAATGCAGAATACTCTGTTCTTGAGGACATGAAACATAACCCCCAACTCCATCAGGGTGACCTTATCCCAAAGGGAGAGAAAAAGAAGAACTTCACAGTCACGAAGCCTGGGAAACACACCTATGACCAAGGTTAACTGCGACAGCGACAAGGCACATTGCTGGGAGGTGCCCCGGGCATGGGACAGTGAGAGCAGCGCTCAGCTCCTGTGGCTGCCCTCTCCAAAGCACATCATCCTGTCCTCGGCAGGAGAAAAACAGCCGGCGAGCCCGGCTGAGGAGGCTGAGTCTGCAAAATACCTGAGGAGTGCGCCTCAAAACTATTCAGGTTATGAGAAAAAAAGAACAAGAGAAAGAAAAAGACAGATTGCAAGATAGTCACAATCAAGAGAAAAAAAAATCAAAAAATAGAATTTAAAAAAAAGAGAGACATGACAACTAAAGGTGATGGAATCTTGGAACACAGAAAGGACACTAGGGAAGCATGAAAAACATCTCACTTTGAAATAAAAAACAAATGGATATTGGTTTAATTGTGACAGAATCTACCATATTAATGTATGCTGTCAAAAACTGAGGGGAAACTGAGTGTGGGATATACAGCAATTCTCAGTAGTATCTTTGTAGTAATTCCATAAATCCAAAACTTTTCAAAAATTGAAAGTTTACCTTTAAAAATTAAGAAATTTTTCAAGAGAGAAGAAAGGACATTAATACGTACACTAACCTAGATGGAGATGAAGAGCATTGTGTTTCGTATGAAATGCTATATGATTCCATTTACATCACATTTCTTAAATGACAACAGTAGAGAAGGAGAATGTATTAGTGGTTGCCAGGGGACAGGGACAGAATGAGTTGTGCAAAGAACTTGCTGAATAGTTCATAGATTGCGTGGAAAGGATAACAACGAGAGAGTCTTTTGTACGACAGGTGGTTACACAAATCCACACATGGGATCAAATTGCATAGAACGGAAATTAGATAAGGGCTACAGTCTAGTTAACAGCATTGGATCAGCACCATGTTCTTGCTAGGCTATTGGACTAACGTTATCACCATCAGGGCACACTGGGCGAAGGGAACGCTGGATTCCATGTTCTATTTTGGCAACTTCTTTTGAGTCTATAGTGATTTTTTTTTTTTAAGTTAAAGTAAAATGAAAAGTCTGAATACCCCAATAGTGATGAAACAGCTTATTACAGACTATGCTTTCTCCCGACGATAATGACACTCTGGACAAAATATAAAAACAACTGTCTAAGTAGAACCAAAAACAGATTAAAACTTAAGAGGATATGACACGTGAAACAAGGGGAACGCTAGACAAGATACATGTTTAAATGATTTATTTCCCCCAGAGGTACTCTCCAGTTTATAAGACATGCAGGAATAGAGCTCAAGCAGAAAGTGACAAATAAAAGCAGCTTAAGAGTTGGAGGTCTGAGTTTAGAGAAGTCACAGATGCTGGAAAGTGAGGGAAGAAATCCAGAAACTGGAGAGAGCCATAACATCTAGTATCTGTGTGCAAATGCCTCTTCAGAGTCTTGGCCAACTTCTAAACTGCTCACGCACAGGTCAAGACTCCAAAGATTTCAATGGAAAACAAAATGTATAAGCCTGAAAGATCAAAGCAGAGAATTAATCAGCTGCTCAGTTTAGGAATACAAATTTTGAAGTTCAATTTCTGCACTTAGAATGTGAAATTTAATTTTTGTAGTTAGCCCTTCAAGTGAAGCCAAAGAAGGGCTGTATCTTAGGCACCAGGACCATGTGCCAGGGTTAAGGAGCAACTAGAATAAATTTGCCCTATTAAAATACAAAACCTAACCTCCACAAAAGCAAAGTGATTGCCACTAAGAAAACACTCTTCAGAGGAAAATAGTAGAATCCAAACCTGCCACAATGTATCATCCACAATGTCCATTGTATAATCTCAAATTATCAGGCAGGAAAACATGACCTATAATCAAAAGAAGAAAAATAAATCAGTCAGAGGAAGTGAAATAACTCATGACCAGATGTTAAAGAAGTCTATGACGAGGACTTTAAGTATTATAGACATGTTTTTAAAAATTTCATAAGAAAAGATTGATATGTTGTATATACATTCCTGCTGTGATGGAAAATACCAGGAGAAAAAGAAAACTAAAGTGAAAATTCCAGAACTGGAAAATTTTACATCTGAAATTAAAAAATGTATTAGATGACAGACTGGAGATCGTGGAAGGAAGGATTAGTGAACTTGGAAAAATGACAACAGAAACGAACCAAAGCTCTGAAAGAAAAAAAAAATTTTTTTGAACAGAGAGCTCTGTGAGACAATGCCAAACAGCCTAATATGTAACTGGAGTTCTAGAAGAACAAAGGAAAAAACCGGACAGAAAAAATATTTAAAGTATTAATGGTTCTTCAAATTTTAATTGAAGATATAACACATAGATTCAGTAGGCTTTCCGTGGAGCTAAGCAGGATAAATATTGAGAGGGTTTTGTTTGTTTGTTTGTTTGTTTGGTTTGGTTTTCTGCTTTTGTTTTTTTTTTTTGTGTTGTTTGTTTTTTTGCTAAAGGATGTGTGCGCTCACCAGAAAGACAGAGAGAGACAGAGAGACGGAAAGCGAGAAATCACCCACTGTGGGGATGGCTACACCGCAATCTCTTCTCCTCCATTCTCCTCTCGGGATCTTGGGCACGCACGCACACACGCTCGGCATGAGTTTAAGCCACCAGGTCCGGGACTCGAACCACTGTTGACTACGTGGGAGTCCAGTGACATAGCCATTATGTTAACTCCTGGTCCCAGAAGGATAAATATTAATAAAATTGTTCTTAAATATATCACAGTAAAACTTGGGGAAACTAGAGATAAAAAGGAAAATCTTAAAAGTAATCAAAGAAAAAATGCACGTTATATTGGGGTGGGAGTATGATAACGATAACAACAAACTTGTCAGACACGATGGTCATAGTTTACTTCCAGGAACTCAATCAAGTCCTCACCATAAACATGGGGGGAAAATCACCTCACTTCCGGCAGGGGAAGATGAAAACAGCCATTTTGAAATACTCCGCAGCCTTCTGTTTTTCTTAACACTGTCTGCTCTCGGGAGAAACTGGTTAACCAGATTCTAACGTGCTTGGACTTTATCCAAAACTGGCCTAGAGAAAGGGAAATGCCAATTTCACCTGGCTCTAGCTCTTCAGGAGGAAGAAGAGATATACCCAACTCTAAAAGCTGCTTCTTTAAAAAAAAAAAAAAAAAAAAAAAAAAAAAAAGTAAAATGGAAAATCTCTAACCTGGTTTATTAAGAAAGAAAGACAAATTGCTAAGATCAGAAATGAAGCAGAGATGAAATTACTGACTTCATAGACCTGAAAAGGATAAGAAAAGAATGCTATGAACAACCCTACACTCACATTTTGACAACCTAGATGAAATGGGCCAGTTCTTTGAAAGATACAATATGCCAAAACTCACAAAAGAAAGAAAGAGAGAAAGAAAGAAAGACAATCTGATAGGCCTGTGTCTATTAAAGAAACGGAATTGACAATTAATAACTTTCCAAACCAGGTCCAGATGGGCTCACTGGTGATTTCTACCAATCATTGAAGAAAAGAATTTCAGCTAGTTCTCTACAATCTCATTCAGAAGATAGAAACAGAATCTTTCCTAACTCATTCTGTAAGGCCAGCATTACCAAACTAGACAATAAAATTAACAAGCAAAGAATCCATGTGATTCATGAAAATGGATGTAAAAATTCTAAAAATATTAGCAAATCAAATTCAACAATGTAAAAATAATTATACACCAGTCACATAGACTTTATCTCAAGAATGCAAGACCAGCTCAGCATTAGAAAATCAACTAACAAGGACCAGCATGTGGAGTAATGGTTACATTGCTGGACTCCCACAGAGTAGACCACAGTTCTAGTCTAGGGCCTGGCAGCTTAAAACTCACGCTGGGCACATGCCCAAAATCCCGAGAGGAGAATGGAGGAGAAGGGATTGTGATGTGGCCATCCTCCCTGGGGTGTGATTTCTTCCTTTCTGTCTCTCTGTTTCTCTCTGTCTTTCTGGTGAGCACATGCACCCTATAGCAAAAACCTTTCCAAAATAATAATAATAATAATAATAATAAAAGAATATCTATAGAAAAACCTACAGTTAGCATTATACTTAATGGTGGGAAACTTGAAGCTTTCTTTCCGAAGATTAAGAGCAAGGCAAGAGGGACCAGCAGATGGTGTAGAGGTTACGTCTCCGGACTTCCATGTAGTTGACCATCACTCGAGTTCTGGGCATGGCTGCTTAAAACTCACCCCAGGTGCATGAGCATGTGTACCCAAAATCTTGAGAGGAGACTGAGGGAGAAGGGATTGCAGTGTGACCATCCCCTGTGGGGGGTGATTTCACTTACCCCAGCTTCTCAACATCATACTGGAAATCTTAGCTAATGGAATAAGATAAGAAAAAGAAATAAGAGCTGTGCAGATTGGGAAAGAAGAAATTAAGCAGTCTTTGTTTTCAGATAACATGATCCTCTCTATAGAAAACCTAAAAAATAGATGCAAACAACTCTTCTAAAAATAATAAATAGTTATAGCAAGACTACAGAATACAGGTTAGTATACTAAATCCATTGCTTTTCTATATATCAACTATAAACAAGTAAGTGGACTTTGAAATTTAAAACACAATTCTATTTACACTAACATCCTTAAAATTAAATACAATATTTAGGTGTAAATCTAACAAAAATATATACAAGATTTATATGAAGACAAATACAAAACTCTGATGAAAAAAGTCAAAGAATAACTAAATGAATGGAGAGCTATTCCATGTTCATGCATAGAAGGACTCAATATTGTTCAGTTCTCAGCTCTTCTCAAGTTGATCTATAGTTTTCATGTAATCCCAGTAAACACCCCAGCAAGGTATTTGTGAATAGCAACAAGTTGGATCTACAGTTTGCATGCAAAGACATCAGCCCAAGATAGCCAATATTATATTGAAGAAAAAGAATGAAGTTGGAGGACAGACAGCACCTGCTCTCAAGATTTACTGTAAAACTCTAGTAATCAAGACAGTGGTATTGGTAAAGAACAGAGAAAGAGATCAGTGGAACATAAAAGAAATTCCAGAAATAAACTTACATAAACATAGTCAGCTGATCTTCGATACAGGCAAAGGAGCAAGGACAATACAATGGAGAAAATAGAGTTTGTTAGTTTGTCTGCATTAAGATTTAGTCTAGTTCACAAAAATTTGAATTTCAGCTTCTCCCGACTTCTAAGAGAAAGGTTATGCTTGCTCCCGTATTCAGTTGTACACTGTTACATTTGAGTCATCATGAAGGATCAATTTAGGATTCTCTATGCAATACCTCACATTATAGGATGGAAGCAATTTTAAAAATTGGGTGGAAAGTGTTCATGATAAAAGTGTTAAAGATAAAAGCCATTTTTTATGGCAGTTAATGTTACATTTAAAAATGGTCACTAAGCACCATGGACCCTGAACTGGCCTCTACTCCTATAAAATGTAAATTATTAATGATCAACTAGGTAGTCTTTCCAACAAATGGTACTGAAACAATTATACATCCACATGTAAAAAAAAAATTAAAAATCTAGACACAGACCTACACCTTTACAAAAACAACTTAAAATGGATCATAGATCTAAATGTAAAATGCAAAGCTATGAAACTCAAAGATAAAAGGAGAAAACCTAGACAATCTTCGGTTTGACAATGATTTTGTAGCTACAACACCAAAGGCACAACTCATGAAAGAAAAAAATTGTAAATTGTACTTTGTTAAAAGCAAAAACAACCTGTTCTTCCAAAGGCACTGTTTAAACAACAGAAAGACAGGCTACAGACTGGGAGAAAATAGTTGCAGAAGATGCTTCAGACAAAAGATCGTAATCCAAATTACACAAGAACGCTTAAAACTTAACAATAGAAATCAAATAACCTGATTAAAATGGACAGAGATCTTGAAGCACAGCAAAAAAGGTACAGATGGCAAATAAGCATATGAAAAGATACTTGACATCATGCATTGTCAGGGAAATGCAAACCAAAACCACAATAAGATAACACCATATACCTATTAAAATGACCCAAATCCAGAGCACTGGCAACACAAATGCCGGTGAGGTTCTGAAGTTGATAAGAACTCTCATTCATCACTGGTAGAATGCAAAATGCCCACTTCAGAAGACAGCTTGGTGGCTTCTTAGAAAATTGAACAAACTCTTGCCATGAGATTCAGCAATTACTCTAGTTAGCATTTACCCAAACGAATCGAAAACTTATGCACTCAAAAAAACCTGCATTTAGATGTTTATAGAAACACTTCGATTGCTGACACTTAGAAGCAACCAGGAGGCCCTTTAGTACAGGGTCCCTAACCCTCAGGCCGCAGACTGCTGCTAGGTCCCCTACCCGGCCATGCAGCGAGGAGTAGGAGGCCGAGGAGCAGGCAAGGCTGTGTGCTTGCAGCTGCTCCCATGGTGCACATTGTTGCCTGGACTTAGGCTCCCGTCAGTGGTGGTACTGGAGTGTGATGGGAGTGCAAGCCCTATTGTGAGAGTGTTTCATTGGACATTGAACATGGTAGTGGTGGAAACGGGGTGCACTGTGGATGTGGTGCACTTAGGTCATCTCAGGACCAACCACCAGCACCCCCTTTGTGGAGGAATTGTCTTCCACGAGGCTAGCCCCTGATGCCAGAGACTGGGGACCGCTGCTTTAGTAGGCCAATGGTGGTACACGCAGACAATGAAATATTATCCAGTGCCAAAAAAGACGTGAGCCACCAACACGAGAGGACATGACAGGGAGTTAAATGCACATTGCTAAGTGAAACAGGTCACTCTGAAGAGGTGACCTGCTTTGTGATTCCACCTATGTGATATTCCAGAAAAGGCGGACGAGGGAGAGAATGAAAAGATTGTTTCTCGCCAGGGATTAGGAGGAAGGGAAGGGTGAACCGGAAGCGCACAGAGGATTTCCAGGGCAGGGAGCTATTCTGTACGATGCGGTGGTAATGCCTACATGTCACAGGTTTTTATCCAAGTCATAGAACGCAGCACACACACGAGTGGGCCCTGCTACAAACCAGGACTTGGGGTGACTGTGAGACATCAGGGTAGGCTCGGTGGCTGTAATGAAGTCCCACTCAGGAATGCCAACAATGTGGGAGGTCGTGCATATCTGGAGTAGGGGTACCCGAGAGCTCTTCCTATGTCCCACTCTGCAAGCACCCTTGGGGACGTTTGCACAAGATGGAATTGCCTAAGGATGCATTTCTCAGAATGTGTCCCTATTGTTAAGTGAAGTACCATAAAAGGAAAAGATTGCCAGTCCAGGGAACAAACGAAAGTGGACGCGTGTACGATAGAAGCTTGAACTAAGCAAAGCAAGCCAGTGTACCAAAGACAGACACTGTATCTCCCCTCAGTCCACACCGGATGTCCGCACTCCCTGGCAGAAACGGAAAGCGTGGAAGGTACCCCAGCAGGAGGGCCAGCAGAGACAGCAGAGACTGTGAGCGGGTGGGAGTGGGGTTGGGGGAGAGAACAGGACGCATACTGGGAAGGACCATGTTGCCAGCTGTAGAAACGTTCAATGATGACGACGAGGAAGAAGGAGGACAAAGATGCAGGATTTCTGCTTTGAAGTCATGGTGAAGTGACAGCCAGCAGAAAGACTTCCACCCACACGCCCCCACGGAACATAGCTGTCTATGCTGGGTGTGATCCGGACTTGCAGAGGGGTTAGAGGAAAGCAGGCATGGATTCTCCGAGAGGGGGCTCGGGAACGGTGTGCAGATGGAGCGGGATGCCACGGGGGTTACCTGTGTGAGGACGCAGGGGCTGGTGGGGGCTCTCTATACTCACAACTCAGGTTTGCTCTACAAATTAAAATCTATTGAAAAAAACACACCATGGGCTCGTAAACAAACAAACAAACAAAAAGTGCAGGAACTAAATGAAAGGAAATCTTACTGGCCAAGTTGAGGATAATTGGAGCACAAAAATAAACAATGATAGTAATGGGCTATAGACCATTGACGATCATAAACCCCACAAACCTACACTGAAATGGGTAAATACACAAATGTGGGGAAGTGAAAGCACTTCAGAAGAATGCCAGCTACTACAGAAGAAAAGGTGGAGTTAGAAATGATCAATATACGATAAAAGCACTGGCGAAAACGTCGTAAGGAACGACAAATGTATCGAGTTTTGAAGTGACTCTGTTATGGACTAAGTTGTGTCCCCCCAAAATTCACGTGTTGAAGCCCAACCCCCAGTACGTTAGAATATGCCTATATTTGGAAACAGGGCCTTCATGGAGTAACTGAGGTTAAACGAGGGCATGTGGGTAGAGCCTGATCCAATCTGATGGGTATTTGCTAAGAAGGGGAAAAAGCACCAGGGATGTGAGGACATAGGGGACAGGTCAGGGGAGGACACAGAGAGAAGGTGGCCGTCTCAGTCCAAGGACAGAGACCTTTAGAGAAACCGAAGCTGTCAATACTATGCTCTTAAACTTCCAGCCTTCAGAACTGTAAGAAAACAAATTTTTATTGTGTAAGCCACCCAATTTGCAGCGTTTTGGATGGCAGTCTAGTTCACTAAAAGAGTTTCCCTATAAACCACTTATGAATCACAAAAGGAAAATAATAACTTTACAGTGGAGAACTTGGCAAACACCAATTTAACAAAGTGGCCACAATGAACATCACGATCGGCATCAGTATTAAACCAGTATTGTGTGCTGCAGGGCTCCCCGAGACACACGCTTCGACGATAGTCCTGTTTAACATCTATCATCTTAATCTAATCACAGGGACACATTGACTCAAAGACATTCTATAAAATATTGGCCTCCAAGATCTATGGACATGAATGACGAAGAAAGGCTGAGAACCTGTTTCCGATTAAAGAAGAGTAAAGAAACACAGCCCACAAATGCTATGTGCTGCCCTGGACTAGATCCTGAACTTGGCAATGGGAACTACTGTAACAATTAAAGAAATTTAGATCGGACCACCAGATGGCATAGTGGTTACCTCGCTGGACTCTCACATGGCCAACCACGGTTCAAGGCCCAGTGGCTTAAAAATCAGGCCAGGCATGTGTGCATGCATGCCCAAGATCCCGGGAGGAGAATGGAGAAGGGACTGTGGTGTGACCATACTGCCTGGGGGTGATTTCTCTTTCCCTCTTACTGTCCATGTCTCTCTCTGGCAAGCACATGGGCCTGAAGGCAAAAACCTCTTTAAAAAAACTCAGATCTAGGCTCTAGATTAATAGGTAACAGAATTGCATCCCTATCAGTCTTTTATTGATATGTAAGGAGGGAGAGGAAAGGCTTCTCCAGACAAGACCTGGCCGTGCCACGGAGCAGCAAGACACGCCGCCAGGCTGGGCTGTGAAGCAGCTGCCCTACCAAGACAGCCGTGAGCTCCTGGTTTCTGGAGTAAGACCCATGGGGGCCTGAAGGGAGAGGTTCACGAGGCGACTCTAGACCTGGGGAGTAAACAGGGACCCCAAGAGGTCTGGCTCTGTCAGGGGCCTGCAGATGGGAAGGACTTTGAGAATTTTGTGGAGATGCCTGAGCCAGGATGTCCAGGGTGGGGAGCTGACCAGAAACTGCGTAGGCTGGACCTGGGAGGGGCTGCAGAGAATGCTCAGATCAGAGCGGAAGAGCCTGGGCCCAGAGGCTGTCCCTCTGAGAATGGGACTGGGCTGACGGCTAATTACCTCAGAGGGTAGAGCTAGGGTTAGAGAGGGGGGCTGACAGGGTAGGAGAGGGTTGAGGAGGCAGAGGTCGAGGCCCTGACCTCGGGCTGCACCTATGCAACCATAAGCAAGACTCTGCCCTTCTCTGAGCCCCAGTTTCTCCCATTTTGAAGTTTATTCATTCCTTCCATGAGCAAGAGAGACAGAGGTAGTCTCCACCAATGGGGCCCTCGTGCCATGACCCACTCCCAGCCCCAGCCAGGCCCAGTGCCTGTGCACACCCAGCACACTCTGAGAGGTCTGTCAGGCGGACCTTCGTGTCATGCTACAATCCCTTCTCCTCCATTCTCCTCTCGGGATCTTGGGCACACATGCACATACTCCTGGTGTGAGTTTAAGTTGCTGGGTTTGGGACTCGAACGGTGGTCGACTACGTGGGAGTCCAGTGATGTAACCATTACACCATCTGCTGGTCCCTGTCTGGGCCATTCTGAACCAGGTGCGGAGGCCATACCAGCACTGACAGCAGTGTCTTCCTGCTTTGCGGTGCCCCCTCCCTCCAGCCGCCCGACCTTGGATGGGAAGCCTTGGGAACCAGGTCGCTTAAGGCCGTGACTGGCGGTGAGCAGTCGAGAGGAGCAGCGCCGCCAAGTGGTGAAACGCGGGACGATGCCCCTAGCTTGTGCTGAGAGCCGAGACTGGCTGCAGGAGATTCCCACTTTCCAACTGGCTTTCAGGAAAAAAATGTTATTTTCTTTGGAGCTGGCAAAGACTCCAGGGGTGTGCTCGTTGGCCAGTGGCAATCCATTCAGGCCACGGCCACAACTGCCGAGACCATTTATTTGCCGTTTCTTTGAAAGTGCACCTCCCTAGCAATCCAGTGAGGCCCTGAGCCGTGCAGCTCCCCGGGTGAGTGAGGAGCGGTGGAAGAGGGTGGCTGGGAGGAAGGCTGAGACCCGAGGGGGAGCCAGTCCCCGGGCCTCTCAATCGCCAGCCCGCTGTGTCCGGGCAGAGCAGGGGAAGCCGAGGCCACACTGGCCAGGCAGAGGGTAGCCCTGCTACAGGCCAAAGCAACGGTCTCATGACTCACTCTGCCGCTTTCAACCCAAATCTGGCCTCCCCCACCAGAACCCCTTGCTGAGGACTCAGAGAAGGGAGCTCCGTCTACCCGGCGTCCTCCGTGTGATCTGAGATGATGGCCCCTGAGCACTGCGTCGCTGTTGGATCCGGCTGGCACTCTTTCCCCAGGGCAGCAGCAGCGCATTGCCTTCTGGGAAGACTGAGCACTTGGGGCTCCGACTGTGGGGATCCCGGGTCCGCTGCAGCCTCCGCGAGCCTTGGGCAAGGTTCCCCTCCGCACACGCGCACAGGACCTGCCCCTTTCCATGTTTATGGCTTTTCGGTTTGACGACTGTCCAAGCCCAGGGGCCAAGGGCCATAGTCCCCTGGCGGATGGCAGAGACCATCTCGGACTCCCAGGTGAGGTGCTGTGGGGTCGTGGAAGGAGGGTAAAGGTAGGGCTCTTAGGCAGGGCACTGAGGAGGACAATGCCGGAGGGAGGAGGGAGGTATTAGCCACTCCCCAGACCTTGAAGGAAGAGCTCCTCAACTCCCACTTGTTTTACCCCCCTCAGAGAGCGAGAGGGAGACAGGGAGGGTGGAAGGATAGCAGCCCTTTCTTTGGTGCGAGTATTATTTCCATTTCACAGGTAGAAAAACTGAGGCACAGACAGACCAGAAACTCTGCGATTACTCTGAACTGGGTATGACTCTAGGCCCTATGTGGGGCGAGATGCCCTGATCTTGGATGTAAAGAAAAATATGCACTCGATGAAGACACAAGCGTAGAATCTCAATAGAGAAAGGAAAACTATTCAAAACTGCATGGAATTCTAAAACAGAAAACTTAATATTTAAATTGAAAAATTCACTGAATGGGCACAACTATCAGTAAACTAGTTGTCTATTGCTAACTGAAAAAAAAAGAATATTTTCCAATAACATCAGAAACAAACCGCTCTTATCATTCCTATTCAGCATGCATTGGAGGATCCAATGTGCAAAAAGGCAGTAAGATATAGAAAACATACAGATTTAATGAAAATCTATAAAACATTTATTTGCAGACAAAATTTTTATCTATGCAGAAAATCTCAAGGAATCTACACCAAAATTAATTGAGTTTACTGAGGTTACAGGTTATAAGGTCAATAAACAAAAATCAACTATTTCTATATAATAGCTTGTAAAAGCCAAGAAATTTCAGAAACAGCATCATTAACAATAGCACCAATTAGGAAGGAAAGAGAAAAAGAAAGGGAAAGAAAAAAACATTTAGATAGAAATCTGACAAAATGCATGCCAAAACTCCAAAACACTGATTAAAGAAATGAAGACCTAACTAAATAATGTCCATTGGTTAGAAGACCAAATGTTGATTTCAGATCTCCCCAATGGATCTATAGATCACAAAGGTATATTTTACAGAAATTGATGTGTTATTTTAAATTTTATATGGAAACTAAAGCACTAGAAAGGCAAAAGTTGTTGCAAAAGCAGAACAAAGTTGGAGAATTTTCACTATCAGATCTCAAGAATTATTATTATAGTATTCAACACAATGTGGTATTAGTAAAAGGATAGACACATAATAGATGAATTTAAGGTGACCAGCAGGTGGCACCGTGGTTAAGGTGCTGGATTCCATATGGCCGACTGTGGTTCAAGTTCCAGACCTGATGACTTGCTTTTGCACTTCCTCTCTCTGTCTCTGTCTCTGTCTCTCTCTGATAAGTGCATGGCCCTACAGCAAATAATAATAATAATAATAATAATAATAATAATAATAATAATAAATGAGGTTAAATAAATTCTTTTAAGAATAGAGATTTAAAAAATTAGCCCACACATATGGCTAATTTTGACTCATATGTGAAGATGATTCAATGGAGAAAGAATCGTCTTTTCAGCAAGTGGTGATGGAACAAACGGGCAATCAAATACAAGCAGTGAACTCTGCCTCATCTTGTATGTCTAATCCTAGACCTAAATTCAGAACCTAAAATTATAAACCTTGTAGAAGAAAATATAGGATCAAATCTTGTGATCTTTAGTTGGTCAAAGATTTCTTATAGATGAAACCAAATGTGCAATTCACAAAAAAATTCATTAACACATTGAACTGCATTGAAACTGATAATTCTACTCCTTTAAAGAGTGTGTTCTGAATGTTTTTTAAAAACCAGGCCACAAATAGGAGAAAATATTTGATAAATACATTTATGATCAAAGATTTATATCCTGAATATAGGGAAAACTAAAAATTTTTATTAAAAATGTGCAAAAGATATGAACAGAAATTCTTCTCCAGAGAAGCTAATGAATGGAGAATAAATACAAAGATTATTATACTCATTAAGTGTTAGGTAGATGCAAATTAAGACCCCAATCTGATGCCACAGTATACTTACGAGGGGCTTCAAAAGGTTATGGAAGATGCATAGTCTGAAAAAACTATTCATAGACTTCAGAATTTTGCACCAAAATAAACTTGTACGGTAATTTCTCTATGAACTTTGTGAGTCCCTTCCTGTTAGAACGTATACACTTTAAATATAAAACATAAATGCTAATACCTTGGTAATGTGAGCACGCGCAGCAATCAGAACTCTCATTTTTTGTTGGTTGGAAAGCAGAATGTTACAACCACTTCGAAAACAGGCTGGCAGCTCCTTTAACTTTAAACAGTCCAACAATCCACCTTCCAGGTATTTATGCAGAGGCAATGAAAATCTGTTTGCACAAAAACCTGTATGTGGAAGTGTGTGGTGACTTTATTCATAGTCACCAAAGCTTTTAAAAATGACACAATCATTAGCATTGTTCAACCAGTGAGTGTATAAATGAACTGAGGGGTATCCATACAATGGGATACTATTAGTACTCAAAAATGTAAACAAATTATCAATAACATGGAACAACATGATGAAACTCAAGAAGTATTATGCTAAAATAAGAGCCCTAGAGATTAGTTGAACCCATTCTTAAAAGCAACAAAAATAAACAATAGGATTTAACCATTTCAGAACTCTGGAAATGAAATACAGACATAGAACAAACTGAAACGTATCTATTCCAGAAAATGGACTAAACCTCAGTAATACCCGAGGGCCTGTGGCATTTTGAACCTGAGTCTGTTCCCATCCCCTCTCACTCCCTAGCTTAGTGGTACAACAGTCACAAAAAACCAACAGCCTCACAGCCAACAGAGGATTGATATGTTTCTGAACTTGGTCTTTTCAAAAGGCCTATACTCAGAGGACAGTCAATAGTTTGAGACAACTAGAAGCTCCCTAGAAAATCTTTATTCCTAGGGTGTTGTTGCTATTTGATTCAGCTGGAAGCTCTGTGAATAATTACTTTTTTTAAATTTAATTTTATTTATTCACTCATTTATTTTAATTTGACTAGAGAACTAGAGAGAGATACACATGGAGAGAGAGAGGGAAGTGAGAAAGCAAGCCACCAGGTCCGGGATTTGAACCATGGTCAGCCATGTGGGAGTGTCCAGCACCTCAACCACCATGCCACCTGCTGATCCCATTCTTACGCCTGGGGAATTACTGAAAACAATCCACTGGTAACATCACAGCTGTGGAAGGCTGTGATTTGAGTTGGGAATAACAAGAGCCTGGCCAAAATTGAAAAAGAGACCTAGAGAACTAGAAAACCACAGGGAACTTTGACTCTCCCTGACACATTCTTTTTTTTTTTTTTTTTTTTTTTTTTTTTGAGAGAAGTTTTTGTTATAGGGCGCGTGCGCTCGCCAGACAGACAGAGAGAGACAGAGAGACAGAAAGCGAGAAATTACCTCCCAGGGGGGTTGGCCACGCTGCAATCCCTTCTCCTACATTCTCCTCTTGGGATCTTGGGCACGCACGCACACGCGCCCGGTATGAGTTTAAGCCACTGGGTCCGGGACTTGAACAGCGGTTGGCTACATGGGAGTCCAGTGACATAGCCATTATGCTAACTGCTGGTCCCTCCCTGACATATTCTTGAGGTTCTAGAAGACTATGTGCTGTTCAGGGCTATGTACACACCCAAGAAAGATCTGGAAAAGACGACCCTATCACTCACCACTGACTTTAGGCCCTGCACAAAGAGGAAGTGAAAACTAGGTGGGATTTTCAAACTGCCTGAACTTAGAAGTGTACTTTCACACAGAGATAATCTTGGCAAAGAATGAGAAATTTTTGTTCAAGATAATCAAGGAAATCTTATTGATCACTTGCTGAGCATTAAATTGTATTGACACAAGACTGAACCCTAGGAAGCCATGCTCAAAGGTATAAACAAACCAAAAAAAAGAAGGATGCAGACAATTCAGTGGCCACACACTACAGGAAATAGTTAGCCCAGGAAGGCCACTGAACAAATCGACAACACAAAGAAAAAAATCAGACCAAAAACCAGAAATAGCAACAATCCCTGGAGGGTGAGGAACTAATGACAGAGTTGTCATATGTTAACTGAAATGTCCAATTTTCAAGAAAAAAAATTAACATACATGCAATAAAATAGGAAAAGATAATTCATATATAGAAAAAAGAGTAATCCACAGAAAATGTCCCTGAGAAACCCAGATGTTGGATTGAAAGATAAAGAATTTATATCAGTTATTGTAAATATGTTCAGAATTTTTTTTTTTTTTTTTTTTTTTAGAGAGAGAGATTTTTGCTATAGGGTTCACGCACTTGCCAGAGAGACAGAGAAACAGAAACTGAGGAATCACCCTCACCCCCAGGAGGAATGGCCAACCCCAGTCCCTTCTTCATTCTCTTGGGATTTTGAACACACATGCACACACACCCAGTATGAGTTTCAAGCCATTGGGTCCAGGACTTGAATGGCAGTTGGCCGTGTGGGGGTCCAGCAACGTAACCATTACACCATCTGTTGGTTCCGTGTTCAAAAATCTTTTAAAACTATGCTTAAAGAATTAAAGTAAGAGGGACCAGAAGTTAGCATAATGGCTATGTCGGTGGACTCCCATGTAGTCAACCACAGTTCGAGTCCCGGACCTGGTGGCTTAAACTCACGCCGGGCACATGTCTGTGCGTGCCCAAGATCCCGAGAGGAGAAAGGAGGAGAAGGGATTCTAGTGCGGCCATCCCTGCCCCCCCCCGGGGGGGGTGATTTCTTGCTTTCTATCTCTCCGTCTCTCTCTGTCTTTCTGGTGAACTCATGTGCCCTATAGCAAAAATCTCTCCAAAAAAAAAAAAAAAAGAATTAAAGTAAGATAACTATGTCTCAGTGAATAGAGTACCATAACTAGATAGAATAAAATGGAAAAAAATAATAAAAAGAATCAAATAGAAATCCTAGAGTTCAAAATACTATGCTAAATGAAAAATTGACTAAAGAAATTCAACAAATTAGAAGTCACATAAGAAATAATCAGGGAACTAAACATTTTAGAAAGAATGTCTGGGTGCTCTGTAGCCAAGAAGCTAAGGGAGCTGGGTGCCACATGGATGCCTGTGGTTTGAATCTCAGTCATGGACCAAAGGGAGGCTCATGTGCATGCACGCCAGAATCTGACAGGACGAGGAAATGGAAGAGCAGGAACTGCAGTGTGACCACACTCCATCAGCCACTTCCTCTCTCTCTTTCTAGCTCTCTCTGGTGAGTATATGCTCCCTCTGGCAATTAAAGAAAAATAATAACAATTCTTCACAAACTCTTTCAAAAAAATAGAATGGTAGGAAATATTTCTATGAGGTCAGTGTGACCCTGATAACAAACCAGAAAAAGACTTCATGGGAAAACCATAGACCACTATCTCTTACGACTATCCTTGTAAAATCCTCAAGCTATACCCAACAGCATAAGAAAGATAATTTTACACTGACCAAGTGAGATTTATCCCAGTGATGCGAAGTTGGTTTAACAGCCAAAAATCAATTAATATAACACACTATATCAATACAATTTTTAAAAGCACATAATGATTTCAATATATCAGGATAAAGCATATGATAAAATCCAAAAGCCATCATGATGAAATTACTCTAAAAAGTGGGAACAGAGGGACCAGCAGTTAGCGTAATGGCTATGTCACTGGACTCTCATGTAGTCGACTGCGGTTTGCATCCCGGACCTGGTGGCTTGAACTCATGTCGGGCGCGTGTGCATGTGTGCCCAAGATCCCGAGAGGAGAATGGAGGAGAAGGGATTGCAGCGTGGCCATCCCCCCTGGGGGTGATTTCTTGCTTTCTGTCTCTCTGTCTCACTTTCTGTCTCTCTCTGTCTTTCTGGCGAGTGCACGCACCCTACAGCAAAAACCTCTCAAAAAAAGAAAAGAAAAAAAGTGGGAAAAGAGAAGAATTTCCTGAAACGAACATGGGTTATGTTAGAAGAACCCACAGCTAATATTATGCTTAAATTAAGTTAAAGACTGGATGCTTTCTCTAAAAGATCAAGAACAATACAAGAATATCCACTCTCACCATTGCTATTCAACATTGTATTGAAGGTTCTTGCTAGAGCAATTAGCAAGGAAAAGAAATAAAAAGGCATTCTGATTATAAAGAAAAAAGTAAAACTATCTCTATTTGTAAATGGCATGATATTATATATAAAAGATTCTAAGGATCCCACTTAAAAATTAAGAGAATTTTTATAATAAATTCATGAAGACTGTAGGACACAAGATCAATATGCAGAAATCATCTGTATTTCTATACACTTGCAATAAACAACCTGAAATTGAAATTTTAAAATTTCATTTATAATAGCATAAAAAAGAATTAAGTACTTAGGAATAAATTTAGCAAAAAAGTACGAAACTTTTACTCTGAGAACCACAAACATTGCTGAAAGAAATTTATGTAGATCTAAATAGGTGCAAAATCTCTCCTGTTCCTGGATTGGACGATTTAATAGTGTTAAAATAGCAATAATCCCAGATCGATTTGTGGGTTCAATACAATTCCTATCAGAATCTCAACTGACTTTTTTTTTGTAGAAATTGACAAACTGGCTCTAAAATTCATATGCAATTCAAGGGACCCAGACTAGCCAAAATTATCTTTAGTAGGAATTTTTCAGAAGAAATATATACAAATACCAATAAGAAAAGAGAATATTAGATGGTAACTCAGATCTACAGGAAGAAACAAAGAGCACCAATAAATATAAGTAAATATCAATAAATATGAAGCACAGTATAAATATATTTCTGCTTGTAATCATTTTTTCTCATATCTAATTTAAAAAACAACTGTACAAAGCAATGACTATAAATCTGTGTTTATGAGCATATGATATGTATGACTGCAACTTGTAGGACAATAATGCATAAAGAAACAGGGAGAAAATGGAGCTACAGAGGCAAAATAATTTTGTACATTATTGAAACTATTTGAATTAATCTGAACTAGATTGTTATACATTAAGATGATAAGTGTAATCCCCAAGGAAATACTAAGAAAATAAATGAAATATAGAGTAAAGGAAATGACAAAGGTTTAAAATGGCACACTAGAAAATATCTATTTAGCTTTTCCTCCCTGGCTGCTTGAGGACATACTGCCATCATGAATGACGCAGTAACTATCCGAACCAGGAAATTCATGACCAGCCACTACTTCAGAGGAAACAAATGGTCGTTGGCGTCCTTCACCCCGGGAAGGCAACAGTACCTAAGACAGAAATTCGGGAAAAACTAGCAAAGATGTACAAGACCACACCAGATGTCATCGTTGTGTTTGGGCTCAGAACCCATTTTGGTGGTGGCAAGACAGCTGGCTTTGGCATGGTTTACTATTCTTTGGATTATGAGAAGAAAAATGAACCCAAACATAGACTTGCAAGACACGGCCTTTATGAGAAGAAAAGACATCAAGAAAACAGTGAAAGGAACGTGAGAGCAGAGTGAAGACAGTCAGGGACTGCGAAGGCCGGTGCTGGTGCTGGCAGAAAGTGAGCTGGAGATTGGAGAGCAGTCGAAGGAGGGAAGATTCTGCAATGACTATCTGCGGAGATTGTGCGGATTTTTCATGAGGATTACTAAACTAAAAAAAAAAATTCAAAAAATGTGAAAAAAAAGAAAATATCTATTTAACATAAAATAAGGCATTAATGGTGGAATATAAGAACAAAATAGGCATAAGACATAAGAAAAAAGCAAAATAGTATTTTATCTTTCCAATGAAATTAGAAATCAATGAAGAAAAAATTTTTTTGGAGAGGTTTTTCGCTATAGGGCGCGTGCGCTCGCCAGACAGAGAGAGACATAGAGACAGAAAGCGAGAAATCACCCCCCAGGGGGGATGGTCACGCCGCAATCCCTTCTCCTCCATTCTCCTCTCGGGATCTTGGGCACGCACGCACACACGCCCAGTGTGAGTTGTAAGCCACCGGGTCCGGGACGTGAACCGCGGTCGACTATGTGGGAGTCCAGCGACATAGCCATTACGCTAACTGCTGGTTCCCAAGAAAATTTGAGAAATTTACATATATGTGGAACTGAACAACACACTCCTACATAACAATGGGCCAAATAATATATCATAACAGAAATAGAAAGCATGTTATGATGACTAAAAACAGAAACAACATAGTAAAGCTATAAGGAGGAGGAAAAGAAACAACGCTCAGAGGAAAATTAATAACTGTAAAAATCCTACATTAAAAAAAATTTCAGATTCTTAACCCAACCTTCCACATTAAGAAACTAGAAAAGGAGTGCCAGCAGGTGGCATGGAGATTACAGCAGCTGAATTCCACATGTCCAACTTTGGATCTGAGTCCTGGGCCTGGCATACAGTTGGGCATGTGTGCATCAGTGTCCAAAATCCCAAGAGGAGAATGGATTGTGGTGTGCCCATCTCCCCAAAGGATGATTTTTCACTTCTCTCTCTCTCTCTCTCTCTCTCTCTCTCTCTCTCTCTCTCTCTCTCTCTCTCTCTCTTTCTCTCTCACATGCATGCGCGCATCTTTCCAGTGAACTCACGTACTCTATAGTAAACAGAAAGAAAGAAAATGAAACTAGAAAAAGAAAAGAAATCCAAATCCAAACAAAGTGCAGTGAATAAATAATAAATTATAAAGTGGAAATCTCTAAAAAGGAATAGAAAAACAATAGAGAAGGTCAAAGAACCAGAACTTGGTTTTCTGAAAAGATTAACAAAATTTTCAAACCTTTTGCTTATTAACCGAGGTAAAAACGAGAGAAAATTCAAATTACTAAAATCAATAGTGAAAGAAGGGACATTACTACCAGTCTTTTAGAGGTAAAAGATATTACAAGGGACAATTGCGTGCCAACAAATTATGTAACCTAAATGAAACTGATTGTGTTCCAGAAAGACAGAATCTACCAGAATCAAAGAAGCACAAAGCTGCTACTCTTGCTTGTTACTTGTGCCAGGCTCAAGCCAAAAGTCTGGCTTCTCTACACTGTCCTCATCCAGTCTCAGTCTTGGGCAACTCTGTTTGCCTGGGATTGGGGGTGGATGTCACCTGTCTTCTTACCCTGACAATTTAACCTTGTGTCTATGGTTGGTCCTGTGGGGGTGTTTTCTGTCCTTCCTTATCAGTAGCAGACTTTAGTTTGGGATCAGGGTCTTTCCTTCCCTCCAGGTAGAGGTTTTTTTTTCCTTTTGCACAATGAGTTTTTGCCTGTGCCCTGGGGGTGCAGATATTGCTACCCTTCTATCAGGAATAAAGGATCTGAAGACATGGAAGAGACTTAATACCTCTCTCCAGTAGCCATCGACCATCTCCTTTGCTCTAGGCTATCTTCTTTGCTCTCTAGCCCCTCAATCTAACTCTAGTCTTTCCCCTGAGCCCCTGTGGAGTCCAGTTTAATGGAGGTTTAGAGAAAGTGCAAACCAACCCCAGTCTATGTCTACCCCCTGGGGGCCCCAGCTGTTCCATGCTGACAGCCCAACTTAGTCTTGGCTTCATCCCACTTTCAGCTGTCTCCTCTTCCCATCTGCATGGTGTCTTCCATTGCCATTCAGCTCTGCCAGGATGAGGCCAGGAAGTGCCTGGTCTGGAGGGCACTCTTTTCGGAATCCAGGTTTTTAAGCTGATCCTGATTGACTGATGGGATCTAAGAAGATTTTGTATATGCTGACTTGTTTTCATCATTACGGTGGCAAAAACATTTTTTGCAGTTTCCACATCTAAATCAGAGGCAGAACCCCAAATCTGGCCTATTTTAGGGGACTGTTGGGTGACAGAGACAAATCATAGTGAGGCAAGTTGGAAAGAGAAGCAAGTGGCATAGGTTCTGGGCTTCCAGGCTAAGTTGGCCAGTGGGAGAAGCTCAAGAGGTAGGCTCTCTGGAAGATCACTCTAGTGGGCAGGTATGGCATGGGTTGGACTAAAGGGAGAAACTCAAGAGGGTGAAGAGATACGCTAAGGAGATCCAAGAGCTCTAGGATGCAGGACCATGGTGCTGAGCTAAGAGCTCCCTTGGCATGACTGTGGACTCAGAGCATGAGCTTGCTCCAGAAAGCACTGTGACTTTAGGGCTATCAAATCCCTTAGGTTAAGGGTTCCCTGAGGATAGAGCTAGGCCTTCAGGTCATAGTTTCCCCTTGGACATGGTCAAGTAGTTGTGGACATATATGAAGACCAACCAGCTGAGAAAGGTAAAGGCTCTGCTCCATACCTAGGGAACAACACCAGGCTCTTGCAGAGTATGCTGTCCAGCTTGCTCTAAAGAACCTACCATCTTGGGACCAGCAGTTAGCGTAATGGCTATGTCGCTGGACTCCCACGTAGTTGACTGCGGTTCACGTCCTGGACCCGGTCGGTGGCTTAAACTCATGCCGGGCGCGTGTGCGTGCGTGCCCAAGATCCTGAGAGGAGAATGGAGGTGAAGGGATTGCGGCATGGCCATCCCCCCTGGGGGGTGATTTCTCGCTTTCTATCTCTCTGTCTCTCTCTGTCTGGCGAGCGCACACGCCCTAAAGCAAAAAAAACCTCTCCCCCCCCAAAAAAAAGAACCTACCATCTTTCCTAGTAACCAACTGGGGCAGGGCCTCCAATCATCTCCACTAAGCTGAGGAAGCTGAGGGAGGATGGCTGAGTCACCTGCTTTAGGAGTCATATGATGGCCCCAAAAGAACATGTCCTAGTTCCAACCCCCAGGATCTAGGTCTCCTTACTGAGAAAAGGGTCTTTGTAGATGAAACTGAATTAAGGATCTCAAAACCATCCTGGGTGACCCATGTGGGCCCTAAATCCAATGAGTAGTGTGGGAATAAGTGAGAACCACCCAGATGAGCAAGAACAGATTGCGAAGTCAGCATGTGCCACGGCAAGAAGTCAGCCATCACCACTGAATGTGGCAGAGACTCTGGGGCAGGCAGAGGATAGGAGCAGCGGTGTGATCACTGGGCAGGCTCCAGGCACACTCTGATCTGAGGATTTTGGCCTGGAAGCTGGGCAGCCCACAGGAGAGGTCAGCACATAGGGTTGGTTGGGAACACCCTTGGTTTTCTCTGGTTAGTTCTAAGTTGGAAGTGGAGACAAAAACTAGGGAAGCTGCCAGTTATTAATCGAGCTGGCCATTTGGGGACAATTGTTAGAGAAGTTGTGGTTTAACTTCCTGAACTATCACTAGCTATAGCTACCAGGCCTTCTGCAAGCCTGATTTATAGCAGCCCAGCCTCCTGTGCTGGATGGGGGCCAGCCTCCTGGTCTGCATATCATAGATGGGGAATGGCCTCCTGTGCAGGATATCATAGATGGGGGTCAGCCTCCTGAGCTGGGTATCATAGATGGGGACTGGTATCCTGGGCTGGGTATCATAGATGGAAGCCAGCCTCCTGGGCTGGGTATAATACTGGGTGGTTGAAAAATTCATGACATGTTTTTCTATGCAAAAATACATCATGAATTTTCAGACAGCCCAATAGATGGGGGCTGGCTTCCTGGGCTGGTACTATGGCTGGGTCCTGCCTCTTAGGCAGGTTGCTACATGGGCCAGAGCTCTGCCTTCATGGATGGTGTAACCATAATGCCTTTACATATTCAGTTTTATGGTTATGTCTTCAGGGCTCTATTCTCCATCAGCACAGAACAAAGTATTTAGCACTATGGGCCAGCCAGTGGCATGGTGGTTGAGGCAGCTGGCTCTCACAGGGCCGACTATGTAGTTTGAATCTAGGACCCAATAGCTTGTAAAACACACCTGACACATGTACATATATTCTCAAAATCTCAAGAGAATAGAGGAGAAAAAATTACAGTGTGGTCATCCTCCCCAGGAAGTGCATTCTATGTGTCCCCACCCCTCTCTCTCTCTAGTGAGTGTGCACGTACCTTATAGCAAATTTAAAAAAAAAAAAAGTATTTGGCACTATAAACTCCTTCAGGACAAAGCCATGATTTAGGACTATGGATTCCCTTAGAACAAGTCTTTGGTTCCTTCAGGACAAAGTCATGATTTTAGTGCTATCATTTCCCTCAAAACAGGGACAACTGTAAAGCTCTGTGCTTCTGGGAACAAGGTCAACAAGGCCATGGCTCTCAGTTATGAGCTCCCACACACAGGGCCCCAGCTTTGTACTATGGGCAACCTCAGGACAGGGCCAGGGCACCTAAACTCCAGCTTCTCCAGGGATGCCATGACGTGAAGCTCTGAGCTTCATAAGGCCCTCAGTTGCTTCAGGACAGGGGTCAGACCTTCAGCCCAGTGAGCTCTCCAGGGACAGGAGCTCAGCTCTGTGTCCCCTGGCATGGGGTAAACCATGGCACCAGCTACATGGGGGAAGTCTTCCTGGCTTCAACTGATTCCTAGAGAGAGAAGAGGGTGGCAGGGAAGGGGCTGGCTGCACAGGAGAGGACTGAGAGGGGACTGGAGATCCAGCAGAAGCAGAGATTTCAATACCACTCCCTGATCTCTTCCCAAATCTGAATCAAGGACATGTGGCTCAAATCTCCTGTTTAGGTTCCAATGCTTAGCACTTGGCAAGGATTTATGCAAATCCTACATATTCCAAATAGATCTGCCTACAGGCTGAGCTTAGGAAGGGTTTTCCCCAGAGGGGCCAGGCTATAAAAGAAGTTTCCTCAGATGTGCCCATCACCAACCAGGCCTTTTCCTGCAATGTCCACGGAGAGCTGCCTTACAATCACTTGTAACTTTGTCATCACACTTGGTATATCATCTTTGACTTGCATGGAGGGTATGCAGGTCCTCCAATGGTAGGCTAAACCTTTCCCTGCAAGCCCTAGCCTTAGCATAGCATCGCCCATTTGCAGCCCCAGTGACCCGTACTCCAGCTTCTGAGCTTGTTGTTCCTTTGCATGTGTGGGTCCTTCTGGCCAGACCTCCTTTCCCCTCTTTCCCCCTGATAGAGTATCCAGCCCCTAAAGAGAGCCAAAGTGTGAGGCCACCAAGCACAGCCACTGTCACTTTTCTTCTTTCAAAGTGAGTAGTCCTTCCTGTAGGCACTTGCAGCATCTTGTAGCCAGATAACTTCTCTGAACCTGCATTTATTCCTCTGTGGAATGAGATCATCCTGGTAACTACTGGATGGGACTAGACTAAGGTGAGTGAAGCACATGCCTTGGTATAACCATTAAAACACTCGGGAATCGAGAGGCAAGGGGCAGGCCTTCAGAAGATTCCTCATGGATCCTGAGAACTAGTGATTTCAGGGAAAAAAGAGAAATGAAGATTTTCTATGGATAATGCAGCCTCCAGCCCACAAACTTGAGTGGAGAGGCAAGCAGCAGGCCTTCAGAAGGAGGTTCCTCCATAGCTCCTGAGTAGTAGTGATTTCAGGGAAAAAAGAGAAATTAAGATTTTCTACTGATAATTCAGCCTCCAGCCACAAACTCCAGTGATAGGGAACCCCTCAAGCCTTCTCTCTATTTCTGTCTCTGCCTTTGTCTCTGTCTTCTCATTTTTTTGGTAATTTTTCCTTTACAAAAATTTTAAAAGGAAAGTATTTTCTCAGCTTTCAGCCCCTCTTTCATCGTGTTAATAATCCCCTCTACCCCTCCCACCCAGGAGAGGCAAGGGGTAAGCCTTCAGAAGAAGATTCCTCCTGTGGCTCCTGAGAAGTAGTCATTTTGAGTGGCACTTGTGCACCGCACAGTTTTCTATTGTTTGCTTTTTTTAATAATAATGATAATTTTTTAGTTGTTTTTTATTTTTACCTTTTAAGCAAAGTTCCTTAGCATTTCTTTGATTTATTAAAGTTAAAACTGCTTTTCTTGAAATTACTAGCTGAACTTGCTATTCAAAGTAGTTAGATTGTTTAAGAAATTATGTGATCAATAAAATGTAGGGAGAAAAGGAATGGAAGACAACTGTAGACACCAGAGATAGTATGAGAAGAGGGTGGGAAAGGGCAAAGGGTCAGAAATAGGGGTTTATATATATATATATATATATATATATATATATATATATATATATGAAAAAAATATATATGAAACTAGAAATGGAAAATTATTGACCATAACATGCATGATTAAGCCACTATGCAGTATATTCTAGATGGGAAATCACATTTTGTATGCTGTGACGATGCTTAGGGAATGAGTGTAAATTAATTAATTAAAAAAATGTTTCAGGAAAAAAAATCTAAAACTGTTCTTCTTAAAATTAAAAAAAGCATTAAAAATACCTGTTTAATGACTGCAGTAAGCTATATAGCCCCAGCTAGGGGTTTATGCCTAAAATCAGACTTGTGTTCATGGACATATATATATATATATATATATATATATATATATATAAGCTGTACTTGCTATTAAAAATATTTAGATTAATTAAGATCTTTAGTGAATCAATAAAATATGTGGGGTGGGGGGAAGGCATAGAAAGCAACCATGGATACCAGAGACAGTGTGGGAGGAGGGTGGGAGATGGCAGAGGGTGAGAGATAGGGAATCAAGGATGGTAAAAAAAAGCAAAATATAGGAAACAAATGGAAAATTATTTGTTGACAAAAACATATATGTTGATGTGCTTGGTTGAGCCAATGTACAGTATATACTGGATGGAAAATCCCATTTTGTATACTGTAATGATGTACAATGAATGTAAATAAAGAAATTTAAATTAAAAAAAACACTCAGGAATCAAGTAAATAATTTTTTAATACAATCTTTGTTTGTTTTTACTATAGGTGCATGTGCTCACCAGAGAGAGAAAGAGAGAAAGTGAGAAATCATCCACTAGGGGGATGGCCATTCAGTGATCCTTTCTCCCCCATTCTCTGGAAATTTTAGGCATGCACGTACTTGCACCAGTTTGATTTTCAAGCTACCATGTCTGGGACTTGAACCCTGGAATCACCCACGTGGGGTCCATCACCTTAATCCCATGCCACCTTCTGGCCTTACAATCTATCTTTTAAAATCAAATTTAGGGGCCAACAAGTGGCATGGTGGTTAAGGCTCTGGATTCTCACATGTTGGACCACAGTTCGAATCCTATACCTGTCGGTTTCAATATCACACTGGGCACTTGTGTGTTCATGCCCCAAGTTCCATGAGAATGGAGGAGAAGGAATTGTAGTATGGCCATCCCCTCTGGGAAGGAGGAGATGATTTCTTACTTTCTCTCTCTAGCAAGCACATGTGCCTTATGGGAAAAACCTTTATTTATTTATTTTTTTTGGAGAGGTTTTCGCTATAGGGCGCGTGCGCTCGCCAGACAGAGACATAGAGACAGAAAGCGAGAAATCACCCCCCAGAGGGGATGGTCACACCACAATCCCTTCTCCTCCATTCTCCTCTCGGGATCTTGGGCACGCACGCACACGCGCCCGGCGTGAGTTTTAAGCCACCGGGTCCAGGACGCGAACCGCGGTCGACTACGTGGGAGTCCAGCGACATAGCCATTACGCTAACTGCTGCTTCCTGGGAAAAACCTTTAAAAAATATCAAATTTAATGCAAAGATTTTCATGATGAAAAAAATGTCGAAACTTTAAATAAAGCCAGAAAGGGTAGGATTTCTGTTTCCTAGGCCTCAGGCCCTCATACAGTTGCCACTGCCCTGCCTGCACTAGAAGGGGGTGCCTCTGGTGTCCAGGCCCACTGGTCATTACCTGATCCATGAACATCCAGCCTGCAGCAGCCAGGATGCTATTTGGCCCTCCATTCCCATGAAAATCACAGATTCTCTGCTTCGTCCGTGTCCATTTCAGTATCTGCCATCTGCACTGGGTGACTGGAGAGTGATTGTATTCGATACCGGGACATGAAGGAGCTTGGATTCTGAGGACTCTTTTCAAAGTCAGCAAACCCGTAACAGAATACTGAGGAGAACAGAGGCCTGGGTGGGCTTGTCCAAAGCCAATGGCAAAGCCAGAGCAGGGCATGCCGGAGCTCTCTCTGGGTCTGCATACAGATGGCTTCCCCCTTAGAAACCTCAAACCTCAGCCATGGCTCCCAGATGTCCCTGGCAGCAATGCTCAAGAAAGGCCACCTGTCCTGTGGCCAGGGGTCAATGTCTTCATCCGCAAAATGGCCAAGGTCCCTCCTGTTGTCAGAATCCAGCCCCCTCCTTTTCCTATTCTTCTCATTTCCATTTACTATTCAATTCCAACCTGACTTTATTTATTCCAGACCCTTCTATCCATTCCTTTTCCTTCCTATTCCAGCCCACTCTGTTTAATTGACCTCGGCTTATTTTATCCATGCCATCCGTTTTACAGTTTCCATTCTATTGTGTACATTCCATTCCCGTCTGCTTTATTTATTTTATCCATTCCATCCTTTTGGGTCCACCCCATCCCGCTGTGTTCACTCGACTCCTACTCGCAGCCACACTGAAGAGGCCCCTGGCATTTGTTCTGAAGAGAACGTGGAAACATCCACTCTGCAAACCTGCCTCCCTGGGCTGCAGCAAATGCCCACATGAGCTCACGCGTTGTGGTCAGGGCTTTTTATGAAAAAGTCAACAACTGCGAAGGCAAATCAAGGTCTGTCTTTCATTTGATAGCTCCCAGATCCATTTCTGATCAGCGTCCTATCCTCAGAGGTGTCTGCAAGACTTCAGCCACAAACATCCACCTCCACGCCTGCCCCAGCTGTCCCAGTACCTGCCACATCACGATCCAGTGGGGTGGGCAGGGGCCTCGGGGCTTGATCCCCACCTCGATTCCTCTCAAGGAAAATGATCATGCGACAACAGCCTGAGCTCTCCCTTGGCTGCCCTGAGCTATCCAAGCTTCTGTAACTGTTGAAAATGATAGGGAAGCGCACATGAACACACACGTATCAGAAACAAATCCTGGCCTCCACGTCCTGGTCCAGCATCCTCCGCACGACTCTTCCATAGAGAGAAGGATGTCCGCCAACCCCTAACTAAACTTGATTTCTTGGTGTTCTTGCTTTCTCTGCTGCTGCAAAAAGATCTCTTTTGGAAACCAATGGTAAGGGTTCATGTTCTAGACGTCTTTGCATATCTCCACATACACACCTTCCCAAACCGATCACGCTGTGTCATCCTGCACCACCTTGGCTTCACGCATGGACATACTAAAGAACTTCAAATGTCATGGGAAAATGGAATTAAAGTACAAGTTTATTTTTGGTACAAAAAGTTTTTGAAATTCATGCATAGTTCTTGCATAGTAAGGATTTTTCAGGAGTTTTTTTGAAGCCCTCTCATACTGTCATGTCAGCACATACAGATGTGCCACACTGCTGTTGGCTGTGTAATATTCCATCGCATGGAATATTATTTGGCTTAGTGACTCCTCTGTTGAAGGATTTTTTGTTTGTTTTTACAAATAACATTGCAACAAACATTCTTATTTGCACACCGGTACATTAACATTTGTGTGACTATTTCTATGGAATTAATTCTTTTTTTTTTCTTTTTTTGGAGAGGTTTTTGCTATAGGGCGCGTGCACTCGCCAGACAGACAGAGACAGACAGAGAGACAGAAAGAGAGAAATCACCCCCCAGGGGGGATGGCCACGCTGCAATCTCTTCTCCTCCATTCTCCTCTCGGGATCTTGGGCACACACGCACACACGCCTGGCATGAGTTTAAGCCCCTGGGTCCGGGACTTGAACCGCGGTAGACTACGTGGGAGTCCAGCGACATAGCCATTACACTAACTGCTGGTTCCCTCTATGGAATTAATTCTTTTTTTAGCAAGAGAGATTTTTGGTATAAGGCAGGTGTGCTTGCCAGAGAGACAGAGAGACAGAAGGCCAGAAATCACCATCCATGGGGGATGGCCATACCGCAATCCCCTCTCCTCCATTCTCCTCTTGGGACTCTGGGCATGCACACACACGTGCCCAGAGTGAGTCTCAAGCCTCCAGGTCCAGGACTCAAATCACAGTCATGTGGCAATAACTGCTATACCATCTGCTGGTCCCTTTACTGAACTCTTAGCGGAGCTTTGCTAGGCCAGCAGATGGCATGGTGGTTAAAGCGATTAGATCTCACATGGCTGACTGCGCTGTTAGGTCCTGGACTTGGCAGCTGGAAAACACGCCAAGCACATGTGCATGTACGCACAAAATCCCAAGAGGAGAATGGAAGAGAAAGGACTGGGGGTGCTTTCTTACCTTCTCTCTCTCTCCTCTCTCTCTCCCCAGGGAGTATACATGCTCTAGAGTTATTTTTTTAAAAAAAGAGCTAAAGACTAAGCATATTTTATAACGTGTTGGGTAGTCCCAGGTTGTCCTTTCATTTGTCCTTTGAATCAATCATCTATACTCTCGCTAGAGTGATCTTTGTAAAATGGATTTAATATTGCAAGTTCCCAACATTAAAACACTAAAAATGAAGCAACCCTGAATACACACACACCCATGAGGGGACTTCAAAAAGTTCACAGAAAATTTAAAGTACAAGTTTATTTTGGTGAAAAAAAGATGCTTAAAATCCATGCGTAGTGTCTTTCCTAGTATGTGTTTTCCAAGGACTTTTTGAAGACCTCCTTATACATATGGAGAAGGGTGACAGTGCTCTGGAGGAATTAGGCTGCTGGACCAGGCTGGGTACTTGAAAACCTTGAGGGACTGTCCAGGCAGTGACCCATGTGTTCCAAAGTGTATCAGGACCAAAATCCGACGAGCTCGCACATACACCAAGCTCGCCTCCCAGGCACCCCCGGGACTGGCTGGTCAGATCCAGTTTCTGAGACTGAGGCGGGGCCATGGCTGAGGCCAGACCAGCCAGATCTGGCCTGACGCCTTTAAAGATGGTCCAGGTGACCGCAGTGGGCTTGAGGCTCGAAGAATCCACCACTGTGCACCTCACAGCTCTGGTTTCCTTTCCTTTAATACAACCCTGTCCACTGACGAGAGAGAACAATGAACTTGTTTGTAAATGCCGTGTCCTCGCAGCATCCTCACTGCCACATGAGAAGCATGACCTTCGCAACATGAAGCGATCATGTGTTCCCTTCACGCCATCCTGTTTTCCTTCTGTCGTGTGCACCTCTTTCCTCCCGTCTGTCTTTTGACCCTTGTATCCTCTTTGACCTCTGTGCTCTCTTTCATGGGCGGTGGTACCTGGAGTCAGCAGACAGGGGCACTCAGAGGCTTTGGGCAGTCCTTGGAGACACAGTGTCGGGAAGGACATCTGCTGAGTGGGGGCTTGGGGAGGTTTTCCTGCTGACAGACTCAGTCTGTCGCCACAGAGGCAGGAAGAGAAGGTTCCTATGGGTGTGAGTCAGTCCCTGCCAGGGCCAGTTTCCCTGAACCCCCTCTGCTGAGAGCTGGGGAGACTGTGCCTGGGGCCAGGCTGAGCTTCTCACAGACAGCTCAGTCCCTGTCTGAGCCTAAGCCAGGGACTCATCTGGGAGGCCTCACCATTAGAAGTCGCCACCCCTCCTTGGGATAGAAAAACGGGCTTAGAGACACACCCCAGGCCATGGGGGTCCCCCACCCCAGGCCCTGCCTCCATCCATGGTGGTCCCACTTGGGCCTCAAATGCCTATCTGTTGGCTCACCAGGAAGTGCTGCCAGGATGCAGGCAGCAGCCCAGAGGCTGGCACACAGTCGAGCGAGTCTGAGCCACAGTGGGCAGACAACGGCTGGTCCAGGGCAGGACCCCGCAGCCGATGGCCATGCACACCAGATTCGGTGTCCACCAGTTCACAGTGACTGCTCTGGGCTTGGGGTCTCCAGGTGTCCTGACTCTGTAGCAGACCCTGCCCTGACCCCAGGAAGTCTCTCCTTCCTCAGAAACTGCTCCCTGCCCACTTTCCTGGGGCTTTGGGCATGATGCACGGGGGCTGCCTCCCCCCAGCCCAAGGAGGCCGGCAGCCAGGCCTGTGCTGACCCTCTCTGCTGCACGCCATTAGCAGAGAAGCCCCTGCAGGGGTAGAAATTGGCTGAGCCTCCTGTTGGGAAGATCCAATTTTCACCCACGACACCTTGAAAGGAGGGAGGAGGAGCTGCTGCCTCCTGAGGTGACACCTCCCATCCCAGCCTGCCCTGACCACAGAGGCTGCCCACCTCACGGCCCAGCAGAGTGGACAGTGCTGGGGGCTGGGCAGCCTGGCCTGGGTGGCTTCGCTTCCTCAGTAACCGAGGTCTCCAGGGTACACATGCTCACCCTCTGTGGGTCTCAGTTTCTGCATTTGAAAATGAAGGGCCCTGAATCTTACTCTGAGACTGGCCACTGCCAGGTCCGCTGTGGCCCCAGCTCTGGGCCAGGCGTAGGCTGTGTGCTTGGTCTCAGGCATCAGCTGACCTTGAGGGGCCAAGCCTAATGAGCTGACCTGACTGCACGAATGATGAGGGGCACCCAAGGTAAGAAAGTGACGGAGCACAGGCTGAGAGGGGCATCTGGCCCAGTCAGACGTTTGCTCATTCCATGAACACTTACCGGGTACTTTCGAGGCACTGAGGTTTCTAGATAAGTCACAGCAGTGGAAAGGCACCAGCCTCCTGGATGGACACCCTAGTAGGCATGATGCAGTAGAGAAAAGTCAAATTGACAAACTTGGTCATATCAGAGCACAGACACGCTGTAAAGAAGAAAAGCAGGGGCTGCTGGGCAGGGCCATGGTGGGGAGAGGGGCTCCTGTACATGGATGGTCATAGAGGGCTGACCCAGGAGGACGCAGCTAGACAGAGCCCCAGCCAGCTGCCCTGGCTAGGGCTGAGCCTGGGGTCAAGGCTGACAGGACTTGCTGATGGTGGGCAGTGGACAGATGTGGGGAGTGGCAGGGCACTGCTTGGGTTTTGGTCTGAGCAGGTGGGTGGGTGCTAACATGTTTGCTGTGACAGGACCGGGGAGCAGCAGGGTGATTTTTAGGGGCTGACAAACAAAGACCTCTCTGTTTTATCTTCTTAGTCTGAGACTCCCAAATGTGGGGTGTGGGGCTTTGGCCTTCTCCACCATGAGAGTGGAGCTTGACCACGCCCCCAAGGGTGGAGCCAGACTTAGTGACTTGGTTCTGGAGCTCAGGCCCTACCTTGGGCGGTAATTGGGCGGTGATTTCCCTACTGGTCTGCGGTGCCCACCGAGCCCTTGAGGGTCAGACAGAGGGCCAGCCCTCCTCTCTCTCTCTTATTCTGTGTGTGTGTGTGTGTGTGTGTGTGTGTGTGCCCGCGCGCGTGCACGTGTTACTCATTCTCTCTCGCTCTCTTTCTCATACTCCTCTGTCATTTTCTCTCTCTTTCTCATTCCCCATCTCTCTCTCTCTGAGTGGGAGGGAGGAAGATGTTTCTCCCATCTGCTCCTCTTGGTCTGTGTCCCCATCTGAAGGGCACTGAGGTGGACCTGCTGTTCTCCCTTAGGCTCTTGTTTTCCATGAATTTTATTCGTTTCACTTTTGAACTCAGTCAGCAAATCATTCCTGGCTTTCTTTCCATTTTGAGAAGCCTTCCTTCCCTGGTGAAGGCAATTTTCAAGTCTCTCTCCTCGCTCATATTTTTTTTAATGATACAGTCTTTCAAAGTAGCCTTCTATTTTCACTTTTCCATTGGCAAGGTAATTTCTAGCCTTTTCTCACCTCCCAAGTCAATTTCCTTTGTTAATTTCCAAGCCTCTCCTTTCGACAGGGGCCTCACCTCTTAGCACTTAATTGATTTCTCCTATCACGTAATTCCATGGTTTCATCAATAAGCAATTTTAGACCCATTGCCGATTTCTATTTTTTATGTCATTTGACCTGTTCAGAGACTGAGTGTTTAAATTAGATGCAAGATGAGATTTTGTATCTCTTCGAGGCCAATTCTCCCCCAGCCCTACCTCCATCCCCACTGACTTCTTTCACTGAGGCAAGAGTAGCTTCTGGACCTTCTACCCTCCCCTCTAATTAATTACTCTGTTTTACTCACTTCCCCCACTGCGGGTCGTGGGTTAAGTGTAAATTAGCAGTCTCCTGCTTCTGCTGCTGCCTTGTGGTTAGGCCCCGGCATATGCGCAGAACCTGCCCCTCTGCACAAGAGCCCCTGAGGCCACAGGCCACGTTCCCAGGGTACTTATCTATTTTTTCCTTTCTTCTTCTTGTTTTTAATTTAGATTTATTGCCATGGGTCAATAAACGGTACACTCACTGGAGGGGGGGGAGTGAGAAATCACCCCTCGGAGATTGCCCAGGCCACAAACGTTTTCTTCCATTCTCCTCTCAGGACTTACAGCGTGCACATGTTTGCACCTAGGGTGTTTTTCAAGTCACTGGGTCCGAAACTCAAACCAAGGAGTTGGCCATGTGGGACCCAGCACCTTAACCACCACGCCAGCTGCCGGCCTGCTCCCGCCGCAGTTTTATTCACACTGAGAGGAGTTTCCCGGTGCCCAACTCTGACAGCTGCTTCCTGACTTCGCTTCAGTGTGGAAGGCGGGAGTGGCAGGCTCCCAAAGCAGCTGGCCCCGGTGGGCACAGCAGGTCCTCGGGGACAAACACGAGCTCTTTGTGCCCTGCTTTTAACAGGCAGGGTTGGACAGGGCGGGTACACTGCAGACCCTGGTAGACTATTTATTGCCTTGAGGAGAAACCTGTCGATAAAGGCCAGATTGCTTTCATTTGGAGAGGGGTCAGTTCCACCGTACCTCACGCCTGACACCTGTACAACCACCTGCTTCCTGCTGATCCAAGCTCCTGGTAGCCCCCTAAGGTGTGGTGGGGACCATCTTCCAAAAAAAAGAGCCCCTCCCTCCACCCACGGGAGTGTGCGCTGGCGGCTGTGTCTGCTCCTGAGCTGAGGGACACGTGCAGAGGCTGCAGAGTGCCCAGCGCCTGGCTCGGCCCAGCTGCCACCTCTCCTTCTGGATGTTGGCACAGTCACTCCAGTGGAGACCGGCACAAGAGACATGTCTTTGTCTCAGCACTCTTCTCAGACGGGCCATCAGGCTGTACGACAATCAGCGCCAGCACCAGTGCACTGTGCCCGGGGACGCGCGCTGGTTGTGCAATGTCAGCAGCGGTCCTCGAGAACGACTTTCAGGAAGAACAGCCACCTGGTAGCTGTTCTGTGTGTTCCCTAAAACACACAGGTGTCTGCCTCCTGCCCACTGGTGGACATACTTCATCGTCGCTTCACTGCCCCAAACTGATTCTGCTTCCCTCTTCACCCCGGCTCCTAGCAAGCTCAGTAAGCAGGACTCCCAGGCAGGCACTCCGGGACCCCGGTCTTGGGCCTGGCTCCATGTGCTGACCCGTCCATGCCTCCCCTGGCCTCTCCAGCCTCCGCTGTCCCTCTTCTGTGTCACGGATTCCCCTACTGCACACTGCCTCTCTCGGGAACTGTGCAAGGTGCTGGGATCAGAGCAAGGGCCGTGTGGGGTCCTGCCCAGGGAGATTATAATCTAGTGACATCTAAAAGTCACCAAGAAGACAAGGCCGTCTCAGACCGTGAGGCGTGCCGGGACAGGACAACACAGGAAGATGCGGGGAGCATGAGGTGGCCCTGCTTTCCAGACCCATGTTCAAGTAGTGGCAAAGTATGGAGGGGAGATCTTTCTGAGGAGGTGACATTCTAGCTGAGAGCTGATCAGTGACAAGGAGCTGGACGTGGCCCAGGGAGGGCAGAGCGTCATGCTCAAAAGGCTCTCAGCTGTCCTGGGAACAACGAGGGAACCCACATGGCTAAGGCCGGACAAAGGGGTAGGAAAGAGATGAAGACAGAGGCTCCATCGGCAAACCATGCCACTCCCTGCACGCTTTGGGTACCCTTGTGCACATCTTTCCTGAAACCCTCCTCTGAAATAAGTAAATGAATTAGCAAATTCCTATATAGATGCATCAGTTTTTTGCTTTTCCATCAGCAGTTTGCTTAATGTGATTGTGCAGTGTGTGTGTGTGTGTGTGTGTGTGTGTGCATGCGCGTGCGTACAGAAAATGTCAACATCTCTTTGCCTTAGTGTTTGCCTTAAGGGAACAGGGTCCCTTACCTTGGGCATGGCGCTGCAGGAAACCAGCGAGTTAACACTGACAGTGAACTGAGAACAGTGCCTGGCCCTGCCCAGGGCTCCACATGTGTCAGCTCTCGTTACTAACGTGTGAACATTGGCCATGTGGGACTGGTTAGGGCATCATTACCAGCATGTGTACGTTGGCCGTGTGGGACTGGTTAGGGCAGGCGTGAGCCTGGACACAGTTCCTGACACAATTAGTTACATAAGACCTCCTGGTGAACGTGTCTGTGGACATCTGGCAGGACATATAACCCAGTAAGAGTCCATAACCTCGTAAAGCCTATGCAGCGTTCCCGCAGCTCTTCTCCCTCTGATTGGAGAATGACCTCAGCTTGGGAGAGCCTCCTCCTGTCAGCACCACGGTGTGGATGAGCCCCCCCGCCCCCGTGGGATGGGCTTGAGGTCCCCACCCAGCAGTCAAGCGAGGTGACCCAGGTGTCCAGAGGCTGGGGCCCAGCCCTGGAGGCTGGGGGCTTGTGGATGCCGGTTGAGCTGGGCCACAAGGACTGAGGTCATTGTATCCAGGGCCTCGTTTGGGGGTCACGGTGGGGAACTGGAAGGTATTTTGCTCTGTGGACTGAGCAGGGTTCAGGGGTCCCAGGGAAAGGGGCCTTGGCTGGAGTAACGAAGGGCTTCCTGCACCTGGAGCTGCTCTCCCAGAAGTGACAGGGCAGCCTTCCAAGTGCTGCACTCCCCATCGCAGAACAGGCCCGGTCGTGATGCCAGGCCCTCCCTCCTTGCCAAGGGCCTGGGGTCCCAGCGGCGAGGGCCAGGGGTGCTGAGAAGGCCGAGTCCAGCAGGCCTGGGGCTCCGCCTCCTGGCTATAGCCTTGCCCGCTGGCTGCGGTCCTGCAAGTCCTTCTTCTGGGCCTCCATTTCCCTGTCTGAAACCTATGCGGAGGGGATAAGAAGGTCTCCGAGGCCCCTTCATTCTCAAATTCCATGAAACAAGGTTCTCTCAAGACCATCGTATTCAAGGAATAGTCTGGACATTACCCCCTCCACCGTCAACCCCAAGCGAGGAGCCAGGAGTCATGAGAATGCGCGGATTTGGCTGGGCCTGCCGACGCCTGCACGTGTGCAGCAAGTGGGCTCGGACCAGTTGGAGAGGAGAGGGGGGTGGCCTTTGCTTTCCCGAGCAAAAAATCTCAGGGCTTAGGGCCAAGCTGGAAACCAAGGAGGCCCCTTGTCTCTTCGCATTCTCCTCGCCGCATTGGCGGCTAATTGACCACAGGACGGTATCTATGGCGTGTATACAATAAACATTACTTCAGCCGTCTGGAACCGGCTTCCTGTCGGCCTGTCTATCACTGCCACGGCACCCGGCCAAGTGCAAGATGCAGTTCCCACTTTGGGGCTGAAGGCGGGCTCCCTCCGAGCTGGACGTGCGCCCTCCGAGTCCACCAGTATGGCCTCTGCGTCTTCCTCGACGTCAGCACGTGGGCGCAGCAGCGGCCAGCCCCACCTTCACTGGCCCAGGTCATGGGGGAGAAGCCAGCTAAGCCCCAGGCCACCGTGGGTTTCGCCCTTGCAACCTAGGAAGATGAAAGAGCATCTTCACCCTGTCTGTTTACTGTGGAAACGGGGACCCTGAGCGGCGAGATTTCCCTGAGGTCACACAGGAGTCACTGCTAGACTCTGGGTTTGAGTAAGAGCTGCTGGCCCTGACCCTGCTAGGGTCAAGGCCTGCCAGGAGAAATGATCATGGATTTGACTTAAAGTGAGCGGCGAGCATTTTCTCATGGCTCCAGAGGCCAGAAGCCTGACACTGAGAGTGCTCCCTCCACAGGCGCCGGGGAAGGAGCCTCGTCTCCTCCAGCTTCCTGCAGCGCCTGGCACCCTTGGCGTGGCCACATCACACCATCTCAGCCTTCATCTTCTGGTGGCTGCCTGCTCTGCGTGAGTCTCTCCTCTTCTGTCTCTTACTAGGGCACTCGTCATTGGCTTTAGGGTCTACCCCAAACCCAGCTGGAGGCCCCTAACCTGCTTACATCTGCAAAGACCATGATTCAGGTGAGTTTGCACTCCCAGGTCCAGGAGGTTGGAGAGCCACCTCTGCGGGGCTGCCTTCCAGCCCACACCTGCCGGCAGGACCCTGATGGAACCCCCGCCCTCAGAGAGGGCTTCCGGGACATGGCTGGGTGAAGGGGCTGGATTTATCAAGCTCCCTCTCCTCCCATCACACCCCTTCCCTGGGCTCCTCCCTCCTCAGGCACCCAGCAGTTTCTAGTGTCTTCTGCAGCGGGGTCTTGGGACGAGGTATCCTGCAGGGTGGTTGGTGAGTGAAGGGCATGTGGCTTGGGAGGGACAGAGGAGCACAGCAGGGAGCGGCCATGCCTCAGCTCTCTGGGCCTCCGTACCTCTGTGCATGTTTGAGTGCACATGTGGATGTGCATATGAATACATGAGCGTATGAATGTCTGTGCATGCCTACAGGTGTGTGCCTGTGTATGGGGGAGGTGGGGGCTGGCCCCACCATCTCTCCAGGTCCCCAGGGGCTCAGGTTGGACCACACCCACCCAGACAGGTTGACCATTCTTCAGTCCATACTTGAGGGAAAGCGGGCCCACACCGGCCAGTGCTGCCTAGACTGGGTTCTTGGTGTCTACAGTGGTATTATCTGAGATAGGATAAGAGTGTGGGTGCAGGTGGGAGGTCCATGCTGCAGACCACCATGACTGAATCTGTGGCCCCTACGATGACGACTTCCTTGCTGCCTGACACTTCCCATCCAGAATGAGGCTGGAGCAGGCATGCCAAGGGAGGGGGCTGAAATGGGAGCTCTGCTGGAGCCCACAGGGCTCTACTGGGGGTTACACTGGCCTGGGTGGGAGGAGGTGAAGGCTCTGGCTAGGGGCTTGATGCTAGCCCAGCAGCCCTGGGCCTGGGACCAGCCACATCTGCTGCACTGCTAAGCTACCGTGTGGGCTGAACTGTCCTACCCAATTCACCAGGAGAAGAAAACGTTGTGCCCTCTCCCCAGGGCCAGCCAGTCCTTCTGAACCCTCTGGGCCGCCAGAACAGAGGGAGCTAAAGGGAGGTCAGCAGAGTAATCCAGAGCAGAAGGCCTGTGGGTCTTCTGGGCCTGTGTGGGGTGGGAGGCAACTGAGGGTACAGGCATAATGGGGCCCAGAGGTTTGGTTGGGGGTACAGAGCATGAACATGACCTCCCTCCCCTGTCATGGTCCACCAGTGGCATCTGATGGACATGTGCAGGCTCTGAGCTGCTGTCCGGCTGAGGCCTGCCTGGAGATTGACCTGCCCAGCTGGGGATCCAGCATGGGAGTTTGTGGGGAAGACATGAGCTCACGGCAAGCAAGGGCGTCCAGATGTGCTAGGGCCAGCATCACGGTGCAGAGGCCCCGGGTCAGGAAGGGACAGGGCTGCCAGACCCCATTGGCTCTGTGTGTCCTGAAGGGGAGGCCCTGGGCCTCCCTACCTCTCTGGGGCATAGTTATTCTCCTCTTTTAGTGCCAGCTGACCTACAAAAGTCCTGTGTGGGGGAAGATGGACCACGGGCTCTTAAAGGCAGGCTCAGTGGTTTGGAGGGTTCAAGGCACCCTGCACAGGAAACAGGCTCTGTGCAGCTCAAAGCCAGCCCCACGCCCTCCAGGGAGATATCCTAAGCCCCCTCTTTGGTGGTGGTCAGGGGGAGGTAAGGGGACAGGCAGGCACTAGGGTCCAGATGTCAACTCTGAGGATTCAGAGGCTTGGAGGGTGATGGCCAGGAAGCTGGGGCTGCTTAATTGTTTGTTTATTTTGCAGGAGTTGTTTAAGATTTAATTGTTAAAGTCTTTTAAAAATGGAGGTGTACAATATAAGCCTAAAGCATGCAGTTCGATGCATTCCAGCCCCACAGACACTTGGGAGCCTCTATCCAACTATGCAGCATTTCCAGCACATGAGAAGCCCTCCCTGTGCTGGGTGATAGTTGCAAAGAGAGGTCAGGGTATTGACTGCTGGGGTGCTCTGGGCACCCCCAGGTACAGGCCTGTCCCCTTACGCTGGACCTGGAGCTGGAATCTGGTCCTGGGACAGCCTCGCACAGGTTCTTCCTGATCCCAGGGAGGACAGCCCTGGGATTCACACCCTGCCCTATCCCTGGAGCCCCAGAAGACATGCGTGCTTGAGAGGCTGAACCATGGGGTCCTTCTAAGAGCAGAGCAGCCAGAGGGCCCACTGGAGCCTGGAGCCCTTGGTACCCTGTGCCTTTGTCCTCACAGAGCACCGAGCCCCACCCAGGGCCATGCCCTTGGCTGCCCTTGCATCCAATGTATTAGACCACCCTTGGACTACAGAGGATCTACTACTTACTAGAAGCTTCCCTCACCCTCAGATGGGGTATGGGAGCACTGTGGGCCCAAAGAGAGAATATTCATGAACTTGGGACAATTTCAGAAGACAGATTTGTGTTTTTGAGGGAACAGACACTAACGAGAGCTTTGTAGTCAGCCAAATCCCCCTGTAGCCCCCCGGCAAGGGTCCCAAAAAGGCTGAACAGTTGGGGGCATCTGGGTTCTCAAGAAACTAGATGCAGGACCAAGTGTTTGGTTTTTGCCGATCCACAACTTAATGAGAGTTTTCAGAAGGGCCCTGGATCAATGGCTGTTCCTAAATATGACTCAGCTAGCACTTGGGCAGGAGAGGTTTAAAAATAGATGTAGTCTTCAAAAGAGGGCACCCGGGGGCCGGCCTGAAGTGTTCTCACACTGAGGCTGGGGCCTATTTACAGGGAAAGCCTCCTTGCCCTGAGCGGCCGGGCACAGATCGGGCTGACGTACCCAGGGTCGTAGGGTAGCAGAAGAGCCTTGGGTGAGTGCTGCCCTCGCCCAAAGCCTCCTGTGGCTGTGCTCCTGCCCCTGCACCAACACCAAGTTGGAAAAGTTCCCCATGCCTCCACGTGCAGCTCCAGACCCAAGACAACTTCATTCGAGCCTATCATGATGGGGTGAAGGATGGAGCAGAGACATCTGGGAACCTGAAGCCATCCAGCAGACAGAGGTCTGTGGTGGCAAGTGACCGAGAGCAATGTGAGCATTGCCAAGGGCGAGGGGACTTCCGACCAAACAAACATGGCAGAATTCTCTGCAGAATCTGGGCTCAGCAGACAGACATCGAGGCCAGTAGAGGGGAAGGCTCAGGGAACCTGAGTGGAGTGTGGTCTCGGAGGGTCCTCATCAGTGACAAGAGGGTCCCTCGCTCTGGGCTTGCCACCTCCAGCCCTGACAAGACTCTGGAGTCTCTGACCCCTCAGGAATGGCTCCCTCTTTAGTTTCCACAGCACAGCTGAAGGAGCCCCAAGGCTTCCACGTGCCTTCTTCTCGTTTGAAGATTTTCTGTGGAAGGGCACACGTGCTTGCCAGAGAAAGGCAATGAGAGAGAAAGTGACACGTCACCCCCCGGAGGAACGGCCACATGCAACTCCTTCTCCTGCATTCTCCTGGGATTTGGGACACACACACACACACACACACACATACACACACACACACGTCTGGCATGATTTTCAAGTTGCCAGATCTGAGAAGCAAACCAAAGTCGTCCATCAGGGAGTTCTGCACCTTAAGCACTGTGCCACCTGGTGGCCCCATCACAAGCCTCTTTTATAAAATTATTATCATTATTATTATTATTATTATTATTTACATTTAATGACTGTATATCATTATAGCATACAAGATGAGTTTTCCCCCATGAATACCTGTATATTAATTCAAAGTTATCATCGTACATACGATCGTCAGTAGAGGACTTTCCATTTTTGACTCCCTTAAGTGTTTTGCTTTTTCCTTTTCTGCTCCCGCCCCCTCCCACACTGTCTCCAGTACCCACAGTTGCTCTCCATCTTTTATACCGGTCTTTCAGTGTCTGCCATAGAGTGCAGGAAAACGGCTTCCTACACTGTAAGGATGTACGGCGATGAGATGGAAATTATTAAATAAAGAAACGAAAACAACAGGCCTTCCTGTAGAAGGTGAGGAGGGGAGTATGAAGAAGAGCTGAGCTTATTAGTAAGAAAACATGACACGCCCACGTCCCTCGCGGAGTGAAGGTGTGGGAAGCACCACTGGGTGTCTTCGGCCTCTCCCCCCATCCTCATGGAGACACTCAACTTTGTTCCAAAGAACAGAGTTTAAATAGTGCGTAGGCGAGAACTTGATGAAAATTTGACATTTGATAAGAAACTAATTTTGGTGTGCCTTTTTCATACTTTGAAACACTAAAGTAATAAACAACATCTATAAATGTCAAACTTTTCTATTTTGATTGTGCTGCTTTGATTTTTATCAACCTTTTTTGTTATTAAAAATCCACCATAATGAAATAGAGAAGGGACGAGCAACACGAGAAGATAAATTTGACAATCTACCGAGATGGAAGCGACAGCATCTCATTTTTCTCAGCACGGGGATTGTTATTATTTTCGGCCCGCTGCGGTTATTGTGATGTTTTTACCTTTGTCTTTGGGAAGCCTGCAGAGCTACAGGAACTGGGACTCAGCTGTCGGGTGGAGGCAGGTTTTAGCTTGGCAGAGCAGGAAGATGCGAGTGTGGGCCGGCGTGAAGGGCGTGCTCAATACTGGGGCAGCTGCGAGGAAGTGCTGGTGCTACCTCCTCCAGGAAGTCTCCCCAGAGATCATAGCCACTCCCTGGCTGGGTCTGAAGTTCCTTTCTGGGCCCCGTGTAGTCCTCCCCACATCATGGGTTCCCCCACTCCCACTTCCCATTCTGAGATTGTGTGCTTAGTTGAGGTCTCTCATGACTGTCCAGGAGCTCCCGCAGGAGTGGGTCTGGCTCAGTCAGGGGTCCTTAGTGTGGCTCCCAGGATTGAGTGCCAACTGTCACTTGCAACTTGACCTTGCACAAACTTTTCTCCCCAAATTGCAGTTTTCCTGTCTGTAAAAGGGGCCGATGCTCACCTCTCGGTTGTATGGATTAAAGTGTCTTTCTATCCTTTTCTCCAGCAAGGCCCCGAGGAAGGGGGTACATGCAGCTCGGTTGTGGTTTCTGCTCATCGTGGGGAAAAAGGCTAGACCAGAGGGTGCCAGGCAATGGGAGAGGCCTTGCCTAAGACAGAGCTCAGGAGTGAGCCAGGGCTCCTGCATCTGCCGCTGAGAATCCAGGTGGGAGACGCACTGTCCCCAAGAGGGCAGCTGGATCTGGAAGTCTGCACACAGCGTTGGCAGACTATGAACAAGGGGCCCAAGTCACCAGCACCAGAACCTATGACTCTTCTGCAAATGCCCTCAGTTCCACTGAGTGTGTGGGGTGTCCTGAGCGAAAGTGCTGGGAGAGGGACCTGGGGATACTCACCGAGGGCCCGTTGGAGCAGTAGCCGCACAGACCCCAGGGCCGCATGAGCATGTGTTTAAGCGCACAGCCTCCCAAGTTTGCAGTCTCGCCGACCCAGTCAAGGTCTCCCCGGCAGGGGCTCCACTCTCCTAGGTACCCCCCAGCTGCGGCTAGGCCCCACACCTCTCCAGCACGTCGTGTGCTTTCGCCTGCCCCAGTCCTGCTTCAGGCTATGCCTGCTCCCCAGGGTCTTCTAGGAGGCTCTCTTTGAATTTCCCTAGAGTCTTGCAGACGAGGCCAGGGGTCCAGGAGAGAGGGAATGGCCGGGGGTGGCCAGGTTCCAGGCCCCCTTGAGGTCTGGTGCTGTGGCCTGGAGCCCACCCGGCTCTTCCAGCGGACCTCCCGACGTTTGTGGTGGAGCTTACCGCTGAGCCCAGCTGCTCCAGGCTACAACAGTGACCTGACCCAGGGTTGATCCAGGGGCCCACACTGTTTGGGATTTTGGTGGTTTAGAGCCTGAAAGGCACCCAGCACACTGTCGTCACCTCCCCTGTGATGGATGGCCTGAGTAACCAGGCCCTGGGCAGGCAGCTGTCCCAGGCTGGCCGGTCTGTGGTCACTCAGCCATCCAACCTGCTCCACCAAGCCCCCTCCAGACAAAGCCCCTCCAGGGGCTGCCTGAGGTGCTCACAGCTCTTCCAGAATTTCCGTCAGAGGAGATGGGGCTGGTGACGGGGAAGCCGAAGGCCTGGCCTCCTGGAGTGGCTATGCACTGGCCTCACCCCAGGACCAGGGGGCAGCCTGCTGGCCACTAAGGCCTGGAGTGGGCCTGAGGGGACGCACGCATGTCCCGCTTCTGCTGCAGCAAACCACATGAACACAGGCCTTGAATGACACTGTGGCCACCTTGCAGTTCCGGAGGCCGATCTACAACCACTCTCCCGGGCTGAGATCCAGGTGCTGGCCGGCCATACTCGCCCTGGGGGCCCTGGGGGATCTGGGGCAGCCCTCTTGCTCACCGTCCCCTCTTCCAGAGGCCGCCTGCACTCCTTGGCTTGGGCCCCGCGTCATCTGTCACTGTCCTCGGCTGCCCTTGCCACGGCTCCTCCTCTGACTCCCACTCTCTCTCCGCAGGCCATTGCAATGCTATTGGGCTTACCAGGATAATCCGCTGTCACTTTCCCTCTGAGTCCTTAGCCTGAATCACACCTGCAAAGTCACAGATCACGGGGGTCAGAATTGAGATGCCCACGCCATAGGGGACTTCCGTTCTGTCACCACAGGCCATGTCTGGAAGGAGATGTGGCCTTGGGGCTGAACTCCTGTGGCTGGGGGTCCATCCAGCCCAGAGCTTCTGTTGTGGACTCCCGTGCTTGCCCCAGATCAATCTGCGGGGTCCCTGAGACATGCAGGGGACAGATGCATGACCTCTCAACCCCCACCTGCAGTGCAGGACACTGCTCCCCGGGCCTGGCTCAATGCCACATTCAGGGCTCCGCACCACCACTGCTTTGTCTCATGCTTCAGGTCGCTCTGGTGGTCTAGGTCAGCAGCTTTGCTCCCCAACCTGAGCTCCACAGCCTTCTCACTGCCTGTCCTGTCCTGCTGGAGCCCAGAAGCTTTCCTGACCCTGTCACTGGGTCCTTATGCCACCCTGAGGGAGGCACTGGCTGCTCGTGACATCGGTTTCATCCACTGGATCCTGCCACCACCAGACGCAGCCAAGAACCCAGCATGGGGCACAGGCAGAGCCCACACGGTCTGAGCAAGCAGCAAGCGTGTATGCAGGACCCACAGGACTGTTCCCGGGGTCTTCCAGGCCTTCCTCCTGCTCACATGCCCTCCCCGCTCCCCGGAGAGCATTCAGAGGCCGAGAGGATGCAGCCCTGTGCCCATGGCCTGCCCTTCCTGCAGGGGCATCTTGGTGGGGACAGATTGGAAGTAGCAGCTTCCTTCCAGGTGGCCAGACAGCTGGCCTCCCTCCAGGATAGGCCCCCATGGTCATGGCAAGTGTCCCCATCAGAGGACAGGCCACAGAACACATGTTGAAAGTGGCGCATGGTGGACCCAAAGGATGAGGGGACAGGAATGGGGGAAAGAACAAGGAAGGAAACTGGGGAGGCTGAGGGTGGGTTGGAACCAGGGTGGGGGTTCCCCTGTTCTATTCCTTCTTCCCACACCCCTCCCTTCCTTCTCAGAGTGTCAGGCATCGTGTGAGGGCCAAGGACTCACAGATGATGCCTTGATGTCCAGGGATGCCTGGGCTCATGACAGTGACAGGAGGTCCTAGTGGCAGTGGCCCACAGGACAGGGTAGAAGGAGGACCTAGCTCTGCCTGGGCAGGGAGTGGGGTGTGGAAGGCAGTCTCAGCGGTGTTTGGAACATAAAGGAGGGCTCCCAAGGTGGAGGGGGATGAGGGAAGGGGCTGGGTCCAGGTGAGCAAAGAACAGAGGTGGGGCACGGGGTGGAGCGTCACCTGCCAATGCCACCACGCCCCTACACCGCCCTGTCTGAGCCGTCTTCTCCAGAGGCCTGAGGTGGACACCTACCTGTGGGGGTGCGGGGCTGGGGAGCAGGGACCTTGAGTTGGGATGAGACTTAGCATGTCCCCAGGCCAGGTGGCCGGGCTGGAGCCTGTCCAGCCAGCACTTATTTTTAGACCCCAGCAGGGCCTCTTTCTTTCCGTCTCCAGGAGCACATGTTCTGTCTTTTGTGAGCGGCCTTGGAGGCTCCGCGGCCCCACGGCCCCCCGTGGCCCCTTGACTGCTGCTATTTAAAGGCATCTTGGTCCAGATCAGAGAAAGGGGTAATTGGGGGCCTGGGAGATGAAAGAGCCTCCCCAGCCCCATGCCTGCCCCCACTGAGAGGTCAACAAAACTCTCCTTGCGGCCCTGCCAATTAGAGTCACCGAGGGGGGTTATGGGCCAGACAGGAGACGTGACTGCCCCCCTCCCCAGGGCGAGCTGGGATCACTGCTGCCCGCCCACAGGGCCCTGGGCCCAGGGGTCAGCCTGGGAAAGTGGCACAAGGGCAGAGCTCACCCTGCTGTGCTTGGGGACCCGTTCCCACCGCCTGGCAGTGACGGAAAGGGCTGGGCCCGGCCTGCGGGCACTGGCTGTGCTGTGCCCTGAGGCTCTGCCTGCAGAGCGGGCTGGCTGCCACAAAGGGCTCTTTCTGGGCTCCTGAGAGCACACTTGCGGCCACCCAGCAGCTGGCCTGAGAATGCAGGTGGCACAGGGCATCCCTGCCCTCCCTGCCACGTCCCTGCAGCTGGAGTGGGCGTGGGTGCCTGCATCTGGCTGCCCTGCATCAGAAAACCAGATCCCGGTGGCCTTGGGGGTGCCTGCCCCTGGTGGCCCCAGTTTCCTGGATCTGCCACTGCCTGCCTAACCCATACCTCAGGCCCAAGAGAGGCCCCAGCTGGACACTGCCACCTGAGGCACCCTCTGTCTCTTTTCATCTCTGACTCTGTCTCTATCTTTCTGTCCCTGCCTCTCTCTGTCTCTCTCCTGGTCGGCAGCCCCCGCAGTGCTTCCTGGCACCAGCACCACTTAGAAACATCTTAGGAATACTATTTCCAGGGTCTACCCACCTCCCTGAGAGGAAGAATCTGGAAAACCTGCACGGTCTCGGGTCTGCCACCAGACAGTGCGCTGGGCCCTGCTGTCCACACCTGAGACACGGGTGCTGGGGGCTGGGGCCTTCCCCTCAGCCCTGAACACACTGGGCCTCTGTGGCCCTGGCCCTCCTGCTGTCTCTGCAGGGCTTTCTGCACCTCCGGTCCCCTTTCCACCTCCACGCCATCACCCCCTGTGTCCTGCTGGCACTGGGATCCCCAACAGTGTCCCCTGCCTCTTCCAGCTTGTCCCAGCAGCATCGCCCTTGTCCTCCCCTCCTGTGGAAGCTGCTCTCCGCTCAGCTCCCCAGGCCGCCTTGTCTGTGCAGCTAGCTCCTCAGGCTACACCCTCTTTGCCCATGTTATCACCTCCCTCTTCTCCATCATCCCCAGTGGGGCAGTCAGGTGGCCTGAAACCTCCTCACGCCTTCTGGCTTCACAGTGTTCCCGGCCCTCAGGGTTGTCACCAGCTCCACTGGCTACGTCCTTGTGCTATTCCCAGAACACACAAGGCCATTTCCCACTTCTAACCTTTGTTCAAACTGTCCCCTCAGCTGAGGATGCCTTCAGGTGTGGGTGAGCAAAGTGGGCGCATCCCTAATTGATCATGGTCTATAGGGTCCCTAAGTCGAAAGGCCCCTGACCCCAATTCCCACCAATGAAGCCACCCCAGCTCCCAGGCTCACATTATCAAAGACCAGTCGCAACTCACTTCCTGTCTCTGAGCCTCAGTTTCTTTATCTATAAAATAGGCTTTAATATCAACCTTCCTCCTGGTTTGAAAGGAGAAGGAAGCGTGTGCAATGCCCAGCAGGAGCAGGTACTTGTGCATGGTTTTTCCCTCACCCTTGTCTCTGGACCTTCGCATCCCTTGTGACGACCCCCGCAAACTAGGAGGTAAGCACTCAAAGGGATATTTGTTCCGAAGAGCCTCGTCTCTCAGCCCCAAGCACACGCAGTGCACATTTGCAAATCTCTGGTTTCCCAGGACTCTCTTTCTTTCTAGAAGACCAATGCAACTTGGTATTACTGCCTTCTGAGCTGGACACTGGTGCTGATGGAACAACCAAAAGACTCCAGTGCATGGTGCTTCTCTGGGCAGACCCACCCACCTCCAGGGCCTGAGAAGGCTGTGGTGAATAGGGTGGAGCAAATGAGAGGCAAAGGTGTAGAAGATCCTTTTTAGAGCACTGGGCTGGTGGCCAGTGAAATAGTCCTCTCCATTCTCTCACCAAAGGGGACAGTCTGGACAGCCAAGTGACCATAAGCAGGAAAACAGCAGTTTTGAAGATAAGCTCAGGGAGAGACAAATACTGAAACCACAAGACACGTCAAAGGAGACAGATGCTGCTCTGGAGGCTGGGCAACCCTGGGCCAGGTGGTGGCTGCATTGGCTGCAGCCTGACCTGTAGCAGTGCCTGGGCCCAAACCAACCTATCAGCCAGAGAGGAGGGGCCTGCCCAAGGTCTGTCCTGGCCACAGGACTCTTCCTCTGCTTCCTCAGCTTCCCTTTGTTAGGTTCATTTGGTCTAAAGCATCGTTCAAGTCCAGTGTTTTCTGTTTGCCTTTCTGTCTAATCTGTTATTAGGGGATTGTTAATTCCCTACTATTATTGACTGCAGACTATCCATTCAGATCTATTAATATTTGTTTTATAGATTTTGGTGCTCCGATGTTGGGTGCATATATATTTATAATTGTATTTTTATGATGAATTGACTCCTCTACCATCATATAATGACCTTCTTTGTCACTTTATAGTTTTTGATTAAAGTCTACTTATCTGATACAAATATAACCACTCATCTCTTTTGAGTTCCATGTACATGGAAGATCTTTTTATACTTCTTCAAATTCAACATAGAGCTAAAGTGAATCTCAATTAGTCAACACTTAGTTAAGTCTTATTTTTTGACCAATGAGCCACTCTATGTCTTTTGATTGAAGAATTTAAACTATTTATAGTCAAGGTTATTATTGCTAGTTAAGTGCTTAACTACTGGCATTTTGTAATTGCTTTCTGATTGTTTTGTAGATCTGTTGTTTCTTTCTTCCTCCCTTGATGTCTTTCTTTGTGATTAGATGATTTTCTCTAGTGGTATGCTTTGATTTCTTGCTTTTTTGTCTTTATTTACCATGGATTTTTTTCCTTTGTGGTTATCATAAGACTTATATAAAACCTCTTATAGTTATAAAAGGCTATTTCAAGATGATAATAATTTTGATTGCATTATAAAAACTCTATACTTTTACTCCACACCTCCCCACACACAAGCATAAATTATGTTTTGTTTGTTTATTTGTTTTTTTTTTTGGTGAAGATATCAGGATAGAATCTGGGGTCTCATCCAAGTGAAGTAAATTACATTTTTATGTCACAATTTGCATCTTCTTATATTGTATATCCCTTAACAATTTATTGTAGCTATTATTATTTTAATTGTTGTATTTTTTAACCTTTATACTAAAGATATAAGTGATTTAGGACCAGCAGATGGCATAATGGTTATGTCACTAGATTCCCACATAGTCGAAGTTGACCACAATTTGAGTCCTGGACCTGGCCGCTTAAAACTCACACTTGGCACATGTGCATGTGTGCCCAAAATCCTGACAAGAGAATGGAGGAGAAGGGATTGTAGTGTGGCCAACCCCCTAGAGGGTGATTTTCTCTCTTTTGGTTTTTCTGTCTTTGCCCTATAGCAAAAAAAAAAAAAAAAAAAAAAAAAGAATATATATATAAAGATAATAAAGATATAAATAATTTACACACCACTGCAATATTAATGTTTCCTGAATTTGACTTTGTACCTATTTTTATTGTAAGTTTTATTCTTCATATGTTTCATGTTGCTATTCTTTCAGTTTGAAAAAGTGTCTTTACCATTTTTATAAAGCAGATCTGGTCACCATGAACTCCCTCAGTAATAGCCAGAAAAATCTTTATCTCACCTTCATTTCTGAAGGACATACTTACTAGGTATAGTATCCCTGGTTGACAATTTTGTTTCCCTTCAGCATGTTGAACATATAAGCCTGCTCTCCCCTGGCTTATAAGGTTTTTTCTGAGAAATCTGCTGCTAGCCTTATTGAAGTTCCCTTATATGTGATATGCTTCTTTTTCCTCTCTAATGCTCTCAGGATCTTCTATTTGCCTTTCATTTTCAACAGATTGATTATAATATGTCTTGGTGTACTCTCATTTGAATTGAATCTGATTCCAATAAGATTTAAATATGCTATGGTTTGAATATGTCTCAAAGAAATTCATGTATTGGTACTTGATTGCATTGACTATATTGTAAAAGTATCAAGTGAAAACTTAATTCCTTCATTGTACCAATGTTGAGGCCTTGCTGGTGATAACTGGCTCATGGTGATTGCATTGTGGAGGCAACAGTCTTATAAAGAGATTAATGAGACTATGTGAGACCCAGTGATTTCTAGCTCTTGTGAGAAGGGGTTAGTTCTCACACGAACTGGTAGTTATAAAAGAGAGGCCAGTTGAGCTCTCTCTCTCTGCACATGCCCTCCATCCTCTGCTCCATCTGCCATGCTAAAGTCTTATGATTTTCGACTTTGCAGCCACTAGAATCATGAGTTTGTAAATAAACTTTCTTCCTCTTTCCAATATCACCCAAGCTCAAGTATTTTTGTTAGAAACACAAAAATGAACTAAGACAGAGAACTCCAACCTTTATATGATTAAATATTTGTATCTTTCCAGATTTGGAAAGTGTTCAGCTATTAGTTCTTCATTTGATCTTAGCCAAAATGCCAAGAAATGATATAATATTATTTTAAATAAGCCTTCTGTCCTTTATCTCTTTTCTCCTTTGTAAACTTCTATAATTCAAATATTAGCCCTGTTAATGATGTCCCACAAATCATGGGTTTTCTTCATATTGTTTCATTTTTTTCTTTTATGACTGTATTTTTAAATAACTTGTCTTCAGATTCACAGATCCTTTCTTCTGTCAATTATTCTGTTGACACTATTACATTTTCCAATTACTTTATGCAATATATTCTTCAATTTCAGAATTTCTAAGGCTTTACTCCTATTATTTTAATCTTTTTGTTAAGTTTCTTATTTTGTTTGCTTATTATTTTTGTGATTTTATTAAATTGTTTATTTCATTTTATTTTTTAAATTCACTGAGCTCCTTTTAAACAATTATTTTGAATTCTTTGTCATGACTCCATTTTTCTGGGGTCAGTTACTTGGAAATTACAGTTGACCCTTGAACAAATGGTGGTTACAGACACCAACTCCTGTATTGTCAAAATTTTGTACAACTTTTTGTTGTTCTTGTTATTGCCATAGGGTCGTGTGCACTCACCAGAGACAGAAAGACAGACAAAAAGAGGGAAAGTCAGAACTTAATACCCAGGAAGATGGCCACACTGTAATCCCTTCTCCTCTAGTCTTCTCTCTAGATTTTGGGCATGCATGCACACATGCCCAGTGTGATTTTCAAGCCACTGGGTCTAGGACTTGAACTGTGGTTGGCCATGTGGAAATCCAATGCCTTAACCACCAGACCACCTACTAGCCCCTGTGTATAACTTTTTTTTTTTGGAGAGGTTTTTTTTCGCTGTAGGACACATGCGCTCACCAGACAGACAGAGACAGACAGAGAGACAGAAAGCAAGAAATCACCCCCCAGGGGGGATGGTCACGCCGCAATCCCTTCTCCTCCATTCTCCTCTCGGGATCTTGGGCACGCACGCACACGCGCCTGGCGTGAGTTCTAAGCCACCAGGTCCGGGACGCGAACCGTGGTTGACTACGTGGGAGTCCAGCAACATAGCCATTACGCTAACTGCTGGTTCCCTCCCTGTGTATAACTTTTGACTCTCAAAAAGACCTTAAATACTGGGTCAGTCAGTGACATGGTGCTTAAGGCAGCTGGATTCTACATGGCCAACTGTGAAGTGAAGTTTGATTCCTAAACCTGCTGGCTTTAAAAACATACCAGGCACACGTGCATGCATGCCCAAAATACCACGAGGAAAATGGAGGAAAAGGGATTGCAGTGTGGCCATTCTCCCCAGAAAGTGATCTCTCTCTCTCCCATCTATCTATCATCTGTCTTTCTTGGGTGAGTACGTGTGTCCTATAGCAATAAACTAAAAAATTAGACTACTCATTGACCAGGGTTTGAATGATAATAAAACAGTTGAATAACACATATTTCGTACTTTATGTGTATCATATTATTGGGTTGTCACTAAAGTCATGATACATCTCTGCATAGAAAAAATACATCAAGACTTTTCTGACAACCCAATATATTATATACTGCATTCTTACAACTAAGTAGGCTATGGAAAAGAAAATGTTAATAAAATCATAAGGAAAAGAAAAAATATGTATAGGGGTTGGCAGATGGCATGATGGTTAAGGGCGCTGGACTCTCACATGGCCGACTGTGGTTCAGTCCCGGACCTGGTGGCTTGCTTTCTTACTTTCTCTCTCTCTCAATCTGTCCCTCTCTGGTCAAATTAAATTAAGTAAGTAAGTAAGTAAGTAAAATAAATAAAGTTCAATAAAAATTATTCTTTTAAAAATACACACACACACACACACACACACACACACACACATATATATATATATACACATTTACAATATGTATTGAGGAAACTCATACTTAAGTGGACCCTTGCAGTTTAAGCTCCTGCTGTTCAAGGATCAGCTGCATTGTGTTCTCTTACTGGCAATCTGTTTCCATTTCTTTTGTTTCTAGTTGCCTTATGTTGATGTTTGTGCATTTGGGGAAGCAGTCACTTCCAGACTTCATGGGTTGGTTTTGGTGTGGAAAAGCCTTTCTCTTTGGGTGAATGAGGGACATTTATTGGGAGGGATACAGCAGATTTGGCACCATTGAGGGTGCCTCAGTGTAGTCTCTGCAATTGTTGGCTGAGGATGGTGCTGGAGGAGATGGCAGGATCCTTAGCACCAATGCTCTGGGCATCTGCATTGGCAGTGAGGGCAATTAAGGTCTTCACCGGTGATGATAGGTAATGTCCTGCTAATCTCTATTTCCTCCTATGGAGAGAAGTTGAGGCTGAGGGGTTATCTGTTGGCACTGGGTCCAGTTTGGGGGACTGCTCACAATGGCAGTGGCATCAATGTCTGATGAGTGGCACCTAATCCTGAGACATGGGTTGTCTGGAGGAGCTTTGCTCTGGTGCCCAGAATAGTGAGGGCATGTACTTGAACACAGGGTCTCCCACTGCTCATTGGTAATGTTGAGTGAGGTGCTGGTAAAGTGGACAGGAGCTGAGAATGGAAGCACCAGCACCAGTGTGTGCCAAGTTCCAGTGGCTCCAGGATTGGAGAAGATCTAGCTCTCTGTGGCAGCCAAGCTGGTTCCCAGAGCATAGACATGTGCAGAGAGACTGTCTCCAGAGCCCAGGGTGAAAGCAGCCTGGCCACAGTAGACACTCCAGTATCTGATGTGTGGCACATGGAGCCTCAGAGCTGACCCAGAGTACAGGTGTGCATGTAGCTACTGTACCTCCAGGGTCTGGTGTGCAGGTGAGCTCTCTAGGCAGCTGAACTGGTGACTGGGGTCCAGACATGTGCAGAGAGACCTTGGCTCTGGGATCTGTAGTGTGAACTAGCTCACCATGGTGATGGCTCTGGTGTCTAAGCTGGGGCTGAGTGCAATGTAGCACTGATCTGGGGCCTGGAGGATGGACATTCATAAAGTGGCCACAGCTTAGGGTAAAAGGCACACAAAGGGGTGACAGCTCCTCTCAACGCAGCACAGCAATGGCTACTTCTTGAGGAAGAGAGATGTGCAGGTGTGGCTCCTTGGGGGGAATGACTGTTAATGACTCTGTGGAGCAGCCACTGGGGACCACAGTACTTCTCACCATAATCCCGTCTGGTCCCCACAGCCCCTGCCTTTTCTCTTGGTACCTAGCTATCTCCTGGCATCTCAGGAATGCCAATCTTACCAGTGACCATTGTTGTGTGATATTCTTCTTTTTTCCCCCAGAGGGTATGTACACTCTCCAGCGAGAGGGAGAGGGAGAAAGCACTCCCTGTCCCCAGTGGGCATGGTCACACCATGATCTCTTTCCTTCCATTTTTTTCATCCTGCAAAGATCTGAGGTACACATGCACACGAACCCAGTGTGTCTTCTATGTTGCTGGGCCAGGACTTGAACCATATAGCCATATGGGATCCAGCTCCCTTCACCACTACGTTACAGGGCCATTCTTTTTTTTTTTTTTTTTTTGGAGAGGTTTTCGCTATAGGGCACGTGCGCTCGCCAGACAGACAGAGAGAGACATAGAGACAGAAAGCGAGAAATCACCCCCCAGGGGGGATGGTCACGCCGCAATCCCTTCTCCTCCATTATCCTCTCGGGATCTTGGGCACGCACGCACACGTGCCCGGCGTGAGTTTTAAGCCACCGGGTCCAGGACGCAAACCACGGTCAACTACGTGGGAGTCCAGCGACATAGCCATTACGCTAACTGCTGGTTCCCCTCAACAGGGCCATTCTAATATTCTCCATTCTTTTGCTCCATGAACCTTCACAGGGCTATTTTAGTTTGTGAACAACTCTCTCTCTCTCTCTCTCTCTCTCTCTCTCTCTCTCTCTCTCTCTCTGTGTGTGTGTGTGTATATATATATTTTATATATATATATATATATATATATATATATTTGTGTGTGTGTGTGTAGAGGTGAAGGCTGGTATTTCCTACTCTGCTATCTTGGTGACAGCACTCCTAGCTGCAGAGTTCTGAACACGCAGTGACCTTAAGGATTTGACCCATACTGCATGGTCCAGGGCAGGACACTGGCTGGAGACGGTGAGAGTTTGCCTGAAGAGCCTAGGAAGGTTGGTGGCAGCAGGTAGAAGACTCGGGCCTTTCTGTTGCCCCAGGAGACTAGGATAAGCCCCAACCCCTCCACCAAGTGAAACAACCCACCCCAGGGCCATTGAGCCTTACATCCCCAGGGTCTCCATGGCACTGTTGGTCACAACTCTGGGGCACTGGGAACAGAGCAAAGCTCTGTGTCTTCCAGACCGAGGTGGACTCTGCAGGCCTCTCACTGTCACCTACCCATGACGAAGAGCCTGGGTTACCTTCCCAGCCTGACTCTGCCCTTGGTGTCCTCACTTGTCAGAGAGAGGCCTGGGCGGCACCCCCAAGGGCTCGCCTTTCCTAGTTTCTGACTGTGAGAATTCTCCCCCACCTACCGCTTGCCTTTCTGTACCTCAGAAATCCTCTGCCTCGGAGAGGTTTGGCACTTGAGGTCCCCAGGCCCTACAAGCAGTGCCTCTGCCTTCTCACATGCCTGGCGCATCTGCTGCTTTGCCCCTCTGTGGCCACTCCTGCCCTGGCTCTGGGAGCCTCCGGAGAGCTCTCACATACTTCTTTCACTCCCAGACAAAATTCTGGGCTCTCTGGTCACTGCCCTGCCCACCGTGTCCAACACCCTAAACCTTCTCACGAGATGGACAAGGGGGTCCAAGCAGCCTGGGGCTGTCTTGCCTCTGGGCCCGGCCCCTGCCAACCTTCTACTCACAGGCAGAGAGAGAGAAGTGGGCATGATCTTGGGTGGTGGGCTGGGACAGCAGTCAGTCACAACAAAACATCACCCAGCATTGCTGCCCACGCATGTCTTCTAAGCACTCTAGAATAACCCATTCCTATGGGTTAGTACTTGGCTCTCCCCATGTGCTGTGGTTTGAGTGTCCTACCCTACCCACCTCCAGCCACCCCCACAAACCTCATACTGCAATTCGGTACTCAGTGGGGAGTGTCGGGAGACAAGCTGTTGGGAAGCGCTTGGATGCCGGGGGCATTCCCCTCATGAATATATCAATGCTCTCTCCTCAAAGATGGAGGGAATGAGTTCTTGCTCTCTTAGGAACAGTTAAGTCCAGTGAGAGCAGATCACCATGGTACACTTTGTTAAAGCTTATTATTTATTTCTTCTATGAGCGAGAGAAAGAGAGTGAGAGAGAGACAGCACCCCAACAGGGCCTTGATGCCACCGTCTACCCTCAGTCCTAGCCAGTCCTGGGTCATGAGCACACATATCTGGTATACTCGGAAGGGTCTCGGTTGTGCACCCAGAACCTTCCCCTGTGGGTCCGCCTCACTGAGTATTGTGTTTCCCACTGCAACACCATCCAGCTCCCAAAGGCAGGTTGTTATAAAAGCGAGCTGGCTGTCTGCAGGCCATGCTGCCTGCACGAGGCCCCTTCCACCCTGCATCTCTCGGCCATGCTGTGGGATATCACCAGAAGCTGCTTCCATGCTCTAGGACTCTCCAGCCAGAATCACAAACCAAATATATCATGTGGTTTGGGTATTTGTACTAAAGCAGCGCACTGGGTAAGATGCCATGGAAGACGGGACGGGCAGGCAGCTCAGGGGCTTGCTGGAGACGTGTAAACAGGAGGGGCTGCTGACCCTCTCCAAGCTGCCTGCTCCCCCTGGGCTGAGGGAGGACATTGGCAAGGAGCTTGCAGCAGTCACAGGTTCTGCTAGGTGTGGGGGTGAAGGGGCAGGGGCCGTGCTGGTCTCAAGCTGCAATGAGGTGGGGGAGGGCAGCTATGTCATCCTGAAACTGGGGCCTCCAGGCGCAAGGCCAAACGGGAAGAAGATGCTCTCCATGTGCCCCACACACAGCCCAAGCCGACAGACAGGAGTGTTGGCCCAGGCGCGGCAGGCTCTGCAGAGTTGGCAGGGCACCAGTCAGAAGGGAATAGAGGAACAAAGAGTATAAGGTGTGGACAAACCTGGCATGTGGAGGAAGGAGCTGTGGTATGGGACTTGGGGACAAGGGTGACATCTAGTCACCACAGGGAGTGCTCAGACCCTTCTGCACTATCTTTGATGTCAGTAAGGATGTCCCTACAGTGTCCCACTTGGCCCTGCCCTGGCTCAGCTCCTTTGGGGGGTATCTCAGCTCTCAAAGCCCCTATCCTGGGACTCCCCTCCCCTGCCCACCACAACCCACATCCCAAGGAAGTGGCCTCAGATGATACACACCAGACCCTGCAGTCCAGGGACAGTCTCTGTTCATCAGGACAGAGCCATCTGGGGGTGTCAGGCCAGAAGCCAGAACACTGTGGGCTGAGGACATAACAGAGGTTCCAAGCTGGGGGCGAACAGTCCCACCTGAGGTCATTTACACCACCTGGCCATGGCCCAAGGCCCTCACCACCCACGTTCCAGTGTGTCCAGACCACAGACAGAGACATGGTGGGCTGGCGTGCAACCCACGAACCATTTGTGCACCCAGGAGCCCCAAGAGCACACCACCAGCAGGGATTCAGCAGCTCCCACACCTCACTGAGGCTGCCCCAGCCCCTGTCCATCCCCAGCTCCAGTCCCAGATCCATCCCCAACCTCAGTCTCAGCCCCTGTGAGCTTTGACCCCTGCATGAGGCCCCTTGCACAAGGCCCTACTCAAAGTCTACACCTCTGGAGCTGTATTGACCATCTCCCAGCTTCTGCAGGGTCCTCAAACCCTTATCATCTAGAAAAGGCTCCAGGCCTGAGCCAGGGGAAGAAAAGGAGGCTCCAGGCTGTGCCTTTCTCAAGGCCAGGACCTTGTCCAGTCTGTGCCTCAGTTTTTCCATCCACAAAGTGTGTTGAGTCAATTGTGGGACTGCTAGGAGGGCAAAGGAGGGAATTTAAACAGTATCTTTCACTTGTGGTCACATCTTTTGGGATTCAGACTTTGGATGGGCCTCTGCGAGTTCATTTCCACTTGCATCCAGGCCCTGGACAATTGTCATGGGCCAATGCCCAGACTCCCTTAAAAAAAATCAAACTAAGGCAACCCTGTACACAGGGGATAAGTCTTATGTAGAAGAAGCTGAGTTCTACATGGTTGACTGGAGTTCAAATCCTGGCCCCAACATTTTTATGCCACATGTGCACACACACACAAGCCTGGGACCCTTAAGAAATGAATTGAAGGGAAAGGATTATGGTGTGACAAGGCCCTGTGGATGTGCTTTCTCTTTCTTCTTCATTTCTTTTACTCTCCCTCTCCATGCACATGTACCCTCACTCCTGATAGGGCACTCAGGACTGAGGCCAGGAAGGAGAGCCAGCCTGGGAATCTTCAGTGCAGCATCAGGCCCTGGACAAGCCCTTTTAAACTGCTGAGTTAGAAACTATTCAACATAGTACTGGAATTCCTAGCCAGAGCAATTAAGTAGGAAAAAGAAATAAAAGGCATACAAATAGTAAAGGAAGAATGAAATTGTTTGCTGATAACATGAGATTATATATGGGAATCCCTAAGGCACCACCAAAACCTGTTAGTACTGATAAACCAGAACACAGCTGGAGTGGGACCTACTCCAAGGACTAATAGCCTGTACATGTTCACATCTCTGAGAACACACTGAAATTCCACCAAGCCCACATGAGTGGGCATAACTGCTGCTCCAGCTAAGCTGAGCTAGCTGTGACCCGGGACCCAAACCCACATAGCAACACACGCCCTGGGACATAGACAACCGGTACAGCTAGAGGACTTCACAAAGGTACCGGTGAATGAGCTTGGGAGCCTCCCAGCTGGCTCAGGATCATGCACCAGCTTGAGTGTGCAACACTTATCCTGTGGGAGCCCTCCAAATTCTGCAGGTCCCTGCCACACATACACACTGAGCCTGGAATATACAGCATAGGGTCCCTCTCTCTATGGAAGCCCCCAAATGCTGCTAGTCATTGCTCCTATGAGATGGGCCTAACTCTTCCTACAGTTCCAGTACACTGCACTCTCTAGGCACTGTGGGCCCAGCTCCTGACCATTGCTGAGCTAGTATCTGCCACAGATCCAACACAGGGGCCTGTCCCTGGGGAGTGCTTCCCAGGCAATACAGATCTGCACTCCCAGCTCTGTCCTCTCAAGTGATCACTCTCTCTCCTCTCCTGGAGCTGATGGTCTCACCAGAGACTGCTGGCCAGCACTCCTGGCCCCTACTGCCATTTATGGCCAAGTGGCCCATTTGATGGCCTCTATCTGGGACAAAACTTTCCCACTATTACCAGTAACACTTGATGTCTAGACCACTGAGTTTCTGACAGTGAATATAACAGAAAAAAAAAATCCAACAGAGACCATATTACTACACCCACTCAAAACCCAAACCAAAACACCTCACATGATTGACACTACAGGATACATCCTAAAGGGGAAGTCTTCCACCAGGAAAGCGACTCCACACAATTGGAAGAGTCAGCTACTTCACCAGATGAGCAGATATCAACATAGGAATACAAGAAACATGAAAAAGCAAGGAAACGTGACACCTCCCATGAAATGCAATAATGCACCAGTAGTAGATCCTAGACAAAAAGGAAATTCTTGAGCTACCTGAAAGGGAATTCAAAGTAATCATTTTAAGAAAGCTTAATGAGGAAAAGGAAAATACACATAAAGAAGTCAATGAAATGATAAAGACAATTCAAGAACAGAATTCAACAAAGAGAAAGAAATTATACCCAAAAATAAAACAGAAACTCTCTAACTGAAATACTTCATAAATAAAATTGAAAGTACAACACAGAACTTCAGCAGCAGATTAGATCAATCAGAAAAAAGAATCCTAAACCTGTAAGATAAATTGTTTTAGATCACCTAGTTAGGGGGAAAGATAATGTGGATATCCTATGGGACTTATGAGATGTCATCATGAAAATAAGCATTCACATCATGGGAGTTCCAGGAGAAGAGATGGAGATAAAAAGAGAAAGCTAATTTAATAATATAATAGCTAGGGCCAGACGGTGGTGCGGCAGTAAAAGGTAATGCTCTGTCAGGCAATCTCACATGGGGATGTTTCCAGTTCAGATCCGGAGACCTCCCTAAGTACCTCCCTAAGTACACTGTCACATGTTTGCCCACAGTCAGGGACTGACTGAAAGCTAGGGGTGGATCATGGCATAAAGCTGTTGCAAGTGTGGTTTCTCTCTCTTTCACTCTCTTTAGTGACACTCTCACTTATGAAAGAAGTAAATTAATAAATAAGTATTGGAGGCAATATGAAATCTAGATAAAAGCTCAAAGATCTCCCAACAGATTTAACCCACAGAGAGACTCACCATGACATATACTCAAAATGTCAAAAGTCAAAATGTTTAAAGCAGCAAGAGAAAGCAACAAGCTACATATAAGGAATTCTCACCAGAATAACAGTAGATTTATCACCAGGAATAATGAAAGCCCAAAGAAAATGGGATCATATATTCAAAAATGCTAGAAGAAAAAGCTGTCCAATAATAGTATATCCAGCAATCCTATTCTTCAGAACAGAAAGAGAAATAGTTTTTCTTAGATAAGCAAAATCAGGAAAATTCACTATTACTAGTCACAGTCTTATAAGAAATACTTCAAGGTGTTCTACATTTGGGATCAAAGGGTAACAACCATCACCAAAACACATGAAAATACAAAATACACTAGTAGACTAGGTACACAAATAAGAAATAGAAAGAATTAAAAACATCATTATAGGGCCAGCAGGTGCTGTGGTGGTTAAGGTGCTGGACTCCCACATGGCCTACCACAGTTCACTGTCTGGTGAGTGCACATGCCTTATAGCAAATTTAAAATAATAACAATAATAAAATAAACCATTCCTTAAATAAAGTAGCAAAACACCTACGGGACACAAAAAATAGGAAATTATTTGCTGATGATAACATGTATGATAATGTCTTTAACTGGACTAATATACAGTATATTCATATTGGGAAAATCTATTTTACAAGCTGTAATTATATAGAGAGATTGAATGTATAAAATAAATAATAAAAAAACAGCAACAAAAAAAATCTTATCACTATAAAAGAATCACCATACCACAAAGATGAAAGTGACAATGAAAGTGGAAGAAAGAAACAAAGAATACACAAGACAACCAGAAAAATCTAACAAAATGACAGGAGTAAGTTCTAGCCTTTCTATAAGAACCCAAAATGTAAACAGATTAAATTCTCTACTTAAAAGATACAGACTAGCTGAATGGATTTAAAAAAAAATAAAATAAGGAACCAGCAGTTAGCGTAATTGACTATGTCGCTGGACTCCCACGTAGTCAACCGCGGTTCGCATCCCGGACCTGGTGGGTTAAAACTCACGCCAGGCGCGTGTGCGTGCGTGCCCAAGATCCCGAGAGGAGAATGGAGGAGAAGGGATTGCGTTGTGGCCATCCCCCCTGGGGGGGTGATTTCTTGCTTTCTGTCTCTCTGTCTCTCTCTGTCTATCTGGCGAGCACACGTGCCCTATAGTGAAAACCTCTCAAAAAAAAAAAAAAAAAATCCAACTGTTGTGACCAGCGGTTAGCGTAATGGCTATGTTGCTGGACTCCCATGTAGTTGACCACGGTTCGCGTACCGGACCTGGTGGCTTAAAACTCACGCCGGGCACGTGTGTGTGCGTGCCCCTCCCGAGAGGAGAACGGAGGAGAAGGGATTGCGGCGTGGCCATCCCCCCAGAGGGGTGATTTCTCACTTTCTGTCTCTCTGTCTGTCTGTCTGTCTGGCGAGCGCACGTGCCCTGTAGCAAAAACCTCTCCAAAAAAAAAAAAAAATCCAATTGTTTACTGCTATAACAAACTCACTTGACCTGTAAAGGCACACATAAACAGCAAGCCAAAGGATGAAAAAAGCTTTTCTATGCAAATGGAAGCCAAAAGCAAGAAAGATTAGCCATACTGATATCGGGTAAAACAGACTTCAGTTCAAAAAATGTAAAAAGAGACAAAGGCAATCATTATATAATGATGAAATGATCAATCCAGCAATAAGATATTGTAAGAATAAATATATGTATACCCAACACAGGAGTATCTATAAACTAAATTTTACTATTGGGTTGTTGGAAAAATCATGACGTGTTTTTCTATGCAAAAATGCATCACAACTTTTTTTGTCAAACAGATAGAACTAGAGAGAGAGAGCAATAAGGTCCAATACGATAGCAGTTAGAGACTTTTAACACACCCTCAGCATTGGACATTTCATCTAGACAGAAAGTAAAGAAACATTGGACGTAAGCTGCAGCATAAACCAAATGAGCATAGCAGACATTTACAGAACATCCCATCCAGCAAACACAAAACACACATGCTTCTCATCAACACATGGATCATTCTCCAGGATAGTTCATATGTTATGCCACAAACAAATCTCAAAAATTTAAAAAAAATATATTGCATATCAAATATCTTTTCTGACCACAATAGAATGAAACTATAAATCATTAAAAAGAAGAGCACTAGAAACCATACAGATACACGAAAGCTTAAAAAAAAATTGCTTCTGAATAACCACTGGATTAAAGAAGTAAAAATGAAAATTAAAAAGTCTCTGAAGCAATTGGAAATAAAAATACAACATATCAAAACCTATGGGAAGTTTAAGCACTAAGCAAAGCAAAGTTGGGAAAAAAACTAAGAGGGAAAGTTTATAGCACTAAGTACCAACATCCAAAATAAAAAAAAAAAAAGAAGAAGAAAGAAAGAAAGAAAAAGAAAAGAAAGAAACAAAGAAAGAAAGACTTCAATTAAATAACCTAAAAATCCATCTCAAGGAACTAGAAAAAAAAAAAAAACAATAAAAAAAATGGATCCTAAAATAAGCAGAGAAAAGAAAGAATAAAGATCAGAGGAAGGGCTTTCACATGCAGGAGAGGAAGTCTGGCCTGCAGGAATGATCACCAAGACCCAAAAAGTAGACCTGAGCCTTGGGCTCCCAGAAAAGAAAAAGAAGGTGGTCAAAGAACCAGAAACTCAATACTCAGTTTTACACAATGATAATTATTTCTCTGACAGTTCTCCTGTAAGAACCACATCCCTCTCTAAGAATGTGGTCCGAGGACAGGCATTTGAGATGCCTCTAATGAAGAAAAAGAAAAAGAAGAAGGGTCACAGCACCTTTAGTGAGGAGCTCCCAGAATTTGAGACCCAATTGCGTGCCCTATGGACAGACAAGTCACTCAGCCCCAGGAAGCAGTCCCTTGGTCACTCTGAGGTACACTCCGGGAGAAGAGGACAAAGAGGAAGTCCTTGTTAACTCTGGCTGTGTCCCATGGCTCAGGGACAAAGACCTCCCCAGACTGCAGACCAAGTGAGGAGGTGACCAGAGTTGCAAGAAGCTCAAAAAACACAAGAAGGAAAAAAAGGCCAAGGATGGTGCAACCTTCTCTGTCAGGGACCCTTGGTCCCGTGAGGCTGAGGATGCTCTGTACAGTTGCTCCAAGGAGAAGGAGGGTGAGGAGCAGACAGCACTGGGGCAGAAACAGAAGCAGGGGATCCCCAGTAAATACAACAGGAAGATGAAGAAGAAAATCCACCAGGAAGGAGACACTGCCCAGTGCCACTCAGAACACTTCATGTCCATGGGGAGCAGCCCTAGGAAATTTAGCAAAAAGAAGCTGGTCAAGGTTGGGCTCCAGAGTACATCCCAATAGAAGACGGCCCAAAGGCCTTGGCCAAGAAGAAGGTAAAGCCCAAGGAAAAGGTGGAGCAGCAAGGCATCGAGGAGCTGGCTCTGAAAAGGAAGAAGAGAAGAAAAAAGGAGGAGGAGGAGGAGGAGGGGGGGAGGAGGAGGAGGAGAGGAGAAGAGAAGAGAAGAAGAAGAAGAAGAAGAAGAAGAAGAAATGAGGAGGAGGAGGAGGAGAAGAAGAAGAAGAAGAAGAAGAAGAAGAAGAAGAAGAAGAAGAAGGAGAAGAAAGAAGAAGAAGAAAGAAGAAAGAAGAGGAGAAGAAGGAGAAGAAGAGAAGAAGGAGAAGAAAGAAGAGGAGAAGAAGAAGAAGAAGAAGAAGAAGAAGAAGAAGAAGAAGAAGAAGAAGAAGAGAAGAAGAAGAGAGAGAAGAAGAAGAAGAAGAAGAAGAGGAGGAAGGAGGAGGAGGAGGAGGAGAAGAAAGATAATGGGGCAGCAGGAGATCCTTGGGAGGAGGAGCCAGACACAGACCTAGAGGTGGTGTTGGAAAAGTAGGGCAACGTGGATGAGGCCCACATAGACCAGGTGAGGTGAAAGACCTTGCAAGAAGAGATTGATTGTGAGTTGGGCAAAACAGAAGCATCTGAAAACAGTAAGTGGTTGGGTGGGAACCCAGTTTGGTCAGTGGGATACTGCTGGTTTTGAAAGCGAGGAACAGAAACTGAAATTTGTCAAACTTATGGGTGGCCTTAAAAACCTCTCCGCCTTTCTGCAAGTGGAAGTCCAGTTTCTCCAGCACCACTTGCTGAAGAGGCTTTCATTTTCCCACTGGATTGACTGGTACCCCTTGTCAAAGATCAGTTGACTGTATGTTTGGGCACTTATTTCTGGGGACTCTATTCTGTTCCATTGGTCCACATGTCTGTTTCTGTGCCAATACCATGCTGTCTTTATTACCACAGCTTTGTAATATATTTTTGGATCGGGGATTGAGATGCCACCCACTCCATTCTTCTTGTGTAGAAGTGCTTTGGCAATACGAGGTCTTTTATTACCATTTGTCTGCATTCTATGTCTGAAACTGATTGACTAACAGTTGAACAAACACAAGAGATGGGTGTGAATGTCAGATGAGGTGTATGTGGAGGAGTGGGGCCCAACAAAAGACATTTGGAGAAGGGATACAGAGGTAGAGCATTGACGGGATGGGGAGGTGTGGTGTTATCTGTTGAAGATATTTCGATCAACGGGTCTGGGGAGAAATGTTCACATATCGAAATGGTCTCATTGTAAGCCAAACAATATGATTGAAAGTATATACAAAAATAAATTAATTAATTAATAATAAAAAAAAAAACAACCTCTCCCCCTTATCCAGCTGCTCCTGTAGTATGGGTGGATGGTCCAACATGGCCGTCAGCAAGAAGGCGGACAACGGCCCGCAGCAGAACCTGCAGCAGGACTACAACTGCACTTCTGTGACATGAACTGGAAGTGCAACTGCAGAACTGGCCTCGGCTTCTCCACTGTCCCCAAGAAAATCTTTTATATTGACAGGAATGCCTCTAGGTTAAGTTGGAAGATTAAACCCTAGTGTTTGTCCCCCAAAATTGCTTTTATTACTCAGTTTTGCAGTTGAAAACCATTTGACAGTTGTCTCGAATCAAACACCTTCAAGGATTAATGACAACTATCCTAATGGGCTTGAATAACCCAAGATAGGGGCAGCTCACATTTCAGGGGCCAAAAGAATGAGTTACTGAAAATAATGGCCGTCCAGACATTCCATCCCATTTTCAAGACCTTAGTGTGTATAGTAATGGCAGCTAACATGGAGAGTTTAGCAACTGCCAGGCACATACTGAAGTGTTCTTCTTGCATTCATGCATTTAATTTTCACAATGGGTGCTATTAGCATCCCCATCTTAGAGATGAGGCAACTGAAGCTCAGGGATAGAGTAATAAACTGTCCAGAGACACCCTCCCCCATCCAAAAAAAGACAAATAGATCAGAGGAGAAATAAATGAACTTGAGACCAAAAAAAAAGCAAAAGACCAATGAAACAAAAAATTGGTTAGAGGAATTGCAATGTGGCCATCCCCCCCATCCCCCAGGGGTGATTTCTCACTTTCCCTCTATCTCTTTCCTGTGAGTGCATGCACCCTTTAGCAAACAAACAAACAAAAACTAATGTTTTGAAAAGATAAACAAAGTTGACAAACCACTAACTATGCTAAGATAAAGAGTGAAGACTCACTGTATGTCCCCCTTAATATGTACTGAGTGTCAGCACTCTGTGGCAGAAACTGAATGATTGGAAAGTATGAAAGTATGGAGAGCAATGATGATACTGCAGACAGCGGAGGAGGAAGGTGGGAAATGGGGGAGGGTGAGAAGGAAGGAGTCAAGGGGAGGAAGAAAGAAGCAAACCATTTAAAGGACCCAAAATGGAAAAAAAATTTGTTAATTACAATGTTTATGGTAATATCTTTGATTGAACTGATATGCAGTGTATTCATGATGGGAAATTCATTTGGTATGCTGTAATGATGCCAAATGAAGTGATTAAATGTATAAAAATTACAAAAAAAAATTTAAAGAGAGAAGACCCAAATAAGTAAAATCAGAAATTAAAAGGGATAAAAATTAATGAAAGAAGGAAATGGCATTGAAACTGTAAACAAGGAAGTTAAATTGTTTATTTGCACATAACATGATCTCATATATAGAAAACCCGAGTTTTGCAAAAAATTACTGGAAGTGATAAAGAAATTCAGTTAAGTTTCAGGATACAAAATCAGCATGCAAAACTTTGTAGTGTTTTCACATACCAGTAATAAAATACCTAAAAAAAGAAATTAAAAAATTAGCATTAACAATAGCAACAAAGAAAATCAAATAGCTAGAAAATCAAATAGCTTAAATAAATTTAAGCTATCAGGTAAAATATCTTTTTTTTTTTTTTTTTCTTTTTTTGGAGAGGTTTTTGCTATAGGGTGCGTGCGCTCGCCAGACAGACAGAGAGAGACAGAGAGATAGAAAGCAGGAAATCACCCCCCAGGGGGGATGGCCACGCCGCAATCCCTTCTCCTCCATTCTCCTCTCGGGATCTTGGGCACGCACGCACACGCGCCCGGCGTGAGTTTAAGTCGCCGGGTCCGGGACTCGAACCGCGGTCGACTACGTGGGAGTCCAGCGACATAGCCATTACGCTAACTGCTGGTCCCGTCAGGTAAAATATCTTTATAATGAAAACTATAAAACATTGATGGAAGGCCAGAACCACAGCATAGTAGTTGAGGGCTATGCATTAGAATTAAGATACCACATGAAAGAATCAAAATGTAAATTTAAATTAGTACAGCCACTGTGGAGAACAATATGGAGATTCCTCAAAACCTGCAAATAGAACTACTGTATGATTCAGCAACTCTACTCCTGGGTATCTACCCAAAGGATAGAAATGGACTCAGTTGGAAAACCACTTGCACATCCATGTTTATTGTGGCATTATTCACAATTGCTAAGACATGGAACCAACCCAAATGTCCACAAACAGATTAATGAATTGAAAAAGTGTGGCACATATACACCACAGAATACTGTTCAGCCATTAAAAATAAACAAAAAGAAACACTGGCATTTGATAGAAAGTGGACAAATATGAAAGATTTACTGCTAAGTGAAGTAAGGCAGACTATGAAAGAGAAGCATTGTATTTCCCCACTCAATATACATCGAATGTCTGCACTCTATGACAGAAACTGAAATATTGGAAGGCATAAAGGCATGAAGAGCAAGTGTGAGTACTAGAGACAGTGTGGGAGAAGGGCGGGAAATAGGGGAGGGTGAGAGCGAGGGAATCAAAGGGAAAACAAAAGAAAAAAAAACATTTAAGGAACACAAAAATAGAAAATTATCTATTGACAATAATATGTATGGTAATATCTTTGAACCAATACACAGTGTAATCAGAATGAGAAAATTCATTTGGTATGCTGTATTAATAAACAGTGGTTGAATGTAAAAAATAAATAAATTTTGAAAAATAAAACATGAAACAATTGGAAATAAAGACACAGCACACCAGTACCTATGAAATATAACAAAAACAGTACTAAGAGGAAAGTTTTAGCAATAAGTATCCATTTTTAAAAAGGCCAACTGTGATTTGAATCCTGGCCCCAGTAGCTTGAAAATATTCCAAGGTTGTGTGCACATGTGTCCAAAATCCTGATGGGAAGGAGAAATGCAGAAAAAATAATTGAAATGTGACCACACTGTTAGGAATTCTCTCCCACTCCCCTTCTCTCTTTTTATCACACCTATATCACACTCTAGTGAAAAAAAAATGGTGAAAGAAATTGAAGAAGACACACAAAAATGGAAAGAGATCACATGTTTATGGATTGGAAGAATCAATATTGCTAAAAATTTTATACTGCCAAAGATAATGTATAAATTTACTGCAATACCTATTAAAATACTGGGTCCAGCAGATGGCGTGGTGGTTAAGGCATTGGACTCCCACATGGCCAACCATGGCTCAAGTCCCAGACCTGAAAGCTTGTTTTCTCATTTTCTCTCTCTCTCACATATACACACATGCCCAATAGTAAATTTTAAAATAATAATAAATTAAATAATTCTTTAAAAAATACGTATTAAAACACCAATGGAATTTTTCACAGAAATAGAAAAAAGCAATAATAAAATTTGTATACAATCACAAACTACCCAGAATATTCCAAGCAGTCCTGTAATAAAAAACAAAAAACGCTTCAACAACTCAGCAGCATAAACAAAACAAAACAAAATAAAAAAACAATACAAAACAAACCAGGGCCAGCCAGTGGCATGATGGTTTAAGGTGGCTGACTGACACATAGCCAACTGCACAGTTTGAGCTTGGTGGCTTGAAGAACATGCCAGTTGTATGTGCATGCATGCCCAAAATCCCAGAAGAGAATGTAAGAGAAAGGACTGTGGCATGGACATCCCCTTGGGGAGCTGCTTTCTCACCCTCCCCCATCCCTGTCTCTCTCTAGCAAGCACATGTATCCTCCAGCAAAAACTAAAAACAAACAAAACAAATAGCCCTATTTAAAAATGGGTAAATGACCCAGATAAATAATTCTCAAAAGAAGACTTAAAAATAGCCATAAAATATATGAAAAAAAATTAAGCTCAAAATTACTAATCAGTAGGGAAATGCAAATCAAAACCACAATGAAATGTCATATCAAAGTTGTAGGGAAAGGGGAATTCTGTTACACTGTAAATTAGTAAAGCCATTATGGAAAATAGTATGAATATCCTTAAAAGTAGAACTACTGTATGATTCAGCAATGCCACTACTAGGTATACAGTTAAAGAAATACTACTCAGCCATTAAAAATAATTAAATTCTGGGAACCAGCAGTTAGCGTAATGGCTATGTCGCTGGACTCCCACGTAGTCAACCGCGGTTCGCGTCCCAGACCCGGTGGCTTAAAACTCACACGGGGCGTGTGTGAATGCGTGCCCAAGATGCCGAGAGGAGAATGGAGGGGAAGGGATTGTGGCGTGACCATACCCCCTGGGGGGGTGATTTCTCACTTTCTGTCTCTATGTCTCTGTCTGTTTGGCGAGCGCACGCGCCCTATAGCGAAAACCTCTCCAAAAAAAAAAATTAAATTCTGTGATTTGAGGTAACCTGGATAGACCTGGAAGATATTATGTAAAGTGCAATAAGCTAGTCACAGAATGAGAAATGAGAAATACCACATGTTCTCACTCATAAGTGGAAATAGAAAAGGATGACCTTATAGAAGTAGAGTCAAAGAATGGCTAGTAGGCCAGGATGTATAGGGAAAAGAGGAGACTAGAGAGATTCTATTCTATTCTATTCTAGAAAAAGAAAAGTTTCTAGTGTCATGAAGTACAATGAAAATAGTTAACAATAATTTACTGTATATCTCACTATAACTGAAACAAAGGATTTTGAATATTCCCAATACAGAGTAATGACGAGTGGCTGAGGTGATAGAAATATTATTAGTTTCCCTGATTTAGTTATTACACAATGAATCTCACAAACATATATAATTATTGCACATCAAATATCTAAAAAGAACAGATAAATGTGCAGGATACAAGATCAACATGCAAAAATAGGTTGTGTTTCTATGTACTACCAACAAATTCTTAGAAAAGGATTTAAGGAAACAATCCTATTTACAATAGCTACAAAAAAAGTAATGAGTGAGCCAGACTCATGGCTTAGTGGTTAAGGGAGCCAGATCCAACACGTCCGACAATGCAGTTGTAATCCCAGGCCCAGTGGCTTGAAAATCATTCAGGGACATGTATGTGTGTGCTCCAAATCCTGTTAAGATTTAAAAAATTAAAAATGGAGGAGAAAGTATTGAAGTATAATCATATCCCATTGAGGGATTATTAATCCCTCTCCTTCTCTCTCTGGTGAACTCATCTGCCCTCTGGAAATTTTTTAAAAATGAGCAACTTTATTTATTTTAAGTTTATTTATATAATCCATGTAGGAAAGAGACAGAGATACAGCATTCCAACAGGGTCTCAATCCTGCAATCCACCCCCACCCCACCCCCAGCCCTAGATCATGGGTGTACATATGACTGGCATACTCAGGGAGGTCTCCAGACATAAAATAACATTCCCATGTGGGTCTGCAGCACAGAAAATCATGCTTTACTGTTGCACCACCATCAGGTTCCCTTAACCAAGGTTGTAGCATATTGTGCACTGGAAACTCTAAAATATTGAGAAAGCATTTGAACAAGACACGAAAAAATATCCTATGTTCATATATAGAAAGAATGAATATTGTTAAAATGGCATACTACTCAAGGTGAACTACAGATTCCATGCAATTGCCTTTGAAATTTTGTATCTTTTATCACAGAAATAGAAAAAAAAAATTCTAAAATTCATATGGAACCACAAAAGACCCCAAATAGCCAAAGCAATCTTCAGCCAAAAGACAAAATAAGAGATTTCACAAACTCTACTACAAAGCCATAGTAATCAAAACAGCATGATACTGGCATAAAAACAGACACATAAACCAATGGAACAGGATAGAGTCCAGAAATAAACACACACATTTACAGTTGATCGATTTTTAACAAAAGTGAAAAGAATATAATTGGGATAAGAATGGTCTCTTCAATAAATAATATTGGGAAAAACTGAATATACACATTTAGAAGAATAAAATTAGATCCTCTTCTCATGCCACACACACACACACACCCCTCAAAATGTATTAAAGACTTCAACATAAGGCCTCAAACTACTAGAAGAAAACATAAGGGAAATCTCCATGACACTGATTTGGACAATAATTGTTTTGGTCACAACCCCAAAGATCATAGGCAACAAAAGCAAAAATAAGCATATAGGGTTACATTGAGCAAAAAGGCTTCTGCACAGTAAGGAAATAATCAACGGAACAAAGAGACAACCTACAGATTGTGAAAAATATATATGTGAACCATATACCTGATGAAGGGTAAATATTCAAAATACATAAGGAATTCAAAAAACTCAGTAGTAAGACAATAACCTAGCTTAAAAATGGTTGAAAAACCTGAATAAACATTTCTCAAAAAAAGAAACACAAATGGTCAACAAGTCTACGGGAAAAAAAAATACTCAACATCTAACATTAGATTATGTAATGTATATTTGAAAATTGCTGTTTTTTTTTAAGTGTATATTTCATCATTACCAACATTCTTTACTCTTCTGATACACTTTTCCAAAACCACTGTTTCAAAACCTATTCTACTTGTTTACATACATAGTGATGAATATGTTTATATCCTTGATTTGATTATTATACAATATATACATGCCTTGAAAATTTATATAGGAGTCAGTCCATGGTGTGCTCATTAAGGCAGCTGGATACTACATTGTCAACTGTGCAGCTTGAGTCCTGGACCTGGCAGCTTGAGAAATATGCTGGATATGTGTGTGAACGTGACTAAAATCTCAAAAAGAGGGAGAAATGAAGAAGGATTTGTAACACGACCATTCTTTGTGGACGATGCTTTTTCTCTTTAAATCTCTCTCTTTTTTTCTGTTTTTCTCTGGCAAGTGCAGTGCCTTCTGGCAAAATATAAATAAATAAATAAATAAATAAATAAATAAATAAATAGGAAATGTGTATAAAAATACCATGAGACATCAACTTACACCTGTTAGAATATTATAGAAAAAGATTAAAGATAAGTATTGATGAGGATGTGGAGGACTGAATCCTTACATTCTTTTGATGAGAATGTAAACTGATATGGTCACTACAGAAAACAGTATAAAACATCCTCAAAAGCACTAAAAATATGAGCCAGCTTGTGGTGTGGTGGCTAAGATAGTTAGATTCCATATGGCCAAGTGTGCAGTTGAAGTCCCAGACCCAACAACTTGAAATACATGCTGGGTACCTGTACATGTATGCTCAAAATCATAAGAGAAGAAAGAGGAGAAGGGATTGTGGTGTGGCCATCCCCCTTGAGGAGTGATTTCTCACTTTTCCTATCTCTCTCTCTTTCTCTGTATCTTTCTGAAGGTGAATGCATGCACCCTGTGGTAAAACTGAAAAGAAAACAAACAAACAAACAAAAAAACTACTGTATGATTTAGCAACCTAATTTCTAGTTATATAACCAAAAGATATAAAATAATATATCAAATAAATATATATTGGCATTATTCACAATAACTAACATTTGAATCAATCTAATTGTTCATCAACAGATAAATGGATAACAAAATGTTGCATATTTACATAATTAATACTATACAACCATTCAAAACAGAAAATACTGTCATTTGTAATATAGATGAACCTAGAAGACATTATATTAAATAGTGAAATAAACCACCCACCTAGTATGTAGAATTTAAAAATGTTAAACTCAAAAACTAGCCTCCTTATATGTAGAATCTAAAAATGTTAAACTCAAAAAAGCATAGAGTGTAACAGTGGTTAGCAGGGGTTGGTGGGAGTGGAGGAAGAGTGGTCAAGGTTACAAAGTTTCAGTTAGAAGAAATGCTTTAGAGGTGGGGAAGGAGAGGCTGCTCTGGCCTCCAAGTCCACCTGCAGTCCCAGAGATAGAGAGAGAAAAGGGAAGCCGGTCACTCAGCCTGAGCTGATCATCAGGGCCCCCTGCCCAGCCTGCAATGGGGGAGGAGAGGCTGCTCCAGCTTTCAAGATCCACCACCAGGCACCTGCAGTTCCAGAGATATTATAGAAGGAGCGAAGGGAAGCAGAGGCTGCTTGGCCTCTGCTGATCATCAGGGACCCCTGCCCAGTGATGAGGAGGGGCTGATGCAGCTAGTATGCCACCTGATACACAAATTGGACTACCACCTGACACCTACTTGTCCAGCTCTGCCATTAGCCACATTGGGTGCAGATTTGGGTATACAGAAACCAAATACCTGAAGATAGTGAGGTTTTGGAGGAATTCTCTTCCCATACCCTACCGTAAGCAGTTAAAGAGCAGTAGTTTCCCTCTGAAAATCTGAACCCAAAACTCCCACTGTGGATACCACATTCCCACTCACAGTAGAGGAGGGAACCTGGCACACAGATCACCCACACCATAGGGAAACACACAAGCACACAGCTAAGAAACATATTCTAAAGAAGTAAGGAGGTGGGACCAGCAGTTAGCGTAATGGCTATGTCGCTGGACTCCCACGTAGTCGACTGCGGTTCGAGTCCCGGACCCGGCGGCTTAAACTCACGCCGGGCGCGTGTGCGTGCGTGCCCAAGATCCCGAGAGGAGAATGGAGGAGAAGGGATTGCGGCGTGGCCATCCCCCCTGGGGGGTGATTTCCTGCTTTCTATCTCTCTGTCTCTCTCTGTCTGGCGAGCGCACGCACCCTATAGCAAAAACCTCTCCAAAAAAAGAAAAAAAAAAAAAAAAAAAGTAAGGAGAGGGAACCAGCAGTTAGCATAATGGCTATGTTGCTGGACTCCCACGTAGTCGACCGCGGTTCAAGTCCCGGACCCGGTGGCTTAAAACTCACGCCAGGCACGTGTGCGTACGTGCCCAAGATCCCGAGAGGAGAATGGAGGAGAAGGGATTGCGGCGTGACCATCCCCCCTGGGGGGTGATTTCTCGCTTTCTGTCTCTATGTCTCTCTCTGTCTGTCTGGCGAGCGCACGCGCCCTATAGCAAAAACCTCTCCAAAAAAAAAAGAAGTAAGAAGAAGTGAGTATATCATCAGATGACTAAACATCAAAGCAGAGTCCCAAGAAATAAGATAAAATGAAAAAATACCTCCCCACAAAGGAACATAATAATTCTTCACTAATAACAGACAAAACACAAGAGATCACAGAAATGTCAGAAGAATTCAGAATATTCATTGTAATGAAACTCAATGAGGTTCAAGAGAAAACAGACAACAAATTCCAGGAGACGAGAAAATCCCTCAATCACTTGAAGGAGGGATTTTAGAAAGAGATAAACACCTTAAAAAATAATCAAGTAGAACTTCTGGAGATAAACAATATAATGCAGGAAACCAAAACCTCACCCAAAAATATCAACAGTAGAAGAAACAATCTCAGACATTGAAGACAAAATCCTATGATTTAGTCCACACAACTGAAAAAAATGCAAGAATAGTCATTAAAAATAAGGATAATATGGGGACCAACGGGTTGCATTGTGGTTAGGGTGCTAGACTCCCACATGGCTGACTAGAGTTAGTCTCACACCTGGTGACTTGAAACACATCCAGCACATATGCATGTGTGCCCCAAATCCCAAGCTGGAGAAGAAATTGTGGTGTGGCCATTCCTTTAAATTCATTCTGAAGAAAGACTCAGCTACTTGTAACATTTGGACTTTTTCTGTTATCTAGTTTTATACAATAAATAATGGTTATGATAATAACCATTATCATAACATGGTATCATACCGTTAACATTGCCAATGAAAAAAATGATTTATAATATCCATGTAGAGGATTGTAGGAGATAAGAGTTTATACCTGAAAAGATCTGTGGTCTCAATCATTGGTCCAGCTAGAGATAGGTAAAATTGTACATAACAATAGCTCATTAGGACAAGACAGGAAAAGAAACTTTTACTTGGCCACATTATGTGGCCATTCCTACTTTCTCCCTCTCTCTTGGCAAGCACACATGCCCTATGTCAAAGTCATTTTTTTAAAAAAAATGAGGACAACATACAGGAAATTGTAGACATCATCTAACAGACAAATATCTGCATAGGATGTATTCCAGAAGGCAAAAAGGCTAGTAAAGGCATTGAAAATATTTTTCACAATATATTAGCTAAAAATCTTTCAAAATTTAAAGAAACATACAAATCCAGAGAAAACAAAGGACACCAAATTGAGTCAACATAAGAAGGTTCTCTTCAAGGCATAGCATAGCCAAATTGTTAAAACTCAAAGATAAAGACAATATTCTAAAAATGACAAGAAAGTAATGCCAAGTTACTTACAATGGTTACTCCTTTAGACTAACATCAGACTTCTCAACTGAAACAATGCAGGCAACAAAAGAATGAGAAGACATATTTAAAACTCTGATAGAAGGGACTAGCAGATGGTATAATGGTTACATCATTGGAAATTCCATGTAGTCAACTGCAGTTCGAGTCCTGGACTCTGCAGCTTGAAACTCACGTCAGGCGCATGTACATTCTTGCCAAAAATCCCAAGAGGGGAATGGTGGAAAAAGGATTGTGGTGCACTCATCTACCCCTCCCCCGAGGGTGATTTTTTACTTTCAGTCTCTCAGTCTCTTTCCGTCTCTCATTAGTGCACACGCCATATAGTAAAACTCTAACAGCAACAACAACAACAAAAAAACTCTGAGAGAAAAACAATTTCAGCCAAGAGTGCTATACCTGGCAAGATTATTATTCAAACAGAAAGGAAAATAAAAACATTCCCAGGTAAACAAATGCTGAAAGAATTAACCAAAACTAGACCAGCTCTTTAGGAAATATTTGAGAAAATACTACACCAGGAAAACTAAAACTGAAGGGAGATAAATAGAAGAGAATACAAAACACTTAAAAAAATAGCAACAAAATGACAGGGATAAAAGTCCACACATATTAATAATAACATTGAATGTCAATGGATTAAACTCCCTCTAAAAGACACAGATTGGTTCAATGGGGAAAAAAAAAAAAAAAAAAAAAAAAAACAAAAAAAAAAAAAAACAAAAAAAAAACCAGGAACCCTCTATGTGTTGCTTACAAGAAACACACATCACTGACAAAGACATACACAAACTAAATATTTCAGAATGCAATATCTGTAGTTTCATCAGTTTATTGAGCATGAATGTACTTTGAACTTGGTTTTGAGTGATCAAAAACAATGGCAGTATTTTTTTGGAACCTTAAGTAGTTTTTTGAAGCATGAAGTGAACTATAATCACTGTGATAAATGGAAGCCATCTTATTGCAGAAATATATATTATGTATTTTCCATCTTTAGTTTCTCAGAAGGGCTAAGGATTATTTGAGCTATTATTTCTGCATACCTCTATGATGCCCTTATCCGTTTTCTTTCTGGGCTTAATGGAAGTATTAAGCATGACCCTTACAACTATTGTGTTTTCTAGTAATTCATAAATACGATTTTTTAAAAAGAAACAAAAAACAAAAAAAATTTGTGTCTGCATGCTAAAAATTCAGATTAAACTATTTTACACACAAGCAAGTCAAAGTATAAATTCACTAATTATTTGATAGCTATCTCAACAGGTTTCATATTGCATCTATATAGTTATTATCATAACCATTATTTATTGTATAAAACTAGATATCAGAAAAAGTCCAAATGTTACAAGTAGCTGAGTTTTTCTTTGGAATGAATTTAAAGAAGGCTAAAATGAAGAAATTTGTAAAGCCTGTAAATCACCAAATCACTCATTTACCAAATCTTTCCAACATTGCTTTTGTTTTGTTCTTTTGAGGATGTATTTCTTTATGCACAGTATAGTACTGTGGTCTTTCAAGATATCACAGTGAGTGAGTAAAAGTTTCTCTTCCTATCTTGTCCTAATGAGCTACTGTTATGTACAATTTTATCTATCTCTAGCTGGAACAATGATTGAGACCACAGATCTTTTCAGGTATAAACTCTTATCTCCCACAATCCTCTACATGAATATTATAAATCATTTTCTTCATTGGCAATGTTAAGATTATCTTTCTTTTTAAAAATTCATCTTCATTAATTTATGATATTTTGTTGTATGATTGTTAATCACTTTGTTTTTCTTTGGTACTGTATTTCACAGCAAACAATATCATTGACAATTTAGCATATACTTCCAAAATAACCAGTACACTGGATTTTGAATGTGCACAGCGTAATACAATGTTAAATGTTGAAGGAGGTAAGTATGTTTTTTTATTTTTATTTACTTTTTTTAATACATTCATTCACATTATTTAGCTTACAAGGTGATCATTTCAAAATGTGAACATTTCTCCCTGGTCGAGTTGATCAAAATATATCAACACTATCTCCCTGTCTCAACAATGCTGTCTTCGTATCCCTCCTCCAAATGTTTTTTTATATGCTTGATTTTTTATCACCATATACATAGTTTAAAAAATCATATTGTACCTTACAGAGATGTATAATGATTATATGTAAATCAGAAATTACAGTAAACCATTTCTTTAGAAAGAAGTTTTAGAGATCTATTGCATAGCATAGCATGGTGACCATGGTTAATAATAATGCATTAGGTATTTCACAATTACCAAGAGATAGATTTTTAATGTTCTCACCATACACAAAAATGTATGTGAGGTAGTGGATATGTCAATTAGCTTGACTTAATCATTCTTTTAGTACACCAACAATGCCCAACATGTGATTCTTCAACTCTCAGATGATGTGAAGGTAATATTTATTTGGCAGAAACTGTGCTTTGAGTACCCATACAACCATTCCATTTTTCACTTTCAGTATAGCATTCAATAAATTACTCTGAGATATTCACACTTTATTTTAAAATAGGATTTGTGTTAGATGATTTTCCTCAACTGTAAGCTAATGTTAGTGTTCTGAGTATATTTAAGGTAAGTTGGGCTAAGTTATGATGTTTAGTAGGTTAGATGGATTAAATGCATTTTTTAATTGCTAGAGGGCAAACACACTTGCCAGAGAGAAAAAGAGGGAGTAGGTATGGTGACACTGCAATGGCTTCTTATCCATTTCTCCATCTTGTTGGGATTTGGAACATGAATGTACACACACCTGTCATGTTCTTCAAGCCTTCATGGTTTGATTTGAACTGTGGTCAGCCATGTGGGGTCTGGCTCCCTTAACCACTGGGATATGGGTCTGACTCTTTAGATGCATTTTTGGCTTACAATTTGTAACTTATTTTACATTTATCAAGATCCTAAGTCAAGGAGCATCTGCACATGTATCAAAACACCATATTGTACTCCATAAATATATACAATTATTATTTGTTAATTTTAAAAAAAGGAAACAGGCTTCAAAACACACCCCAAATTAACAGAACACGTTGCTAGGTATTGAGAGAAGGGAGGAGGCAGGGAGGGCCAGGTTTCAAAAATGTTATAATTCTTTTTCTTTTTTAAGTTTATTTATTTATATCTTCCATGGAGAGGAAAAAAATCACCCCCAGCAGGGGAGGACCGTTTGTTCCCATGTCGGCCCAGTTGTGTTACTATTGTGCCATCACTTGGCCCTCAAAATTATTTAGTTATGAAGGGTATCTCTAATTTTCCTTATCCATGATTTTTTATTTCTGTGCAATGACCACTCTGTAGTGTTCTATGTGGCAAATTACTGTCAAGTCCAGTTTTTCAGAAGACCTCAATTGGGCACACTAAAACGCACCAAGTGGGGTACAAGAACACAGGACAAGAGCCCCTATACTTCCTACATGGCCCAGGGCAAGAGCCTTTACCTCTAAATGGAGGGACACCATTTCCACTGAATGAAGCAAATGGAGAAATGCCCGTACCATATTACAGTACCCATCACCATAAAGCTCCAGGACCGAGATTCCATGCCCAGTCAGTCCCTGCCAAGCCAAGGCCTCTGGACTTCTGCCCATCCAGGCCCAGGGCCCATCCTTGAGCCCAGTCATGCTGACCAAGCAGATTCCAAGTATGGCTTTCACCCAAAGACAATGGTCTGCTGGCCACGGTTGCTGCAAGTTTGCCAGGCTCAGGTTCACACAGCTCTGGGCCATAAATACTTCCTACCAGCAGGAGGGGAAAGGTTCTTGTCCCCTGGGTCCCCCAGTCTCTGTTTCTCTTCACTGCTCCAAGTGGTCACTGAAGAATCTGGCCACAGAGGGCAGGATTTCCCAGACTGGCAGGACATGCTGTTCATGAGCTCTGAGCACTCTGGCCCCTGTATGCAAGCCTTGCTTCACAGTAGAGTAGGGCTTAGGTGGTTATTTCCAATATTTTGCAAGAAGCAATGTTTATGTGATGTTTCACCACTGGCAATTAGCTTGTGGATTTTTATGGGTGCCAAGTAAGTCTCCAAAGTCCAGAGCTCTGGAAACTTGTAAGACTCAGCCTGTAAGTGAGACTTAGTGTCCTCACTACCTCCCGGGCCATTGCTTGAGGCCTCTTGCCCTGTACAACCAGGCCCTCCATTCTGTTACCAAGCCAGGCTGCATGGCCCTACCACTGTCCATACAGTAGGAGGCCTAATACTGAGGACTTGGGCTAGAATAAAACCCAAATGAAAGACGTCTGCCTTTGAGGTTCCCTGATACCCCCCTGCTAGACTAGGAGGGCCCATGAGCTCCAGGTTGACACTTCCATCCCTCCTCCAAGTCTCTTCTCTCACCAGCAGCTCCAGACTGAACTTAGGGACCTAGCCAGTAGCCAACAAGCTTCCCTAGGTTCCTCCCTTAATGCTCCCAGGTCCCATGTTGGGTTGATTCTCCTTCTAATCTTGATACGCCATGGGTTCATTAGCTTCTCCCCATCTCCTGGACCAAGTCATCTTCACTTTTGCCTGGACTCCCTGTTGTTTGCCCTGCCCATCCTCAACCCCTAACAAGCACATACTAACACTCCCACAACATCAGAGTGCACTTAAGGGCAGTAAACCCAGAGCATATTATGGGCTTCTGTGGTTCCCAGGAGCTCTTTGGCCCCTGCTAACCTCTCCAGCTTCATCTGCTATAAGTACAATTCTCTTGTCCTAAAATGCCCCAGCTCATCTCTCAGGCCTCCAAGTTCTGCCCTTCCAGAACCCTGAATCAAGGAAGCTTTGACAACCCAGAAGACATGGCATGGTTACTTGAGCGGACAAGTGAGTTTAAGGTCCCTTGAAAATCCCACCTCAGCAACTTCTGTATGTTCTGGCTAGGCCAAATACAGACCTCTCTCATCCTGGGCTAACCCACTATAGCCCATGAAAGCACAGGTTGCCTGAGTCCCAAAGCCCCATCAGATGTCTGTTCCACATCTCCTTTGCAAACAGGACCCTCAGAATGGGATGACTCAGTCCAGAAATAAATCCACACATTCAGTTAATTGATTTTTGATAAAGATGCCAGGAACACTCAATGAAAAAAGAACAGTCTCTTCAATAAATGGTTTTGGGGAAACTGGATGTTTACATGCAGAAGAATGAAATTAGGACCTCAGCTCACACCATATAAAAGCCAACCAAAAAGAAATTAAAGACCGTAAAACTACTAGAAGAAAATGCAGAGAAAAAACACCATGACATTGGTCTTGGCGATGATTTTTAAAATATGACCACAGGGACCAGCAGTTAGCGTAATGGCTATGTCACTGGACTCCCACGTAGTCGACCGTGGTTTGCGTCCCGGACCCGGTGGCTTAAAACTCATGCCGGGTGCGTGTGCGTGCGTGCCCAAGATCCCGAGAGGAGAATGGAGAAGGGATTGCGGCGTGGTCATCCCCCCCCGGGGGGTGATTTCTCGCTTTCTGTCTCTCTGTTTCTCTCTGTCTGTCTGGCGAGCGCACACGCCCTATAGCAAAAACCTCTCAAAAAAAATATATATATATGACCACAAAAGCACAGTTTTTAAAAAAAGCAAAAATAGACAATTGGGATTATCCCAAGCTAAAAAGCTTCTGCTTAGCAAAGGGAACAATCAACAGAGAAAATAAACAACCTATAGGTTGGGAGAGAATATGTATAAACCATATATTTGATAAGGGGTTAATATCCAAACTCTGTAAGGAACTTAAATAACTCAATAGCAAGAAAACAAATAACTTAATCAGAAAATGGGCAAAGGGCCCAAACAGATATTTCTGAAGAAAAGAAGTACAAATAGGCAACAGGTATATAAAAAATGCTCAACTTTGGTAATCCTCAAGGAAATGCAAATTAAAACTACTATGAGATGTCACTCTTGTTAGAATAACTATTATCTAAAAGATGAGACACAATCATTTGATTGTAGGTAGTATAATATAAGGATATAACAAAAGGGGGGGAAACCCTTGTCCACTGCTAGTGGGAATGAAATTAGGACAGTTATTAAAGAAAATAATATGGTGTTTCCTAAAAAAACTAAAATTGGAACTCTCACGTGCTCCCATTACTCATAATAGCCAAGATGCTGACCTAAGAGTTCATCAGTGTTTGTGATGAGAGCTGACCCTTGGCTTCATGTTCTGCCTCATGCTTCTCTCTCCCCAAACCAGAGGTCCTGTCTTCCTAGTTCCTAACTATAATTCAATCTCTTTGCACATGCTCTTCCTTTTTCCTGGGATGTCACCTCTCCACTCTGGTTTCTGAAATTTGGTCTGTCCCTTCTCTTGCTTTCCATGGTGGGAAGTGGGTGCTCTCTCTCTCTCTCTCTCTCTCTCTCTCTCTCTCTCTTTTTCTTCCCTGACACCTCCACATCATGCCAAGATTCCTTGTCCCCTTCCCCATCTGAGTTTCTTGTGCTCAGGCTCAGTCCAGAACCAAGCACACAGGGGCAGTATAGTGGACTTTGCTGAGTACTGGAGTAAAGAGGCAAGTGATGTAGAAGATACTGACAAGCAGGTAAGCCCCTCCTCTTATCAAACACAAGCAAAAGCCCAGCTCCAGAGAGCCACATGGAGCTGAGGTTAAGAACAAGGACTCAGGAGACGAGCAGTTATGTAAAGGCTATGTTGCTGAACTCCCACGTAGCCGATCACGGTTCGAGTCCCGGGTCTGGTGGCTTAAACTCACGTTGGGCATGTGTGCATGCATGCCCAAGAGCCTGAGAGGAGAATGGAGGAGAAGGGATTGTGGCATGGCCATCCATGCTGGGGGTGATTTCTCACTTTCTATCTCTCTGTCTCTCTCTTTCTGGCGAGCGTACGCGCCCTATAGTAAAAACCTTTCCAAAAAAAAAAGAACAAGGACTCAGACTGGTCTGGCTTTTGGCAGTCACCAACAATGCCACCATAAGTATGCCAGGAGAGCCTTCCAACAAGGGCTTGGTAGTAGTTTCTGCTTGAAAGGGCCGAGGTGAGGGGTGTGAGACTTGGGGCAGACAGGACCCGTAGGAAGCAGTCTATATGAGTAGCAGCCATCGGCATCACTGCCTTCGTTGCTGCACCTTGGGACAGCATCTGAAGCATATGCTTGCAGCTCCCAACCCTACGACCCTGGGGCCTAGGAGGGGTGATGGCCTGGGTCTTCCCAGCTCTGCATCCCACTTGGCCTTGGGCAGTGGGAAGATGGTAGATCCAGCAGAAAGCAGTGCCCTTTGTGGTCCTGAGCCCCATGAATTTAAATTCCGGTGTCAAAATTTCCTTGAACTGTTGTAACCAATCACCACAAGCTCTGCCTTAAAACGGATGTACTATCTTATGGATTTGGAGGTCAAAAGTTCAAAATGGGTCTCACAAAGCTAACATCAAAGTCTGGGAGGACTGCCTTCCCCTGGAGACTCTGGAAGAGAATCGTTTCCCCCCTTTCTCAGCCTTTAGGGACTGTCCACAATCCTTGGCTAATGGCCCCTTGCCCCATCTTCAAATCCAGCAGCATAGCATCAGTCACTGTCTTTGACGTGCGCTGCTGTCATCTCCTTCCCCTTTTCTGTGTCTCATACCCGTGGCTCTCCCCTTTAAGGACACTGGTTACTGGGGACCCGCCTAGATAACCCAGATCATCCTCACCTGAATTATTTAATGCACATACTCGTGCTGGCTACAGTCCCTTTAGCCATGGAAGTAGCATAAGCCCACTTCCTGAGAGGAGAGTGGAGGAGAAGGGATTGCGGCGTGGCCATCCTCCTGGGGCGGGGGCGGATTTCTTGCTTTCTGTCTCTCTGTCTCTCTCTGTCTTTCTGGTGAGTGCACACGCCCTATAGCGAAAACCTCTCAAAATAAATAAATAAATAAATAAATAAATAAATAAATAAATAAAGACCTGGGCCTTTGGGGAGGGGGGGTGTCTCTACTTGGCCAATCACACCTGGGGTTTCAGGTCCTAACTTGCTTTCTGACCACAGTCTCGCAGTCCAAACATCCCTAGCAGCCCTAGGGCTGGGATGTGTAGGTACCCCCATTCCCCTGCCACTCTGCCAGATCTCTCATCATCTCACTAGGCTGGAAAGCTGCAGTCCAAACATAAACATAGACTCTGGAGCCTGAAAGCCTGAGTTCAAATCCCAGTTTGCCACTTGGCAGCTGCCTGACCTAGGTGTCATTTGACCTCTCTGGTGTTTGTTTATCATTTCAGCAGGATGACAGTAACACCCTCCCAGTGAAGCTGCGACGAGGATGCAGTGGCCTCACATCCACAGACGCATGGCACCACCCCTGGCACGCAGGAGCTGCTAGCAGTGTCCCTCCTGGTTCAGGCTGGCCTTGCTCTTTACTAGGGAAAAGAAGAAAACAAAGCAGCTACTGCCTCCCAACTGGGCCAAGCAAGTCTCCTATTGCAATAAGCCACATCAGAAAAGCCCAGCCTGACAAAGGCACACAGACTGTGACAGAGTGAGCCAGGGTAAGGCCCATCACAAACAGCAACAAGGATACCGGGCCAGCCATAAAATACCCAGCGGCCCTTCTCTTAGGGAAACGAGTGGCAGCTGCTGCCCTGGCAACTCTAGCTCCCCCTCCACTCCAGGTTGCCCTCCCACTTTGCTGAGTACTAGAGTAAAGAGGCAAGTGATGTAGAAGATACTGACAAGCAGGTAAGCCCCTCCTCTTATCAAACACAAGCAAAAGCCCAGCTCCAGAGAGCCACATGGAGCTGAGCTTAAGATCAAGGACTCAGGAGACGAGCAATTAGTCTAATGGCTATGTTGCTGAACTCCCACGTAGCCGATCACGGTTCGAGTCCCGGGTCTGGTGGCTTAAACTCACGTTGGGTGTGTGTGCATGCATGCCCAGGAGCATGGGTGAGTGAGGTTCCCACTCAGGCTCACCCACATATGACAGCACCCACCCTCAAGCCAGCCCAGCTCCCTGAGACCCCTCCCCACCCACCAACAAGTGCTCACACCACTACTTTTCAAGTGTATTCATTGGTTTCTCCCATGAGGGAGAGAGAGAGAGAGAGCTGAGCAGGCCGTGACCCAGCCCAGGTCACAGGCATGCACTGCCCAGTGTGCCCAGGCAGCTTCCACACTAGAGCAGGGGCCTCCCCTTGGGCCCAGCACTGCAGAGGGCTCTTATGACTGGGCCACTGTCGCACCCCACTCAGCTGTTCTCCCAGCCTCATGGTTCCCCAGGTGTGTGTCCTGCCTCCCTCAGAGGGCCAGCACCCCACCTCGCCCAGCTGCAGGTGGGGTCCCAGGAGCCTTTGGCTGGAGGGCTTTGGTGCCAGCTGTGTGGCTCTGGGCGTGTGGCTTCAGCCTGTGTTCCTCTGGGATTTGATGAAATGAGTGTGAGCACCTGCTCAGGTATGACCTGTGGAGGCCTGCCTGGCAGAAGCCGCCCTGTCTGGCTTCCCACCCCTAACAGAGACATCCTGGCTATAGCTGGCCGGCCTGCTCAGGCCAGATGACCTCCCAGAGGTGAGCATCTGGGCACTGGGCCCTGCCCCTGGGAGCCCAATAGACCTGCTCCTGGCCCGCCCACTGCAGAGCTGAGCGACATGACCTTTTGCCCTCACTTGGCATTTATGGAAACTCATTTCAGAACCTCTCCCCGAGGGGCCAAGAGTTTGATGGGGTGCTGGGTCAGGGTGGCAGAGGTCACCAGAAATAGGACTTGCAGGCAGGCAAGATGGGTGGCTCTTGATCAGCCATTCATCCCAGAATGGCCCCCAACTCTGACCACTGTCCTTCCACAGCATCTTATAAACTAGCACAGAGGTGCAGACCAGGCCCTGTGGGCTCTGGAGATCACAGGGCCACCGGAGGGTGTCTGTGCATGAGCATTGGCGTGAACACCTAGAGTTGGGAGGTCACTGTCAGTGGCTTTCATTTACCATCGAAACTGGAGGCCCAGAAAGGCAGAGGCCTGCCCTGTCACCAGGAAATGGAAGGAGGAACAGGCAGAGACCCAAGTCCTCTGGCCTCTGCCTCTAGCAGGGTGTCCTGCCCTCACGGCAGCTCCTGCCCTACTAAAGGCCTGGAGCTTGTCCCTGCGGCTACACGGAGGGCCTGTTATCACCCTCACCCACCCCTCCCTATCTCCCTGCAGTCCGATACTGGAACCTGCAGTCCCTCTTCCATTTCCTCCCACAACTCTGATCACCCCCACTACACCCAAACCCTCGTAGAGGGGTCAGGCCCTGTAGCCCCAGAGTCCGCTGCCTACCAGGAGCCCGGAGGTGCATCTGCCACTGATGGGCTGCATGCAATGAATTTATTCAACAGCTCTGGGCCGGAAAAGTACCTGCTAACCTGTGGCCCCTTCCCTAAGCCCATGAGCAACCAGCAGCCACCTCATTCACCCATCCCCTCCACCCCACCCCCAGAACAGCAGCATTTTTCTTCTCTGTGATGTGCAGGGACGATGGTGATGGCTGGCCCGGGTCAAGATGGGGGCCAAGGCCTGGGGCCCAGAGCTCCCTCCGCCCAGTGGTAGTTCTGGCCTTTCTCTCCATCATTTTTTTTTTTTTTGAGTTTTTTTTTTTTTTTTTTTTTTTTTTTTTTTTTTTTTTTTTTGCCACAGAGTGTGTGTGTTTGCCAGATAGAGACAGAAACAGAGACAGAGGGAAAGTGAGAAATAACACGCCAGGGGTGATGGCCACGCCACAGTCCCCTCTCTTCCTCTCTCCTCCTGGGATCTTGGGCACGCATGCACACACCTGGCGTGAGTTTCAAGTCACTGACTCCAGGACTCGAGTCATGGTCAGCCATGTGGGAGTCCAGGACATAACCACTGTGCCATCTGCTGGCCCTCTCCATCCTCTCTGCAGTACCCCTTGTCAACCTTCCAAGTGCACCCTGCCTGGGGCTCTGAGACGGACGTCTCCCCTGCTCTGTCAGCGCCACCTTCCACTGGGGGACCCAGTCGCCACAGCAGCACCACCTCACCTGCGGGCTCCGGGCGCAGATGGGCGGTGTCCTGGCCTGAGGGCACTGACAGGTGACCTGCAGACTGCTGGGCGCGGGAGCATTCTGATAGGTGAGGAGTGGAGGAGTGGCTTTGCGGAGGGGGTGTGGTGCATCTGGGGAGGTGGACTCATCACCTGGACCGAGGCCTGGGTCTTTCTCCCGGACCCTGAGGGCGGGCACCCAGTGCCCTTCACTGTGTGACGCTTCTGAGGTCTCTCGCCTCTCCCTTCCTGGCTCCAGCTTGGCCCCCGCTGGGGCCTCAGTCTGCAGGCGGGGCTCAGAGAGCAGGGGCGGGATGGGCCCTGAAGGCTGCCGCCTGCTTACAGCCACGCTCGGAGCTGCGAAGGCCCGTGAGTCCAGTCACTCTCGGCAGAGACAGAGAGGGTCGGGGAGATGTGGGCAGCTGCGCCTTCTAAGTCAGGGCACAATGCCAAGTGCCACTGGTGTTGAAGGCACATGGGGCAGGGCAGGTGGGAACCCCGCAGCAGCTGGGCGTTTCTGGGGATGGAGGACACGAACCCCATGCCGAGGGGCAGCCTGCACCATCTCTGCCTCCAGTCCAGGGAAGAGGCAGTCTAGTGACATTCATTACACTGCCACTCCCGTCCTCCTGGACTCCCCAGGAAGACAGCACTGCGAGGAAATGGCAAAAGACGACAGCAGAGAAGAGGGAGATGACAGCCGCCCCCAGCTCAGCCAGGACTCTCCCTGGCTCCCTGGGATGGAGAGAAGCCCTGCATGTCAGCTCCTGCCCAGCCCCTCTCAGGGCTCAGGCTTTGGCTTGCTTCCTCTGGGGGCACAGTGGCCACGCCCCCACGTAGTCTGTCTGTCCACGTAGCAGCCTCTCGGGTCTAGCCCAGGTGGGGCCAGGGGAGAGGGAGCAGCAGAGAAGGTGCAGAGCCACCTCGGGGGTCTGAGCACCTCCATGTGCTGGGTGCTGTGCTGGGAATGGTCTCACGTCTCTCTCCCAAGATCTCTGGTCACATGACGGGAAACTGAGGCTCGGAGCTCACACGGCCAGAGCATGGGGGAGCGGGGCTGCTGGCTCAGGTGTGCTGGAGCAGGTGGCTTTGGCGGCATTGAGACTCCCTGTGTCCCCATTGCCATCCACAGGGTCAGCTCCCAAGCAGGGTGACACTCGGACCACTGTGGACCATGCCCACTGTCCCCCAAGGCCTGGAAACAGCCCTGCCTTCTGGAATACAAAGCTACCTTCTGTGACAAACTGTCCCGTTCTCTGGTAGTGTGCGACCCGGCCGCTGTCTTCGGAGGCTATGCCTTCTGGAGAGTTCTGAGAGCAGGGCCAGGGTACCCTGTGGCCATGAGGGGAACTGGGTGTGAGTGGAAGAAACCACAGTTCCTGGGAAGACAGGCCCCATTTCCAAGAGGCCACAGTGGGTCAGCTCCTTTAGTGGCAGGGAGGGCAGGCGATGCCCGTGGCTCGGGGCAGTAAACTGACCCAGGAACAGCCGCACAGGGTGTCGGTCGCTTTTGTCTCAGGGAAGTGCAGGCCCCATGCTCCAGAGAGGGCTGACCCCGACCTTCCTCCTAGCCCAGCTCCTGCTCGTAATGGCCGCAGCTGCTCCCAGCCCGTCGGCATCCACCCTGCAGCCTAAACCCTCTCGGCCCCCCCTACCCCTTCTCAGGTCTCTGACCCTGGCTCAGGCACATGTGATGCGCCCTCTTCCCCCATATGTGTCTGTGCGTGTGCACATGCGTGTGCAATCACCTGTCACATATCACCGCAGGTCGTGGGCTAGCGGGACAGAGTTGTGAGTTGGGGGCGAAGTGGGAAGGTAGGCTGTAGCCCCCAGGGTCAGAGAGGCTTCTATGGCTCAAATGTGGAAAAGGCTGCCCTGCTGGCCTGCAAGCCCTGGGCCCCTCTGTCTCCAGCACCGGCCTCTGGCCTGCTTCTCACCCCTGTTCCTTTATATAAGATGCCTCTCTGGGTCCCCAATTGCCATGCCCCCCGATTCTTGTACCCCAGCCCGGAATGTGAGCAGCTGTGGGCCTACCTAAGGGCAGGTGGAGTGCACCCATGTTGTAGATGAGGAAATCAGGCCTCAGAGACGAGAAGGCAACAGTGTCAGTGAGGGACAGAGACTGGGTCTGAGTCGTTTTCAGAGTCCGGAACCCATACCCACCAGGCCCCCTGCCCGGCACGGCTGCCCGTTTGGGTTGGGATGGCCACTTTATGCCTCTTCTCCAAACTCAGTCACCAGAGAGACCAAAGAGGCAGGCGGTCTCTAGCCCAGCAGGGGCAGCTGGAGGTTTGAGGGTCTACCCAGGGGCCTCGTTCTCCCAGGGTCTCCCTGCTGATCGCTCCTACCAGCCAAAGCCACCTCTCTGGGCCTCAGTATCCCCCTCGGCCACAGGGGACTGTCCATCCAGAGAGCTGCTCGGGGCTGCAGAGGAAGGCTAGGGAAGGTGGCCCCGCCCTTTGCTTCACAGCAGACCGGGAAGCTATGCCCAGCCGGGTGCCCTCCCTTGCCCGGTCAGCCCAGGTTGAGTGAGGGCCGTGTGCAGGTGGGAGGCTCTGGCGTGAGTCACCCAGGCGGGCGGCAGGGAGCGCAGCAGGCAGGCTGGTTCCTCAGGTAATTACGTAGTTTACGAGACTCTGCTCCTGGCCGCGTGAGTCAGCCCGGCTGTGTCGTGACCGAGCAGAGGCTGCCAGCCAGCGTGGGCAAGGTCTCTGTCCCCTCCAGGGACTGGGCAGCCAGACCTTGGGTCTGGAGGGGTCCAGAGGGGCTGGTGGGCAGTCTCAGACCTTGGACTGATACAATGCATGTGTTTTCGTGCCCCCAGTCCTGCCCTGGAACAGGGGGCTCCCACGCAGCAGGGATGGGCCCAGGAGAGAGCCCCGGCTGGGGAGGCTGCTCCCTGCAAAGGGCTCCGAGCACAGCCGGCAACGTGCTACGAGAACTCCCGGCAAAGGCGACGGCCTCTGTGGTTAGACCTGCCAGTGACCCGACAGACGCACGGACATGGCATCGTTGGGTGGACCTTTATTAATCGAATGGCTCGACAACGTCAGAACTGTCTGAAAGGAGGAGTGAGCTGCGTCCCTGCGGGCCTCTTCTCCCACTGACAGGGCTCGGTCGCACTGGTTCCCACCCGGACGGAGCCAGTCCTGCGCGAAGGTGGCTCATGTCCCGCTGAGCAGTTGCCGGTTTTACACCCAGGGTCCTTTAGATGGGGGTTCCTCAACGTCTTGTTCCTACGAGGTAGGGAGCTCTGACAGACCCCCACATCCGCTGTTCCAGGAAGAACTGGGGCGCCATGGGGTCCTTTATAGCAGGAAGAGATGGGGGCGTCAGATTGGGGCTATTCCCACCGCAGGCCAGCGAGGGCAGCGCAGCCCTGTGGGCAGAAAAGAGCACCGGGCTTTTCCGAGGGTCTCTCTGCAGCGCCCCGACTGCTGGGCCAGCTGGCACAGAGGCCTGTCAGCCTACCTCTGAGCAAGCAGGGCATGCCTTCTGCTGCCCTCCACCTCAGTTTCCTCATCTGCAGGGCAGCCACCTCCCAGGACGGAGAGTAGATGGAGACACCTGCTCGCGGGTGTCAGGCCACCTCCCCTCTGGTCTGCCTTTGCTTCCAGTCAGCCCCCTCCCCTGGGGCCCCCTTTCTATTTTTCCTGGCTAAAACCCGCCACAGACACCACCACACCCGGAAAGAGATAAATAAATAAAAGAAAAACAACCTCAACTGTGAAAAGCAGTCCAAATCTGAATTTTTCCGGCCTGAGTTAATTACACTTTAAATTGGCATGTTTACTGATCGGGGGGTTCCGAGTTGACAGAGACGGCCCCCTCCCCAACTGTTTGCACAGTGCAGCTCGGCAGGCTGGCGGGCTCCCCCGGGCCTTGGCAGGCCGCGCCGCTCCCCTGCCAATGAGCGAGCGCAACAGAAACATCTATTTCGGATGTTGGAGAAAGCGGAGTTCTCGCAGATGGTGGGAAGCGTGTTCTGGATGGCTTCCTGCATCGCAGGGTCTGTGCGCCTTCCCAACAGCGCCTCGCTCCAGAAAGACCAGGGCCTTCACCCTCTAGGGACCCTGAAAGCTGGCCGCCTTGGACAGAGACCCAGCCCCCCCCCCCTCCCGCCCATGGTCAAGTTCCCTCACTTTGTGTCACCACCCTGGAGGGTTCTACTCTCCCCTTGGAACAAGGCCATGCGGGTGTGAAGGGAGCTCTGGGCGGGAGTCACTCATTCACTCAGCAAACACAGAGGGAGCCCGGAGGAGCTACACAGAAAAAGGAAGCATGATCTCTGTCTTCTTGAGACTAACGCAACAGTAGATGTGGGTCTCCTGACCCCACACGCTCTGAGAAAATCCCCTCCTGTCCAGGCCCGACCAGAGACAGCCACTGTCCTTCTAACACACACATCCTTCCTGTGCAAGTGGCCTGGTGTGTGGCTACTTCTGTCCCTGTCCCCGGCTCAGGTTGGAATCAGCCACAGACCCTGCCAGTGGGACTTCCACGTTTCAAGGACCTGCCGATTGCCTGGGCCAGCGCTGCCCATAAAGGTAAGACGAGGTGCCAGGAAGCACCTCTCAGCGGCTTCTCTGGGCACCTTGGCGACTGGCACTGGGCTCCACAGTGAGCAAATGAGAATGGCCTTGGCCCAGGTGGGGCCTTCAGTCGGGGTAGGGAGAGACCTGCTGACCCAGGACCCAGAGCAATGACTGTGCATGAAGAGGATGGATCAGGGAAGGCTTCCTGGAAGCAGCGAGCCCAGAGCTGTCTGCTCACCCTGTCCAACCTGCCTGGCCATAGTCTCCCTCCACTCCTAGGACCTAGCCACCAGCCCGCACTCAGCCACGGCTACTCCTTCCACGTCTCCAGGACAATGGGGAAGCTGTGACTGAGCCTCTGCCATGCCTTAGCAGCAAAGCCGTGGCAACACATGGTGGAGATTTACGTCTGTCTCCCCAGGACTCGTCTTCGTTTCTCTGCTTCTTTATTCCCTGAAAGAACATGCTTTTATTTGTTCGTTCCCCAAACATTCCGCCTGGCGGTGAAGAGCTCTGGTTCCAGGCACACTCAGGTATTGAGCACCTACTTTGCACGGGTGTCTGTGGCCATATTTGACCCAAGAAGACAGGCCTTAGCTGAGCACCTACTACGAGCCGGCACTGTGGAGGCAAGGGCCCTGGCTTCTAGAAGCTATGCTCAGGGTAACCCTCCCTTGGGTACTAAGGTTCTACCTTGGCATTTCTGCAGCCCTAGCTGGGCTGCTCAGTTTTTCAGGGAAGGAAACTGGTCATTCACCAGGGGGCTCCATTCCCCAAAGTCTCAACCCCAAACTCCATGTCTCAAACAACCCTCAGGAAAAACCACGGCCAAGCACCCTACCTCCACAGACCTCAGGCTCACGTGTCCAAGGCCATGAGTGGAAGGTGAGACAAGAGAACAAACTCTGGGGTGCTGCTCTGCCTGGACATTGGGGATCCCCTGCCTCCCTGAGGACCCTTGAGGACCGTGAACTCCATGGGCCCCCAGAACGGCACCGGCTGAGCGTGCCGATGTGCGGGGAAGGTGCACCTGGCCCCACCCTGCAGACACAGCTGAATGAGCTGAGCACCACCGGTGAGGCAGCACAGGCAGCACCCCAGTGCCCTCGAACGGGAGCCAGCGGGTCAGCACAGGCCTTCGGTTTAGTTAGACCTGCTCTGGGTCTTCTGACCGGGCAAGTGGTCCTCTCCCCAGCGATCACTATCCAAAGTACTGCCTGCTGGGCGCTCCACCAGTGGAGAGGTGCCAGGTGGTACAGAAGAAAACCCATGCACGCTCCAGCAAGCGAGGTCTGGGGAAAAGGGAGCCTGCCTCGCCACGCAGAAAGGGCTGGGAGGCCGATTGAATGAGCCTGGGGTCTTCTAGGACACGAGAGGGCGTCCTGACGCTAAGTCCTCATCACAGACGAGGAGATTAAGAACGCGTAGCCCAGAGCCAAGCCCTGCTCTGCCTGCAGCTGGGTGATCTCAGATAAGTCACTCCACCTCTCTGTGCCCCACTTCCTTATCTGTAAGACGAAACCAGCCCCTGGCCCTGCCACTGGGTGGTCAGTGCTCGGGAGAAGGCAAATACTAGTCAGGGAAGCTATGTGTTTTCTCATCCCCCCAGGAAACGGTAAGGAATGGGAACAGGGACCCAGTTTGTGCACATGTGGAGTCACGTCCAGGAAACACACTGCAGATGGGCTGGGCCTGGCACGTGGTGGGCATGCAGCTTGGCAATGGGCCTAGTCACTGACTCTGGCTGCAGGGTCCCCCATGACTTTCACCCCAACTGCTTAAAAGCAGATGTTTTCCCTGGTTTGTCAGATGAGAAAGGCCCTTTGCTTCCTCTTCTCCAACAACAGGTGAGTCAGGGATGTGCTAGTGGTGGAGGGTCGCGCCTTTGGGTCGAAAACGAGCTGTGGACACTGACGCTGCCGAGCGCCTGGCACCGTGCTGATGTCCTGCCCCGAGTGTAATCCTCAGGTGGCAGGCGCTGGGCCCAGCCTTCCCTCCGGGCAGTGGCCTGGGAGACTCGGAGTGTCCGTGCCTGTCACCACTGCAGTGCGGGGTACAAGGCTGCCATTAAATAAGGCTGATGTTGGTCCCCCACACGTTTAATATATTCCAGAGACGTGTAAATACACTAACGGCGATTTTCCTCCCCGGACATCCCATTTAGTCGGCTCCATGCGCAGAACCCAGGCCGTGTGAGGGGGCTCCTGGAGCAACACTCGCTGCCGCGCAGGGCACGTGCAGGGTCACACCGGGGCTGGCTACTTCTTCCAGGCCTCACTTCCCTCTCCTGGAGAAAGGAGCCCAGGCCTGGTCTCTGGGCAGCAAAACTCAGGCTTGCAAGGAACATCCTGGAAGGGCTGGAAAACACCGGGAAACCCGGCAGCTTTCGCAAATGGGAAGAGTTTCTAACACTGATTACCGTGTTATCGCACTTGGCCACCATGTCTTAGAGAGTGCCTGCTTGTGCCTGGCCTTTTCCTGGGGGTTAACTAGATATGGCCCTTCCCTTGGGAACTGCATTAGTCAATCAATAAACACTTTCTGCTGGCTACTACGGGCCTGGCCTAGTCCCAAGACAGGAGATATAGCAGAAGATGACACAGGAAAAAACCTTTGCCTTGAGAAATCTTAGTCCTGGGGAAGAAAGTAGATTAACATGAGGCAGTTCCGAGAGCAGTAGTGAGGAAGTCAGCGATGACGGGGCACCGGCAGAATGTGGTTGGGAAGAGGTGAGGGCTGGGCTGCCTTTGCTGGCGGGATCAGGGAGAGCCAGTCACTAATGGAGGGAGGGTTAGACCATGGGGAGGAGGCCGTGAGCACAGGAGAGCTGCCCGAGACCCGGCTCTGGGGTGGGGGCTGTGCAAGGACAAGGAGGCTGGACAGAAATAAAGGTGAGATGTGCAGTGGCACTAGAACGAGGCGGCCAATCCGGGGCTTTGGGAGCACCTGAGCAGGGCTGTGGTTGAGGGACCAGGAGAGGGGTGAGGGTGGAGAGTGGACGGGGGCACCTGGAGGGCAGGGCTGGGGAAGCTGCTACCCACATGCTGGGCACACAGAGGTCAGTCACCAGGCAGAAGCCCCTAAGAATAAAGCACGCTCGGGGCTGAGATTTGCAAGCCGAGGTCTCCCAGCCAGGGGGCTGACGCCAGCCCCGCTCAGAACTCCCTCTAGCCCAGGAGCTCATTAAAACATACCGGATGCCTTAGCTCATGTCTTGGAGGTGCTCGGGGAGTGCACCTTGCCAGTGATCAGACCCTGCTCACCACTCAGGCGTGGGCAGCCTCTTTCTAGAGTCACTGAGTCTCCAGGTCAGCTGAAAACCAGGTCCTCTGGGAATCTCGCCATAGCCTGGGCAGGGCACGGGTGTGAGATGGGCCTTGGTGAGTAAAGGCTGAGCCCAGTGGTGGGTGCCGGTGCCAGAGCAGGTCGTAGCTGGTGGTACCACTGAGTCTGGAATTGGGAGGCTGTTCTGTCGAGCTCTGGACAGCCATCCAGGATGTACAGGGGCTGGAAACTACCCGGCCAGGTGACCCAGAGCCCACACAGTCCATGCGGCCCCCAGTGTGGAGGTTCGGCCCTGGAGAGGGTGGCGAGGTGGGTGTCCTCCGAGGCAGGACTCGATACCGGAAAGAGGTTGACTGTATAATATTCATCGTATAGAAAGTGAACACCTCACAGGCAACCTACTTCAGGCACCCTGAGCAGCACTGAGTCAGGAGAGGAGGCTTCTTCCTCGGAGTTGGCCTCCCACCACCGCGCGGCACGGCGCTGCGCAGGGCTCGGATGCAGGTCAGGCTCCCACTGGCCATCAGCCATGCACGCGCGGCCCACCCCTCCCGGACCCCAGGGGCGCGCAGGAAGCATGCAAGGCGGGATCTGATACTGAAGAGAGGTCGACCGTGTATTGTGCGTCATGATGGATGCGAACGCGCCACGGGCGACCTCTCCTCGAGCACCACGTGGAGCAGCATGCGTGCAAGTGGCCCACGGTGGCATCATCCTGCAGAGGGTCCCCAGGAACAGCTCGGGGCAAGGCAAGCATGTGGCCAGAGCTGGGTGGCCGCCCAGGCAGACAGGCTCCAGGGAGTCCTCTCCTCACGGCGCTGGGCATGGGGGATGGACTGGACTCACGCCACCAGGCACTTATCTGGAGAAGCTTCTTGATCAGGAGCCTGGGTCAAAACCCAGCCTCTTCCCCAGAGAGGGAGGGGCCTCAGGAGAAGCGCTCTAGGATGGGTGTGAGCTCGAGTGGAGTGTCTGCACAGAGGACGAGTCAGTGTCAGGCTAAACCCCGCCTCCTCCCCGGAGAGGGAGGGGCCTCAGGGGAAGCGCTCCAGGATGGATGCAGGCCGACTGTCTATAGAGAGGACATGTCAGTGTCACGTGCAGAGCCCATGCATTCACATACCTTGCAGTTGCCTGGCACTGGCTCACACCGCCGGTGGTAGGTGGCAATGAAAACAGGCCATCTGTGTTATATTCGTCATTAATAAAGCGAACTCATCACAGACAACCTCTCCTCAACTACCCAGAGCGACTCCAGGACCTAGGCTGCTGCATCCGTGGCATTGGCATTGCCTCCCGGAAGTGTCCTGAGAATGAATTGAGCCCTAAAGGTGAGAAGACACAGGGACAGGCAGCAGCCCCCACCCCAGCCAGGATGTCCAGGCCCCACTGAGTAGTGGCACAAAAGCTTCCCCACCCGCCCCCATTCCACCCCCAAAGGGCTCCATCTCCAAGAGGTCCTCCAAGGTGAGATTTGATACTGAGAAAAGATCAACCATGTATTATTCGAAGTCAATAAAGCGAATATAACACGGTCGATCTCTCTTCAGGTATCAGCAAAGGTGCTGAGCTGAGGTCCTATCGGCTTTCCCCAGGCCCACAGTCCCCCCAGGCTGCAGTGGGTACGGACGGCTAGTGGACCAGGTGAAGTACATTAGAAACAATTACTTTCCAACTGGTCGACCACCCGTCCCTGTACCCCAGAGCGGTGCTGATGCTGGTGTTCTGCCCCGAGGGGCCCTGGCCTCCAAGACGGCCTCCCTGGTGGAATTTGATACCGAAAAGGGGTTCACCGAGCAACATTCGTCGTCCAGATGCAAAGTTGCTCGGGTAACCTCTCCCCAAGTACCATGGAGAGGCTGGGATGCTCAGACTAAGGTAGGTGCTGCAAGGCGGCCATGATTCCAGAAGACCCTAAGGGTGGCTCGAACTCTGGGCATTCAGGGTACAGAGCTTCTCTCCACAAGGCCCTCCTCAGTCACTGAGGCCAACCATTCCATTACCTCCTCAGAATGAACCTGCCATCCCACCACCTCTCCCAGTGAATCTAGATCCCCTTCTAGGACACAAGACTCAGGCAGGATCTTACACCAAAAAATGGCGACCATGCTCAGCGCATGGAGGGCGCCTGCCCACAATTCTTCATTCCCACACAGAGCCTCCCTCCTCGGAGAAGGTGCCTTTTGGAAGGAGCTCTGTGGGGTATGACGCTAGCCCCCAGAGCTGCGCCCTCCTTGGTCCCCACGAACAGCCCCTGTAACCCCACCTGGGTATAATCACCCCCAAACCTTAAATGGGCAACTCAACATTCAATAGCAACAACTGGTTGACCCCTTGATTAGCCTCATAAACAAGCAGGTGAAACACCAAGAGAAGGAAAAAGCAATCGCAGACGAACTCTCTTCACCAAAAGGCAGAACAGCCCCGATATTGGAACCCCGGCTTTTCCTGAGTTGGCATCTCATCCGGAATATGCCTCGTGTGACAGGCTAGCCAGTGAGAGTCAGGGACCAGACGACATATGCCACAAGCAGAGTCTGGATTCTGTGCCCACCACCCATTCTGTGAACTTGGAGTGGGACCGACAGCAGAATCCTTTCCCTGACGTTGGCACGAGTTCAGAAAGCTCTCTGGGTCTTGCTGTGATCGGAGCAAGAGGCCAGCCATGTCAGGTCTGTTGTAAAGAAAGAAACACATTGTGGACAGCTATCCTGCCAGACCCACGGACACTAACCTGCAGTTGAGGCACTCGTGCCCAGAGCTGATGTCACCTCCTGGAAGCACTCACAAGAACTGATTGGGCAGTGATGGCTGGTGGACCAGACGATGATAACGTCAGTACATTCAGGCCTGCCCACGGGCTGCACCACACACCTACCCCGGAGTCCCTCCAGCGTGGGCCACCTCCTGAGGGTGGCATGGTTTCTGGAAATCCTCTGAGGCGGGACTTGACCTGAAAGGAGACTATGTTGGTCACATGTGAAGCATGCTAGCCAATGACAAGCTCTCTTCACCACTCAGGCAATGATTTTAACCCTTGAAGCATCAGTTTCAGGGTGAACTCCCAAACAAGGTGACCTCCAAACCTCCATGACCGAGTGACACCACCAATGCAGGGCATGTCCTTAGGGCTGGCATGGAGCCTTGAAAGGTGCCAACACCAGGTCTGGGCAAGGATTTGGCTCTAGAATGTCCTGGGCATCCTATGTATTCCACAATAGCATGGGGACAACTGTTCCGAAGGGTCAAACCCCACTGGTGAAGGCTTCTGCTTCACCCTGGAGTCTGCATCTCACTTGAACTCCATGTGGGATGGAGACCAGGAAGAACTGGACCAGGTGAGGCACGTCACTGACATGCACATGCTCTGGTGACAACGCACACCCATGGCACCTCACGTGTTGCCCCGAAAGCCAGCACATCTCTCCAGAAAGCTGAGAGGTTTGGGACAGAAAGAACAGGTCAGCTGCTTAAGGACACTGCTAAGATTCTAAGTTCCTACCGACTCCCCAAATCCACTGGAAACACATACCCATGTTAACAAGATGTGCACCGACATTGATTTTCATAAAAACATTTTTCTCAGCGCGAATTCCATTAAACAAACCCAATTCCCTGTTGAGCTTTCTTGACCGTGCTGTTGAGTTGTTTTCATCTCTTTTATTTCCCTTGTTATTTTCCCCAAATCATTTTCATTAGAATCAATTCTTTTCTATTTAAAAATGTGAATGAAGACTTGGTTCTTCGATGAGCTTTTACACATCTAATATCACCGTTCAGCGCAGCGGCCGCCAGGAACACCTCTTGTGCCTGCCACATCTGTCTCCCCATCTCCCCAGGTCAAATGATGCAGCTGAAACATTGTCAAGGAAGTTGGAGTCTTCTGTCACTTTATAGTCAATTGAATACATTTTACTCCATGCTGTTTCAGCTGTTTTAAGTTTTATTTTGTGTTGATTATTTTTGTCTAATATAAGTGGGATGAAATACTGATAACCTCTACTCACTTCCTGACCCATGAGAAGACCAAGAACAAAGTTTGGTGGAAGATAAAAAGAGAAACAGAGATAGGAGAGGCACAGGACAGAGCAGAGAGATGGCGAGCACACTGTGAGCCAGGGACACGAGAGAGGAGATGGGCGAGGAGGCTGCAGCACACTCATGGACACTGCAAACGTGTGCCCTTTGTTCATCCATACAATCAAAATAAGTTCAGAGACAAAGTGCAGGCCAAGTATCTTTGAGATCAACAGCCAAATGGTGCTGTAAAGACAGAGGGTCCGGGGTGAGAACTGAAGCCAGTTTAGCACCAATGCACCCTTCATGGGCCCAGGTGACCCCCACTATGAATTGTGCTCTCAGATCGAAAACCACTCTTGTCCACCAGAGAGGTGTAGACAACCATATCTGCATGATCTGTCCTGGTTCATGGGAGAATTATAGACGCCCATGTCTGCCCCATCTGTCCTGGTTCACAGGGGAGGTACAGGTACCCATGTCTGCCCCATCTGTCCTGGTTCACGGGGGAGGTACAGGCACCCGTGTCTGCCCCATCTGTCCTGGTTCACGGGGGAGGTACAGGCACCCGTGTCTGCCCCATCTGTCCTGGTTCACGGGGGAGGTACAGGCACCCATGTCTGCCACATCTGTTCTGGTTCACGAGGGAGGTACAGGCACTCATGTCTGCACCATCTGTCCTTGTTCACAGGAGAGGTGTAGATGCCCATGTCTGTACCATTTATCCTTATTCATAGGAGAAGTGTAGACATGCATGTCTACACTATCTGTCCTTGCTCATGGGGGAGGTGTAGATGCCAGTGTCTGCACCATCTGTCCTTGTTCATGGGAGAGGTATAGACTTCCATGTCTGCACCATCTGTCCTTGTCCATGGCAGAGGTATAGACTTCCATGTCTGCATCATCTGTCCTTGTCCATGGGGACAGTGTAGATGCCTGTGGAGAAGGTATAGATGCCTTTGTCTGTGCCATCTTTCCTTGTCCATGGAGGAGGTGTAGATGTCTGTGTCTGCACCTTCTGTCATTATCCATAGGGGAGGTATAGACGCCCGTATCTGCACCATCTGTTCTTGTTCATGGAGAGATATAGATGCCCACATGTGTACCACCTGTCTTTTTCACTGGAGAGGTGTAGACACCCATGTCTGCACCATTTGTCATTGTCCATGGGGGAAGTATAGATGCCCATGTCTGTACCATCTGTCCTTGTCCATGGGGGAGGTGTAGATGCCTGTGTCTTCACCATCTATCCTTGTTCATGGGGGCGGTAGCCCCTGAGCTTGCCACTGGGTCCTGGAAGCCATCCCAAGCAGGATTTGATACTCAAACAAAAGTTGCCTTTGTGTGATTCAACATAAATAAAGCGAATTCACCAAGGGCAACCTCTACTCAAGGATCAAACATCAGCACAGGCAAGAACACCACCAGGGCTGGCAACCTCTTCTCCGAAGGCAACATCACCTCCAGGGTCTAGCTGCTCACACAGACCCTTCATCCCAGAGAGTCTGGCATACCTCTGAGGAGCCTCCCGAGTGTGGCCAGAACAGTCTGTCATGGGACAGCTCTCATCACTGGCCATTGTCCCCTGAGCTGGCTTCAGTGAGTGAGGCCACAAGCAAACACATCACAGATCAGGCCCCTGCCTGGGCCAATATCTAATCACTTACCCTAAAGAGGCATGCACATCAAGGTCCTGTCCCCAGAACTGGCATTTCCTCCAGAGTATCCCTGAGGTGAGATTTAACACGGAGAAGGGAGCTACATTAACTGTATAACCAGGGCGTCCCTCTAGCCCCTGAATGGGAAGTGCTACCTGCAGGCCGGTGACTCCTCCACAAGGGCAGCACCCTCCAATGGCAGGAGGCTGCACAGGCCAGTAAGTGTTGGATGGGAAAAGTACAGGCCCAGGTGACTGTCCTCCAGGATTCCATTCCTTCCTGGAGACCTCAAAGAGAGTTTAATAAAGGAAACATGTCAAACAGCCATACAGGCAGTCATCCACTGTCACGTCTGCTATGCCAGCCTAGAAGTGGGAAAGACAGTCTGGCCCTCTGCCCTCAGGCTGGCACTGCAGTGGGCAGCTAGACAGAATATGTGCTTTCCAGACACTAACTCAGTAACAATCACCC